>JAWWLZ010000177.1:157971-239006 GCA_035041345.1 Poliocrania exsul
GGGGCATGCAGGGGCACATGGGGGGTTATGGGGGCACGCAGGGGCACACGGGGGGTTATGGGGGCACATAGGGGCACACGGAGGGTTATGGGGGCACGCAGGGGCACACGGGGGGTTATGGGGGCACACAGGGGCACATGGGGGGTTATGGGGGCATGCTGGGGCACACGGGCCAGCACACACTGCCAGCTCAGTGGTGCTGGTTTGTGCATCAGGGTCTGTACCCTCAGCCAAGTGTTTTTTGTATAATTTTAGGTCTAGAAGAAATTGCTAAGGAGAAAGAGAAGTTGAAAAAGGAAGAAAGTATGCATATCAAAGAAGAATTTGAAACAGAAGAAAAATTACATTGTTTAGCTACAACTCACTGTGAGCAAAAGGAAGATCTGAAAGAAAAGGACAGCACTAATTTGTTTTTACAAAAGCCTGGGTCATTTTCAAAACTAAGCAAACTCTTAGAAGTAGCAAAAATGCCCCCTGACTCTGACATGATGTCCCCCAAGCCCAATGGCAGTGCAGCAAATGGCTGCCCCTTGTCCTACCCGAGCAGCTCCAAGCCCTCTCTCTGCAGTGTGCAGCTCCCCGTGGCACAGAGCTCCGTGGAGAGGGCTGACCCCAGCAACATCTTCAGTGCCAGTGCCGGTGGCACAGGGAGGTTGTGTGGCTCTGCCCTGGCCCCACCGGACCTGCCGCAGCCGCTGCCCGAGCGGTGCGGGCCGTGGTTCAGCCTCCTGCCGCGCGTGCCCTGCGACGATGCCTCGGTGACACGGGTGGACGTGGCAGCGCCCGCGGTGCCCCAGCAGGCACAGCCGCCCTCCCGCTGCCCCTCCCCGGTGCCGTCGGCCCTGCTGAGCCCCTCCTCTGCACAGAGCCCTGTGGCACTGAGCCCCTTCGCGCTGCCGCCGCTGCAGGTAAAGAACCTCATTGTGGTCATAGTTTGAGTTTGCAGTGTTCATCTGGGCAGCATTTCTGTTCAGACAAATCATTTCACAGATGTGCAATCATTACATCTTCATTTCTGTTTTTTTCTTCCTGTTTCTAAATGTTAATAACTAACTGCAGAAGGTGTAGAATACTAGAGTAAGATGCATAAAATTGGGTTAATCAATGTATAACATTTTGTACATGTATTTCAGTGATTTGATCACAATATCACTGACTTGATGTGGCTTTTAAGTTGTAGGCCACTGGTGTTAAATGAGAAGCAAGTAAATAAAAACCAGTTTTGGGAAGTGTGACACCCCACACCCTACCTTTAAAAGCTGTTATTTTTTTTAGCATTAACAGGTCCATAATTAGAAGTGTTTACATGCCAGTGTTACCTTAGTTTTGCTGAAGTTAATCAAAGACTGAGTTAAGACCTCCTTTATGTTTTGATTGTTGTTTGACAAATAGCATCCTAATCCTAATTCAGGTTTCTTGGCAATAATGGTAGTTGTGCTCTGTAGCAGATGAAGACTGGACTGCCTATAATGGGACTGCAGTTTTGCGGATGGCCTACAGGAGTTCTTACCTCAAATGTCCCTTTTCCATCTCCTTTACCTGCTCTTGGATCAGGGTTGGGATTATCAGAAGTGAATGGTAACTCGTTTTTGGCATCTACTGTTTCTGCAAGTAAAAGTGAATCACCAGCACTACAAACTGAAAAAGTGGCTTCTGCCCCTTCTACAGCAGCTGAAGTAGCCAAGCCAGTAGATTATCCTAACCCAAAGCCTATACCAGAAGGTAAGTGTAGTAAGGTGGAACTGTGTGAAGGATAATTTCTACAGTATCACTATGATGTTAAAATTTATTTTCTTTTTAATAGTTTTCCTGTTGATTTTCTAATCTGATTGTGTGTATCACATAAAAAAATGCCTTCAAAGTGTTTATATGCTTGTCTTGATTTAGAAATGCAGTATGGGTGGTGGAGGATTACTGATCCAGAGGACCTAAAATCTTTGCTTAAAGTGCTGCATCTCAGGGGAATAAGAGAAAAGGCCTTACAAAAGCAAATACAGAAACACATGGATTATATCACTGTGGCCTGCATCAAAAACAAGGATGGTATGTAGCTGATATTTCTGTTACACATGGTGTTGGGGCATCAGACAGCTGCATAGAGCTCTTTGAGATGTGTTTAGAACAGAGTTAGAGTAACAGCTGCAGAAAAAAGTAAAGGCCTCCTTGTCTGTAGTTGCATTTTCACCAGCCTTGGATAGGAGAAATGCCAGTTCATATAAATGGCTCTGTTGGCTCTGAAGCTCCTTCTGTCTCTGTAACAGTGGAGCACAGCCTTTCCTTCCCATCCTGCCTTTAAAGTGCAGGTTTGAAAATGTACAGAATTTGCTGTCCATATTAAGTATTTTAAGAATAGTACACTTCTACAACAGTTCTTCAGCATTTGACTTGAGTGATGGATAAATCAGCTTGAATTTACCAGAGAAGTTATAATGCTAATTAAAGTAATAAAAATGTGATTCTCAAATACAGTTGCAATTATTGATACCAATGACAATGAAGATAACCAGGTAACTCGGGATGTTGTGGAAAACTGGTCAGTAGAAGAACAAGCAATGGAGATGGATCTTGCTATTCTTCAGCAGGTGGAAGATCTAGAGAGGAGAGTTGCATCAGCTAGTTTACAAGTGAAGGTAAAACCAACTTTTAGTAAAAAAGTTTCTTTACAATAAGCGGTAAGAATTTAAAGCAGGTAACAGTCCTTTTGCTGGTGGTAAGTGCCCTCTTACTCCATCTCAATTGCCTGCAAATAAAACAAAAATACTGCTGCAGTATCATGGAAATTCGTGTTTGAAACATTTCAATCTCCAACTGAAAATGTTCAGAGTGGCAGTTCTGGAGTGTTCTCCTTCAGTGCAGCTCCTGCACGTTTTGTTCACCTCCTATGAAAGCAAAGATTGTGTTGCACATAGACTGCTTTAACTCTCAGGGGGTTTGCCTCAGGTCTGCCTGTGTGACTGTTGCTGTTAATGCTTTCAGAAAAGCCTACAAGCACATCATAATACTCTGAGTATTGTAGAGGCATGGAGAACATGTGATGGTTGTGAGTGTGATAGAGTTAAGAATTCTCTGGAATTTGGAGCTTTTCCAAGGTGGGTGTAAGGTTATCAAGTTGCATGTGTTTGGTTATAGTACAGATGCAGTGTTTGGGATCTGGTTTGGGCATGATGTGGATGGTATTTCTGTGTGACCAACTGTTTCCTGAGCCTGCTGGACAGGTAGACCTGTTCTGGTGGATACTTCACAAGGGGATAAGAATATTGTGGAAAGGTCCATTCCGAAAGTCTGGTAATGCTTGTATTTTTTGATTAATTATTTTAGTTCTCTGGATATTTTGGAAACTGTCTCTACAGATGGATTACAAGTAACCAAGATCTCCTGGAAACAGCGCTTCAGTTGCTTAGTTTGATTCCCTAGAGCAGTTCCTGTGTTTACACCTCGAGTTAATGGCACCCAGTAAATGCACAACCCTTTCTATTGACACAGGGCTGGCTGTGTCCTGCACCTGCGTCCCAGAGAGGCGACCTGGTCTATCGGGCCCATAAGTCAAACCCCAGATTGCACAAGAAGCACGATGGGGATGGTGCTGCAGGAGGAGAAGGCAGTGCCAGCTCTGTAGAGCGGAGGAGTGACAACCCTCTAGATATAGCTGTAACCAGGCTGGCTGACTTGGAGCGGAACATAGAGAGAAGGTATCTGAAGAGCCCCTTAAGTACCACCATTCAGATCAAACTGGATAATGTGGGCACAGTTACTGTCCCTGCTCCTGCACCATCCATTAGTGGTGATGGTGACGGGTAGGTTATTGAGATTAACTTGAAAAATTATTGTGCTTCTTTGCTAATTGGAGCCTATTTTCTTATTGCCTGTTATCTATGTACTTTCTTGTATGTCTGTGATCCATATGGATCATGTTATTCTGCATGATGCTTTGTAAAGATTTTTTTGTTACGTTTGTTGATAATCTTGCAAAGTTATCTTTACATTTAACTGGTTGTGACTAAGCTTTGAGGCACGTAGCCACAGTCTGTGCACTACATGAAATTTAGTTGCTTAAGCCTTACACTTACTGGCTGTGTATGTTTTGTCATTGCTTGGCTTTCAATGTGATGATGATTGTTCCACATTTCAAGTAAGCAAACAGGATGTGACCTACTCAATTTCCCTGTGTCTCAATGCAGAACTGAGGAGGACATTGCTCCAGGGCTGAGGGTGTGGAGAAGGGCATTGTCAGAGGCACGCAGTGCTGCACAGGTGGCTCTGTGCATTCAGCAGTTACAGAAATCCATAGCATGGGAGAAATCTATCATGAAAGTTGTGAGTATCTTTTGCTATATCCTGTTTTCCCACTTTAGACCTTTTAAGTTGCCATGGTGAATATTGCATTTGTTGTTACTCCTTGTGAAAGCTCACACAGTTAAACTGAACATTGTGCATAGATGAATAGGCCTAATGGAAAAGACTGTCCCTTTCTTGCCAAAATCAGCATCCTGAACTTACTGAGATGAAAAGCCCTTGTAACTGGTTACTTTAGATGGTAATTATTCTTTGATGATGACATCTAGGGAAGAGAGAGTAATTTCTGGCTCCATGGAAGGTACTCTGTCTTGGAGGAGCGTTTCTGAGCTCACCTGTGACACAAACTTCATGGAGGTTTAACATCACATACCCCAACATTTTTCAGAAAGTTGAGATGCTCCCAATGTGTGGCTTCTTTGCTTGCACAGTTCTCACAACTGAACATAGAAACTGGGCAAGTGTGTGAGCAGACAGGCTGTAATACCTGTTTCCTTGCACACTTAGCAAGGCAGTCTGTGTTAACTGCAATACAGATAAAGCTGCAGAGGGCATGTGTCAAAATGTGCATGGTCCTCTGGATCTCAAAGTTCTGGAAATGAAACTATTACTGCAGCAGTAGTGATTATGATGTGATCAACTATGGCCAGTGCTATATAGTGAGTGGCAAAAGTGAGTCTTCCATTTGTGGTCTTTTCCTAATTTCTTAATTTCTGCTAGTCCTATACAGATTCTAATTACACCCAGACAATTAAAGGATGATTTAAAGAAAAACTGTAATGTAAGGCTTGATGTAAGGCTGTATCTTTGAGTTTATATAACTGTAAGTTTAAACCTGTAACTTCAGAGCAAAAAGCTTATGAATTTAGTAGGAACACCTGAAAAGCTATTTGAATGTTTCAAGGTGTAGAGATTTATTATCCAGAAAAAAGATGTGTAATTCTCAATTGGAATGAAATGTTCTCTGCATTTAATTACACAGTAAGCATAAGTATTTGGTGAAAACATTTGGAGTTCTTCCAAGTTCCTGAAACAAAGGTCTGAGTATAGAGGTATAGCAGAATCACACAATGTATGTAAGAAATCGATAATCCTGTAGATATTTTAAGTTAGTGTGAATTTTAGGAAGCACTGGGATCATTTCTTTTGTCTTACTGAATTTGTTCATGGCAGCCTTTGGATAAGATCCTTATTTGAAAATGCTCTTGTAAAATACAAATCTTCTTTATTAAGTAGCAACTTACATATACCATATGGGCATAAATGAAAGAGATTACCAAGATTGTATGTGTGGGACAAGGGGTTTTGATAGGTATAAGATACCTTTACTCCCCACAGACATAATGAATTATAAAAAGTGCTCGTACTTTTTTATGCTGTAGGACACCCATCTTAGAATGAATTCTTTTCCAGAGTGTTCCCAAATGTAGCCTTTATATTAGTTCTTCACATAGTCCATATGTTGTTTTTCAGATGTGATCATTAGTAGATTCTAACTGGAGTAAAATGAAAGGAATTTTGAGAGTGAATATTTATGTTTGCAGGAGAATGGTAATTTAGGTACCATTCCTGTGTTTCAAAGTTTAAAAACTGACTTCAACCATTTTTCTTGGATTGCAGTACTGCCAAATTTGCCGAAAGGGAGACAATGAGGAACTGCTGCTCCTGTGTGATGGCTGTGACAAAGGGTGTCACACCTACTGCCACAGACCCAAGATCAGCACCATCCCCGATGGGGACTGGTTCTGCCCTGCCTGCATAGCCAAGGTGACAGCTCTGGCAGGGGAGGGGACCTGTTCATGCCTGGGGCAGTGACAGGGGCTTCTATCAATGCACTTAATGGTCTGAGTGTTTTTGTGCAGCTGCCTTTAAATGATGAGATCAACAGTTTCATTTAACTTGGATTTCAGTGGCAGTAAAGGCTACAGTTTTATTTGTTCAAAACTGTGGGATTTCTAATGTAAGTAAGTATAGAATTTTCATGCTGATTCAATAGCATAGTTTTTAATCTAACTTTCCGAATTTCAGTATTTGTCTTGCAACTTTCATCATTCAGTGTTAACAGACCAATATCTTAGATTCTGTTTTAAAAAGCAAAATTAGCGAAAAAAACTTGGTGATTTTTTTTTAGTTTTTGTGTATTTCTGTCAGTCATTTATGAATAGACATGTTCATCCAAGTGATGTCAGCCAGGTTTGCTAGGAGGTTCTGTTTTGCCAATGCAAATGCCAAGGGTTTGGTATTGTCACAAGCTGAGAAAATCACCAGTAACGGGAATTTCTGCAGCCTTATTTGCCTTCAGAGATCAGCAAAAAGTGAATAGTGTCTAATATTAAATATTTCATTTGTTTTAGTGCTTGTGTTTCTGATCTTCATTGCTCTCTGTCAGTGGTAACATAGGTTTCTGCAATTCCTTGGTTAATACTTATCTCAGTTCTCTCTGTTATAGGCAAGTGGTCAAACTCTAAAAATAAAAAAACTTCAAATCAAAGGGAAAAAAAGTAATGAACAAAAGAGAAACAGAAAATTAGCAGGAGAAACAGAGGATGAAGACTCTGCAACCACAAGCACCTCCTTAAAAAAAGGAAAAACAGACCCTAAGAAAAGAAAAATGGATGACAATGTTTCTGTGAGCCAGTTAAAGCAAGAAAACTGCACTGCTGTGAAGAAACCTAAGCGAGATGACTCCAAGGACCTGGCTGTGTGCAGGTAAAGTGTCAAACTCTAAACTTATGGGTAAGTGTTGTTGGAACAAGTAGTGCCTGCTAGTTTTTGTCTCTGTTCTGGGGAACTGGAACACTGTTCTTTGTCACATATGTATAAATGTGTGTGTGTCTATGTGTACATACACACATGATGCCATAAAGCTGCTTCCAAGAGTAGGAAGAACAACCCCAGCTGCAGTGGCACTGCCACCTTTCTCTAGTGTAGCAAAGACAATTATCCACTTGGATTTTATCCACTATATGCAAAGGCCTTTGCTTATGGAAGAGGACACCAGAATCATCTTCTGTGGTACCACTGCTGGTCAGTCAAAGGCAGAGTAATTCAGCCTTAGCACAGTGTGGAAACTCAGTATTGGCACCTGTTTTATTGTTTTGATCATGGCTTATGTTGAGCTTCAAAGCTGCAGTTGTTTTTTTGGAGTGTTGATCATCAGAATTTCATCTTACATAGGTTACCTGGAGAGAACTTAATGGTATTTTAATTACTCACTTAAGTTGTCTGTCTTTATATACATTGTTCTCAGCCTTGCACAGGGCACAGAATAAAGTGCTTTCCTTTTATAAAGTGAATAGTTTGGAAGTGCTTGATGCATTTATAGAACAGTAGAAAACCTCTGAATATATGAACAACTTAAAAATACTGGTTTTAAACCTTATTTTATTCAGCATGATTCTCTCAGAATTGGAAACTCATGAAGATGCCTGGCCCTTCTTACTTCCTGTAAACTTGAAACTTGTTCCTGGTTATAAGAAAGTTATTAAAAAACCTATGGACTTTTCCACCATCAGAGACAAGCTAAGTAGTGGACAGTAAGTAAACCTACTGTAAATTTCACTTTACGTTTTAAAAATACTTAAATACTGAAACACAGTACATTTTAAAAAATTAGCTAAACTGTAATTTATCTGCCTGCTCTGATACCTCTGCGATTGCTTTTGCAGTAAAAATAAAAATTCCTAATACTGTGTTTTTATCTTTGCTATATCCAAGTGAAATACCATGTCAGGTGGGAGAACTTGTGGGACTGGCTGAAAAACAGTAAAACTGCCAGGTCAAGTGCACCAAAACAATCATCAGGGAAAACTTTTCTTCCTCCTCTTCTTTCCTGGAGACATCTTAGTGTTACTACATGTTGGAAAGAACCAGCTATGTGGGCTTTAAAGCAGTGGAGTCTTGTCAGTGAGTGACTGGGCAGCTCTGGTGTGGCCTCACTCAGTGATGGTGGTTCATCATTCTGCAGTCCTACAATGAGACTGCACAACTTCTTACAAAAGAGCAGGACAGTGTATTCCTGTTCACTGCCCTCCTTGTGTCCCTGTGCTCCAAGGACTCCCCAGCAACAAGGCAGGTTCTGCCATCCCTAAAGATAGAGCCTCCTCGCTCTCTGTCAGCTCCACATGGAGTGAGAGTCCTGGGATAGCACAGGG
The DNA here is from genome assembly GCA_035041345.1 of Poliocrania exsul. Taxonomy (NCBI): domain Eukaryota; kingdom Metazoa; phylum Chordata; class Aves; order Passeriformes; family Thamnophilidae; genus Poliocrania; species Poliocrania exsul. The sequence goes on from JAWWLZ010000177.1 coordinate 166,419, forward strand.
GTTTTTCTGACCTTTTCAGGTTTTGTGTCTCCCATGATGTGAGATTGAAATGCTCCACACATGCTTGTTGGTGTTGGTAAACTTGTCACTTTTATTCTGTTTTTTAGTAGTTTCTGTGGATATTGGAACACTCTTAGGGCTGTGTATGCTTGGGGTAATAAAAAGAATTGCAAAGACAATGTTCACAATTACCTGGGTGGCCTTTTTTTGTGCCCATTTGTTCCCCTGAGCCCAAGAACAGATGCATAAATGGAAAACAGCCATGGCATTTTAACTAGAAAGCTGTTGAAGGGAAGGGGAAATTAGATTTTAAACAAGTTTGTTTTCCAGTACAGACACGAAATTCTACCTTACAGAGCTTTGAGGGAAATAACAAATACAGTGGTGAGAGAGTATTTCCTTGCACACTGATGTTCACTTTCTTGTAAATACTTAAATTAAAACTCAAAAGTATAATTAACATGTCAAACATTCATCAACTATTCACTGATGTTAAGATAGTTCTTCCTCATGTAGTTGAAGTGTTTTGCCCCTTTGATTCTCCATGTTCCAAAAATGATTCATCTTTTTCTTCTTCCAGGTACCCCAATCTTGAAGCATTTTCCCTCGATGTCAGGCTTGTTTTTGACAACTGTGAGACTTTCAATGAAGACGACTCTGACATAGGCAGGGCTGGCCACAACATGAGGAAGTATTTTGAAAAAAAATGGACAGAGATTTTCAAAGTGAGCTGAGGCTGTCAGAACTCCTCTTGTTTCATTTTTGTCTCTTTTTGTTTCCCATCACATGAGGACTGATGAGACCAGCAATGTGAACTGTATTGACTGAAAGTGCAAGGCACATGCAGAACTAATGACTGGGTTTTTCCTGCAGAATATCACAGAGTTGTGATTCTAGTTTTAAAGGCTTCACTCCTACAGCAACCATGGCCCCTTGGTTATTGGTTTGTGTGTTTTAACAAACTAATTTAGGTAGAACAGGGAAGCACACCCAAAGAATTTCAAAGAAAGGGGTGTTATAGTGCAATAGCAATTTATCAAAACGCACTGAATATTCAACCACCAGAGCTCTACTTGGGGAAATGGTTCTCTTTTCCCTTTCAATAAATATCTATTTTTCATTTTTTTACTTTGTAGTTTATTTTTTAGTGAATGTATTTAATTTTATGAATTATTTATGATTATACAGCATTCAGAATCTTCGTTTTCTGTGAAAAGGAAGAATTAGAAAATTGCTTTAAATGTTGAAAATACAACAAGGAATGTTTTAAAATATAAAACAAAGCCAAGTAAAACTGTTTACACTGATGTGCTGTGAAAGCACTAAAAATTAAACTTTACTGTAGAGTTACAAGTACATTTATATATATGTTGCTGCATCACTTGAGTAGTTAAATTGTATTTCAAGACAGTGAAGAGAAATTGAGACATGTACATACTGTTCATTATTGTTTATATTAAGTCTTGTTTTAAATATGTATGATGTGTACATATTGTTTGCAAACATCATTGTTTATGCCTTAGGAGGATGGTAGCATTTTATTTTAGTCTTAAGGTAATTATAGCTCTATGGCTTGTACAGTAATTATCCTCTACCAACACTGTGGAGTCTCCTTAATCTTGGTAGTGCCTGCCTTTACAACAGGGTGTAGGGGATATTAGTTTTCCATTTTTCTATTTTGTTATATAATTTCAAGCCACCACGGCCTCAAATTCGAGTATAATCATTTGTATCCATGTGGAAGAAAATTGTGACAATTTCCTACGCACACAGTATTTTTTCATAGAAACATTTCCCTCCATTTGCCTTGCCACAGAATACCAGAAAAAGACATTTGTAACTGTGTTTTATCTACTGTGTGTTGTGGTGGCCTGTTGGGGCAGATAGAGCTGAATTTTTTTTGTACTAATGTAAGAGTACTTGAAGTTTTATTTAAAAGAAACGTTGTGGAGAGGTAGCATTCTTTTTCTTTTCCTTTTTTAGGAGTGTTATTTTTCACTAGTATGTGTGGCACGGATACAATAAAAGACTGTTTTGCAAAGCAGATTTTCTTGGCACTTTTAATACTTCAGATCCTGTGTATACAGGTTTTTTGGTTTGTTTTTTGTGTTTTGTTGTTTTGTTTGTTTGTTTCTGGGGTTTTTTAAATATCTTTGGAGTCTTGCATTTAGCATTCAATTGCTCTTAGTTTAGAGAATTTATTCCCAAGCTTTCAAATCCATTATTTTAAAGTACTGTAATGGTGCTCAGCGAAGAATGTTTGGGTGGTGAGTGTGGGTTCTTTTGTGTCTTGTCATCTCTTTGGACAAAATAAGTATCCTTAAAATGAGGTCTAAATCTTTCTCTGCAGTATTTCTGTCCGATTTCGGTGGTTTCCCGCTGGCAGTTGAAGGGGAGCGGCGCTCTCTGAGCTGTGGGTGGGCCCAGACGTGGAACAGCCACTTTAGGCAGTATGTGAGGGGTGGCCTTGGGCACTTGTGTGGCACTAAACTTGTGTCTTTCCCGGCTGTCTCAGATTTACCGAGAGGTGCCTGCCAGCCGAGGGCTGAGGGCTGGACTGCAGAATGCCCCAGTTACGCTGTTTGAACCACCTCGATCTCGGAGCCGCGGGCGCGGCTGGGACAGCGTTCGGCTGGCGGCGAATAACGCGGGCCCGGCTCCCCCCGCGGCAGCCGCGCCGTGGTGCGTCCCGCAGTGGGCCGGGCCGGGCCGGGCGGTGCCAAGCTGGGAGGGCGGGGGGAGCGGGAGCACCGCGCGTGCGCAGCCGGGACAGGCCGAGGAGGGAGGTGCGGAGGGGCCGGGGCGGGCGGGACCCCTCGGGGCGGGGAGCGATCCCTCAGTGCCCCTTCAGTGCCAGGAGCGGTCCCTCAGTGCCCCCTCAGCGCCGGGAACGGCCCCTTAGTGCTAGAGCGGCCCCTCAGCGCCCCCTGAGCGCAGGGAGTGCCCCCTCAGCACCGGGAGTGGCCCTTCAGTGCCCCCTCAGCGCCGGGAGCGGCCCCTCAGTGCCCACTCAGCACTGGGAATGCCCTCTCAGTGCCCCCTCAGCGCCGGCAGGCGCCGTGACCCGCGGCCGCGGTGAGGGCAGGGCGCTGTTCCGGGAGCCGCTGGCGCTGGGCTGGCCCCGCCGCCCTCCCGCGGGGGTGGGATGGGCTGTGGGGGACGCTGACAGGGTAGGGGCTGTCAGCGCTATCGAGAGTTGCCGTAGCTTTTTCTGTCGGCTGCTGCTGGGGGCTTATGAATTATGAAAAAATGAGGTAATTGCCGGGGGAAGTGACATCTCTCCGGTGCCTCACTCCGGTCCCGATGCCGTGCGCTCCCTCAGCCACTTTACTGACACAAAGCTCTCGTTCCTGGGTTTGCGTTCCTGCAGTGAGCTCCTGAAAGTCTAACAGTGAGATTGAGGTCGCTTTTTCAGCGTCATCCTCCCGGATGTCAAGCTTTGTATGACTCTTCAGTTCCTCATAGCTGAAAAAAGTACGTTTATTTTCGTTCTACAGGTAAGACATGTTATTGGCACTCCTTCATCTCTTTGTTGGTTTTAAAGAGATTGGGAGTAAAACTAAGAATCCTGAAGCTACAACAGGGAGTATTCAGTGGTTGTCTTTACCTAAATTGGCTTGCCATACACTGCCTGAGGAGAAGGGGGCACTTGCCATTATATATCCTTTGTGTCTGTGCATGTCTGCGTACTTTTATACATACTGTGCCTCCACATATATACAAACCCGTGTGTGTATGTATTTATATCTAACAAAAACTGTGTGAATACATACAGTTTTATTTGCAGAAGCCTCAGCACTGAAATTATTACCTAAACCAGCAGACTATTTATTATTTAAGTTACTGATTTTGTTCATTATAAACAGCTTTTTAGAGTTGTGTAAGCACTTGGTTTTGGCTCGATGCTTCCTTATTCTCGGGAAGCTTGACTGTGATCTGCAACATGGGAGTAACTGGTTGGAATGTACCCTTTTGGGGATTTCCCAGACCTCAGCAGTGTAAGTCACTTGGCTGATGCTGCAATTTGAGCTGGTTCCAGCAGTTTTAAGCACAGGGGAAATGTATGTGAAGTTCATATTTTCTTTTGTTCTGCAGAGCAGCAAATGCAATTTCCTGAGAGGTTCACATTCAGATTAGCCAGTTAATATTCACATTTTCACTTAAATGGTGTAATCACTCTTGTCAAACCTCGGACTGCCCACAAAAGCCTGTTGGTATTGCTGTGATGTTTTGCCATAAATACTGTTGCTGTCTGTGAAAGGAAGCAGAGGGAGGTCCTGAACAAATTGAAACACAAAAAGGAAGAGGATGGAAGTGAGGACAGGTAGCCTGGGAGGATACAGAGAGAATGTTTGAGCAGCCAGGGATCAAGTTGGGAAGGCTAAAGTCATGGTTGAATTAAATCCCGCTAGGGATGTCAAGGGCAACAAGAAAAGCATCTCTAGGTACGCTGGTGATAAAAGGACGACCAGGGAAAATGTGGTCTGAAAGGAAATGTGAGACCTGGTTACCTGGGATGTGGAGAAGGCTGAGGTACTCAATGGCTTCTTTGTCTCCATCTTCACTGGGAAATTCTCCAGCCACACACTAAAAGAAGGCTGGAGGGGGACTTTTTATAAGGGTATATAGTGATAGAAGGGGGAATGGATTTAAACTGAGTGTCGGTTTAGATTGGAGATCAGGAAGAAATTGCTCCCTGTGAGGGTGGGCAGGCCCTGGCACAGGTTGGGCAGAGAAGCTGTGGCTGCCCCTGGATCCCTGGAAGTGTCCCTGCCATATTGGACAGGGCTTGGAGCCACCTGGGCTGGTGGGAGGTGTCCCTGCCCATGGCAGGGGGTGGCACTGGATGGGCTTTAAGGTCCCTTCCCACCCAAACCATTCTATGATTCTGTGCTTAAATGATGCTTAGATGAAAAGTTTGCCTTTGCTTATGGATTTTTTTCCCTGGAGAATGTGTCTTGTTCAGGCAGTATGTTTCATTTGTGAAATAGGAAAGTTAAATCTGACTGTAAACTCTTTTTCAGATTTCTTTTCCGAAAATGTCGACATTAATTCACATCTTATCAGATCATAGCAATGATGTCAACTGCTGCGCCTTCTCCTCGACGTGCCTGGCTACCTGTTCCTCGGACAAGACGGTCCGCGTTTACTCGCTGCGCGACTTCTCGGAGCTGCCGTACTCTCCGCTGCGGGGCCACGCGTACGCCGTGCACTGCTGCAGCTTCTCGCCGTCGGGCCGCCTGCTGGCCTCGGTGTCCACGGACGGGCGCGCCGCGCTGTGGGACACGCGGGACGGGCGCTGCCTGGCGCTGCTGGGCCGGCCCCGGGGCTGCGCCCTCCGCGTCTGCCGCTTCTGCCCGCGCGGGACCCGCCTGCTCGTGGGGGCGGCCGACGGGGCCCTGGTGCTTTGGGACACGCGGGCCCTGAGCGCGGACAGGTGGGGCTGCTCGCGGAGACCGGGCTGGGGGGAGTGGAACGCAGAAAGAAAGTGTGCTGTGGGCGAGCGGTGAGCGTGCTCACGGATACGGGCTCTGCAGGCAGCGGAACCCGAGTGCTGGGCTGGGTACAAGACTTGCAGACTTAAACTGCTGATGGGTATCGGGAACAAATGAGCATAGGATTTAGAAGACCCAAAGATTGGGAGATTTGGGGAGTTTTGTTGGGTTTTTTTTGCTATTTGAGGGGTGAGGGTGGTTTGGTTTTGTTATTTTGTTTGGGATTTTTGCGGGTTTTTTTGAAGTTCATGCAAACTTGAGAAGCTTTAATTTTTACTAAGTTATCTTACATCTAAATCCTGTTTTTTAAAAAACTTCATTTCATTGCTTTGACATGAAATCAGGATGATTGTGTCCTGCATTGTGTCTGGTTCCTAAAGGGTGAGTCAGCAAACTGTGATCCATAACGTACAGTTAGCTGGTGGAGCCTGACTGTACTGTGTGCTTTGTATTGCAGTATACATACAGATATCAATTAGTATAAACTAAATGTTTAATTACTAGGCATTTGGAGTCCAGGAAGGTCTTAGAAGCTTGAGAGTAATCCAGCAGAGTTTGGAAACTATGGACGTGTCCTGAAACCATACAGTTTGAGACATAGCAGTGACAGAAAGGATTATTGGAGCTAAAAGAGTTAAGTATGGCATTGGTTTCCAAGAAACATTTGAAACAATGCAGATGAGCATATTTATTGTTGCACAGTTAAAGACATGAACCTCTGAGTGATCTGCTAAGTCCTCCTCTACATCTCTGTCTTTCAGGAAAGTCTTCAGGCGGGTTGCTGTAATCTGTACTTGGGCAGCACATTGTTTAGGTTTTAGAGCACAATTACACAGCCGAACTACTCTCTAAAGTTAGGAAAGTAGTTAAGAATTTGAGTGAATTGAAGTTTCACTTAGGATTGAGGGAGCAGCTGTTTGTGACAGCGGAGGGGGTTTGGTGTTGGGCATCCCTTGGCAAACACGTTACTGCTCTTGTGGCCTCTCTGCCTTCCACAGCAGTAACTTAGATGGCAACTGTAAGGTTGTTCAAAATGGCTTATTATAGTTACTTGAAATCCTGGAAATCTGTCCATAAACACAATTCTTACAGATTTTTGCCACCATTTTTCAATGCATAAAGAAATGCTGAAATGGTTGTTTTCAGACAATGAAGAGGTACTGATGACATACTTTTTCTTAGTTTTATCTTTAAAAATATTTGGAATTTCAGTCGTTAGTGTTCTGAACTGTAAGGGTTTATCTGTTTTACTAGTGAAGTTGGTTTTGTTATTCAGAATGCTTGTTACTGAAGGGAAAAACAGAAGTGTCAAAAAGTCATTTCAAATGTATGCTATTAAAATATGCAGTGATGAATGTTTTAGACCCACATCCTTAATTTCCTTCCAATTGAATGGTGAATGTATAGTGACTATGTAGAAAATATACTGTTGTTATAAACAGAAATAATTTTTGTTTGCATTGTAGAGAAATAAGAAAGGAACTTGAACATCCCAGTCCTGTTGCCCTTCAACTATTAAAAGTTCATTTCAGAGTGCTAAAGGGCCAGCAGTAGTCAGCTTAACTTTAATTATATGTATTTTGGGATGTGTATGTGTGCATGTATTTTGAGCTGATGAATTTTTTTAATTGTAATTTGTAATTGCAGCTAGAAAAATGCATATGTCCTGTTTTGAAAAGCTGAGATCAGTGTCACATAGAAATTATCAAGGTGCTTAAAGATTATGTCAGAGAATGTTAGTTAACCATTTCATGTCAGCGTGTGGTTCTCTGCTTCTTTTGCAACAGCTGATGGTGTTGATGTTGACAAAGGAACACCTTTTACCACATTGTTATGTCACTTGACTAAATATATGGATGGTAGTTACAGCTGAGGAAGCCAATTGCTTACCTGCTCTGCTGTTGTAATGGACTGTTCAAGTTGTGAGGTTAGAGGGCTGTGTAAACAGTCTCTGTGCTGGATGTGAACAACAGCAAAGCAAGTTAATTTATGTGTATTTCTCAGTGGTCTCTGTTTTCTGGTCAGTAATTCCCATACTGATTTCTGGCCTGCGAGTCTTAAATGCATACTCTGAACATGTACAGGCCTGTTTGTTTTACTGTTGTGTTTTCAGAGCAGAATTTGCAGCTTTTTGTGTGAAAGAAGGAAAGTTTTAAAAGCTGCACAGAAGAAAAAAGATTCTAGAGATGAAAATGGGAAGCACTGTAGTGGATTTCACAGTATTCTTAATGATAGAATTAAGGGAGTCAGTGCTTTATAGGAGGGCCTGGGTCTGATTAGCAAGACTCTCAGGAAAGTTTATTGACTTCAGTGACATTGCTTGACACCTTTCACAGTAAATAACATTTCTATCAGCAAAAGAGAATGGCAGCTGTTCTACAAGCTACAGTGAGAGTGAGATGACAGTTTTTGCTGTAGGACTGTTGCTGATGGCTGTGATTTTCTTCCTGCACTTGAAGGTTCAGCTGTGTGTGCTGGGTTGGACCTGCTGGCCATTGGAAGGAGTGAGATTCTTTCAGCTGACCTTAGGTTATTACCAGATAAAATAAAGGAACTGGGGTTCACCCCACTTGCTTCCTGAGGGTTGACCTTACTTCACATCTGCTAGAAATTTTCTTTAAAGATAGGTTTTACAAAGTGCTTTGGCTTAGTTAAAATAGAGATTTTTTTTTCACATTGCCTTCTCTTGTGTACATGTTCAAAATTAACCCTATCATAAATAATATTTTTCTCAACTGCAGCTTATGATACGGGTTAGTAAATGTTCTGTTTTGTCTTCAAAAACAGGACAGAGGAATTGTGGGAGTATTTTTTCCCTTGTTTGTGTACATGTAAATCTGTGTTATGATAATGTGTATTTATCTTTGACTTTTAAAATGTATCTTGCCATAGAATATTACCTTTAATGTAAAGTCCATGCAAATATCTTTAGTTTGAAAATTATTTTATCAGTTAAAGTGAATGCCTTGGGGTGCAATCTCACATTTTTCCTCCTGCAGCCAAAGAGCAGGTCTGGTCCCTGCTGCAGTGCTTATTTGGTATCTCTTTCCATATTGATTGGAGTTTCTCTTCCTTTATCAAGTTTCAACATGCAAAACTTAGAACAGTTTGGCTTTGTGTACCAGACTGTGTTTGAGAGAGCACTCCTTCAGAACTTTACTTATTCTGAATTCAAAGCCTGTGTACTCTTGCTTTTCAGGTCTGGGAATGTTAAAGATGGTTCTTTGGTGGCTTGTGCATTTTCTCCCAATGGAAATTTCTTTGTCACTGGATCATCAAGTGGTGATTTAGCCATTTGGGATGATAAAGTGAGATGCCTGTATAATGAAAAAGCACATGATCTTGGCGTTACCTGCTGTGATATTTCTTCACATCCAGTTTCTGGTTAGTTACTTAACTCATCAGGGGAGGAACGTTTTTTTTTTTAAAAAGAGTTGTTTTATTTCCTTCTAGCTCTTATTTTTGTATTCTTTTTGTCATCGATGCTCAAGGTACAAATTACCTTGGGAAGAGTTGGTTTTAGAGTATTGTGAATATTTCTAAGTAAAAGTTGTGGTCAGGTTGGTGGCAAGGAATGTTCTAGGTCAATAAACAAGGTGATAACTTTGAGCAGCTGATTATCCTGTCAGGGCTTTGGAGAGCATCTGGGCAGTGTCTGTAAGCAAAGCTGGTCTCCAGGACAGCTTGGCTCTTAGAAGAGGCAGTGCTTGATTATCATTGCCATGTTAATCTTTCATACTTTGGTTCCCCAAGGAGCAGGACTGCATTGAACCAATGCAGAGAACTGTAAACCCAGTAATCTGAATGCTTGAGCTGTGCACTTGACTTTCTCACTTGGAGGAGTTTGGGGGAGCCCAGAAACTCCCGTGTCCCACTAAGCTGTTCAGAAGTCTGGGAGCTGTTCTAGCATTTGACCACAAAGTCACGGATTTTGGTGGAGGTGAAGAGGTTGGGCAGAAGCCTCTTGGTCTGCTCGAGGGAGTAATGCTGCAGCTTGTCTGAACAGCCTGGTGTGTGCACTTTTGTGCTTTCTGGATCTGCTGTGCAGACAGAGTGGCCCATCCAGGTGTGCAGGCCTTGTTTTTAGGGCACACGAGCTGCCCTTTCAGAGGCCCCCGAAGCTGAACCTGAGCAGCCACTTGAACCTGTCAGGGCTGGAGCCAGCAGTGAGCACTGCTGTGTGTGCCACCCTGGCTCAGGAGGTGCTGCAGAGCAGGGAGGGAGAGGACAGAGGCAGGGGAAGCTCAGGAAGTAGGATGGGAGCATACATTTCAGTCCAGAGAATTAGTGACTGACAATACCAAGTCAAGCAAATGTGTGTCCACTCAGAGGTGTAGGATCTTTCTTTCTTGGTGAAAATACCACACAAAAAACTCCATCATTGACTAAGAGTTGCATCTGAGGGAAAAAAAAACATGTTGCAGCTGAAACAGGTCAGAGTGTAATTTGCACCACTCCCATTTCATATGCAGATTACTCTCTTGGTTTAAAAATTACGTGACCCGACGTGTCAGCCTTCTGCCAAGACAGAGAGAAACAGGCAACAAAGCAAGTATTTCTTGCACTGTGCATTTTCTTAGCTGATTTATGATCATTCTTGATTTTTTTTTTAATCCATGTTATTGAAAGTCAACATCTTTCCTTTTGCATGTTGCTGTTTAATCAGAAGGGTTGAAACTTCTGGGATTTTTGGCAGATCAAGCACATTGCATACAAGTAGTTCTTACCCCGTACAACTGGAGGTGGTTCTAGACTGAGACTCCCTTTACCTGCTTATTTCACAGCAAGTTTTGATCCAGTGCATCTGATGGGCTCTTTGTGCTTTAGGCTGTAGCAGGTGGTTGGTTCTCCTGCCTTTGAGGGGGTTCGGTCACAGTTGCCCAGAAACTCATCATGTCCAGAGCAGTTGTGGGGTTTGGTGGAGTTTGCAGTCTGGAGGAGTATAGGCCAGGTAAGGAGTAAAGTCAGGCCCCTGAACTTCAGGAAGGCAGAATTCCAGCTCTTCAGGGAGGTTGTCAGTGCTGTCTCCTGGGAAAACTGCCTTCAGGCATGAGGGCATGGACCAGAGCTGGCAGAGCCTTAAGGAAATCTTGCCCAGGGCACAGGAGCCAGAGATCTCCAGAGGCAAGAGATGGAGCAAGGGAGGCCAGGGCCCAGCGTGGCTGGGGAGGGTCCTGCTGGTCAAACTGGGGGACAGGAGCAAAGGCACAGGCAGTGGGGACAGGGACAGGGAGCCTGGCAGGAGTCTAGAGATGGTTGTGTAGGGATGGGTAGGGAAGGCCAAGGGAAGCTGGAACTGAACCTGGCCAGGGGTGCAGTGTCCAGCCTCTCATCCCCCAGCACCCCACATCCTTCTCCCAGGGCTGCTCAATCTGTTCTTCCCCAGCCTGGATTGGTCCTGGGGGGCTTCCTCAGACCATCCAACCACTTCCCTGTCCCTCTAACAGTCCACTCATGGAACATGATAATTCAGAAATGTTCACTGAATCGAGAGGGGAAAGCTATAAATCTATTACCATTGTATTTCATATTTTAATGCAGTATTTACTGGATGGTTTGGCTGAACTCCAGTTATGGAATGTCACTTAGTTTGTAAAACTGAAAAGTTGAACATCTGACAGTATGAAAATTCCCTGTCAGATGCTCTCAAATTCTGTACACGTGTATGTGTTTAAGTTTGACAACTGCTGAACTGTAGAGAATCTGGATATAACCATATAATTAGGATTAAAAAAGAGTATTTGGTGCACTCAGTACACAGAGGAATCAAACATTTACCATCAAGAAAACTTAAAATACAAGCATAGCTCTGCTTTTCATTTCCTTGTTCAGGAAACAGTATAACAGTGATACCAATTTCTTTCTTCTAAGTCATTTTAGAACTTCTGCAATGATTTTTATGCTGATGTAGTTTACTGGTATGTTGTTATTTTCAGTGCTTCTGGCTCCCATTAATGTGTTTTAATTTTATCAGACAGTGAAAATGGATTCAGATGCTTCCAGATGGCTTCTTGTGGACAAGATAATCAAGTCAAACTCTGGCTTATTTTGTTTGCAGATTTCTTAGGTGTGTATAATAATGTTTTTTCATATACCAATGCCTTAAGTCTCTAGTGACAATTTAAATGACAGATCAGATCTATACTGCTGGATTCACAGCTGAACTAACCACAAGTGGAAAGTTTCCTGAACTGTCAGCAGGAGAGCAGCTGAGGCATTCGGCACTCGGTGATGCTGCACCATGTAGACTTCATTTAGCCATCTGTTTATCAATAATAATAAAAGATTAAAAAAAAGTTCTACTAGGACCTTTGAACAGGTCAATATGTTGAAAGCTCTTAATCTGCCAGGCCAGGGAGGAGTTTGCTTTCATGTTTCAGTGTATCCTGGGCCTTGAGCAAGTGCTGGAGAAATGAAAACAGTGTTGGCTCCTGCTAAAACTGCAATGTAGAGACAGAGTAAATAGCCAAAAACATTTTCAGTGGGTACTTCTTTGTAATCTCTTTTATGTAAAAGTCTGTAAGGATGAAGAGTGTGTGTACAGATACACATTTAGTTATCTAAAACCCTGTGAGATATGCTAAGACTACAAAGTGAGAGAACTGAAGATGTTAAAATTAAGTAATTAAGTTGTCTCTATGGTCTTTTATCCCCTTCTTTGTTGATAGAATGTCACAGAGTCACATCTTTGTTGGAGCTTTATGCTTCTAAAAGCAGCTTGTGTTGTACCTTGTCAGATATGCCAATATGTAATAATTTACTTTTTGTCATTTTAGGTGCTGAATTAAAATATAAATGCACATTGAATGGACATTCTGCCCCAGTTCTGACTTGTGCATTTTCACATGATGGGCAGATGTTGGTCTCAGGGTAAGCAGCATCTTGTTCACATCTCATGCAGGTGGCTGTTCGGGTCCACACTTCAGTATTGTAAAACAGAAAGTTCAAATGAGTTGGAGATTTCGTAATATTTATTAGCAATAATTAAGGAATAGTTCAGTGACCTCCAGAGCTATTGAAATGTCTTTACTAATGGTCTGTGTCTTATGTGTGATTGAGTTTGAAGTCAAGGGTGTTACAAGCTCTGTTCTCATGAGTATTTTAAGGACACTCAGTGGTTTCCTGGTTTGAGGGCATTTATGTGGCCTCTAATGTGGATACACCACCATCTGCATCATTTTGATGTCAATGTGTTTCTTTTAAAAGGTCTGTGGACAAGTGTGTCATAATCTATGAAACTGTAAGTACATAATGCAAATCTTTCATTGGGTTGCTGTCTAAATATCAGCACTGTTTCTGCACTGTCTTACCCACGTGAAGGAATATTGAAGAATGCAAAGATATGATCCCAAAATATTGTATGTTTGGGGGAGGAGTCTAAGGAAAAGTGTCTCTGGAGAACTGATCAGTCTTCCTCACTTTTTATCTGCATTTGGAGGACTCCTTAATTGATTTCTCCACAGTAGGGTATTATTAATTCCATACTTACAAGTTAATTGAAGCAGAAGGACTTTTTTTGTTATCCTATCATGCTTAGCTTCCAAAACAAGGAACATAAAATCATGAACGATGATCATAGAAATTCTTTAGTTAATTATATATTATACATAAAATAGAAGCATGATGAAGAATTCAGGAAAATTTTTATGTTACATACAGTGTCTTCTCTTTGAAACATACTGTTTAAGCATTTTGTATAATAATGTTACTACATCCTTTGTGGTTCCACCTGTAAGTGCTATTTACCTCTGGCACTTTTTACTATCAAAAATAATAATAATTTTGCTGATAAATGAAGGATGAACAAATTTTAAGCTTCTTCAGCTTGGTCTGCATGTACCTATTGTATTGATACAATTTTCAAATTAGTGTTTCAGTTTTTCACCAAAGTCTCTAATATGGTACTGCAGAGTTTTTTGCCTAGTTATTTTGGTAGTTTGAAATTTAGACAGATGTGTAAGAAGTCCTCTAGAGTTTTGGAGCCTCAGAAAACTGAAAGGTGCAGAAAACCACAGTGTAAGTATTTCTTAATGCTATTTATCAGCTTCTGTGGATTTAGGTTTTTATCAAATGGGACAATAACTTTTTTAGTTGTAGATTCTCTGCTGGAAATGCCCCAGACCCACCTGGCCCCTGCTCCAGGTGCCCCTGCTGCTGTAGCAGGGGGGCTGTAGGAGGTGATCTCCAGAGCTCCCCTGTGATTGTGTGGGGAAAAGTGGGGACAAAAAGCCCTTGTGGGACAGAGGGAGATTTCAGCCCCAAATAGGGCACTTTGCTCATGCTGGGCAGCTCAGAACGCTGGAGTGCTGACTGGGCAGTGAGTGATCCACAGTAACTTTGCTCATCAGCTTTCCAATTTGCCTGTACCTGTCAAAAAGGGATCTTTCATCAGAGGGAAGATTTTTCCATCATGAGTTAAAACTGTGGAAATTCAGAAATTTGCATTTTTAGTAGTATTTAGTGGCCAAATAGGAGAACCACTGGGGTGGTTAATTGTTGGTCCAGTTCAAAGATTGTGGCCTGAATCTCTTCCCTTTCAGTCATTTCTAATACCAGATTTGTAGAAGAGATGTTTTTGTCCACACAACCAGCCAGCCACTGTGGCTGTGCCTCATTCCGTGGGTGTTCCTGGCACTGTCCCTGCATGTCCCACGTGGGCTGATGGGGAAGGGCAGCAGCACTGCAGGGAATCCAGGGTGCATTTCTGCCTCTGCTGCTGACCAGCTTTGCCAAGGGTGTGTAACCTCTCTGAGGGTAACTTGTGTCACCTTTCAGGCAGCAGTATTCCCTCTTTGAGAGGAAGCACGCAAATGAAGGCATGTTCTTTTTATTCTTTAAGATTTAAAATCACAAAAACTCTTTTACAGAGTACTGGCAATACCCTTCATACCTTGTCTCAGCACACCAGGTAAGAAATCAGTATGATTATTCTGTTTCACTGCTAATAAAGAAATTATATCCTTTTCTGGTGAATTTTCACTTATTTTTTTATTTGTAGGTATGTTACAACTTGTGCTTTTGCACCACACAGCCACTTACTTGCCACAGGCTCAATGGATAGGACTGTGCACCTTTGGCAGCTGGACCTGAAGCCATCCTGTGCAGGTCAGTGTGTCCAGTGTTGGGACTCTGCTCTTCAGATTCAGAGCACCTTCTGGAGATGAAACCCCCACATTGCTCCTCCAGTGAATGTGGAACCTCGGGATCGTGTGCCTCTTACTTGACTTTTCTGTGAATTGACCTGATTGAGGTCCTACAGAGGTTATTTTTTAAAGAAAAATATACTAGATGTATCTTAATTTATCTGTTGTATTTTCTTTTCTGATATTTGCTGTTGCTTACTCTCTGGACAGCATTTAAGAGATGAATATTATTGCCAGAGTGCTGAAAGGCTTTTTGGACAAACATCATTTGTGCTGAGTTAAACAGAAAATATGCTAATTGCAAGCATAAGTGTCAACAAGAAAAGCAAGTTGTTAAAGCTGAAAAAAACAGGGTAACTGTTACAAAATACATCAGCACCCCAACTGTGTGGAACAATGGTGGACCAGCCTTGTTCAAAGCACAAGATAAGTTTGGGCTTTGGTCTGCTGAGGAGGTGGGAGATGGTTCCAGTGTCTGCTGACACTTTTCTGGGTTGTAGTTCAGGTCAGGTTTGACAGACATGTAGCATCTGAGAGATTAAATTCCTGTAAACTCTGAAAATTGATAAGTAAAGGACAAAAATTATTGTGCCCCCTCTCTGCCAAATAATGTCTAATTAGCATTTCTTTTATTAGATGGTGAATATACAGTACTGAGAACACTTAAAAACAGGGTTCATTAATAATATTGTTTCTTAGAACTGGGGGGTTTCATTGTTGGTTGTTTTTTGGATTTTGTGAGTTTTTTTGTTTGGTTGGGGATTTTTTGTTTGGGTTTTTTTGTTTGTTTGTTTTGTTTTTTAACTGTCTTCTTCATTTGCAAAGGAAGTGCTGTGGAACCTGAATCCAAGGTGGCTGCTGAGGACTGGTCGGAGGATGATGTCTCAGCCTGGCTCTGCGCACAAGACTTAGCAGACTTTGTTGGGCTTTTCAAAATGAATAACATCGATGGCAAGGAACTACTGAATCTTACTAAGGAAAGTCTTGCTAATGAATTAAAAATTGGTAAGAGTTTGGAAATCCAAACAGTTTTAAATCTTTAAAGTATTTTGAAATGTACTAATAAATTAGCAGTTCCATACATGGAATTTTTTCCCCCCTGAAATGCCTTTTTATTTCATTGTTTTGTGTATTTGTTGGAGTGGTCTGTGTCAGGTCACAGTGTCTGTGTATCAGCCAGCTTTGCTGAATTCTAGAAATGACAGAGATGCTGGGAATCTCACAGGCATTGTCATCCATGGAACACACCTGGCTTGCTCAGTTTCTGCACACTTTCTTTGGTGTTGAAGTAGCCTAAAACTGCTGCAGCATCACCAGCTGAGGCCCATCAGTTAACACTGACTAGAAAATTCTGTGAGAATTGAATGACCTGCTGAAAATCGAGTTCTCTGTGGGGACAGGAATCAAAAAAGGTATAAAAATTACGGCCTGATAAAGTTGACTTGAAGAATTGCTAACGATCAAGCCTCAAGCATTTACAAACAGGAAATCCTGTCTGCCCAAGATGATGTTCAGTGTCACTCCAATTCGTTTCATTAAATGGTAGGGGTCTGTCAGCACAGCCAGGGCTCTGCAGCAGCGCTGCCCCCGATGGGTTCCTGCTCTTGTCCTTACTCCCAGTCCCTTTTGGGCAGGGAGTGGCAGCCTGGGCTGGGCTGGGCTGGCTGAGGGGTTGTGCTTTGGGGGGCAGTGGGATGGAGCTGTTTCTGCTGCAGCAGCTGCTGACTCTTTAAAGCCTTCCCTGTCTGTGCTGCCATTTCATGTGTAATTAATGTTTCAGAGTCTCTTGGCCTGCGCAATAAAATTCTCCAGAAAATTGAAGAACTGAGGATGACAATGACCTCAGTTTCTGCTCCTGTCCCTGATGAGTTCCTGTGTCCCATAACAAGGGAGCTTATGAAGGATCCTGTCATTGCAGCAGGTATGTCTTTACATGACATGGATTAAAATTAATTACTTGAGGGTAAAGATATGTGTGGGGACAGAAAAATGGGCCTGTTTTACCAGAAACTATTGCAGCAAAAGAGAATTGTGGTAAATGTTTAATTTGCCAAATGACATCTCTCACAGGGAGAAAAATACTGTATCCAGCATTTTTTCCTTTTTCTCATGCTCCTTCCTTTATGTGCCTTTGCAAATATAAGTCTAATTACAGCTTTGACTTGTTAAGTGCAAAATGGAATAGTGCACACAGTGGGGCAAAAAGCCAAAGCAGCCCAGGCTCGTTACTGCTTCATGCACCATCTCAAAGGCATTGGAAGTTTGTACTGAATGAGATTCCTTTAACCTCAGCAAGCTCTTGGAACTGTGCTATGCCCAGAGTGTAGGATGTCCTACAGTTAAAATACTTCATCAAGATCTGGTGCTTAGTGGGGATGTTGGGAGGGGCACAGCAGAGGCTCAGGATAATTATTTTGATGCAGTGGTTGACTTCATCCAGTTCTGAGGTATCAGGCCAGACTTGTGAGAATTAAAATGTTCCAAATCTGAAGACATTTGCTAAGTGCTGGAGTGACAGGGGCTTTACTGAATACAGGGTACAGAGTGTAGCCCTGTGTTAGAAGAGCCATGTAGGACACAGGTTTATCTCCATCAGAGGGTTCCGGGGTGACTGTGCTAAGTAACTTAGCTGGGGCCAAATTTCTGCTCTTTAAGTATCCCCTTTAGGTACCACCTCAAGAGCCAAAGCCCTGAAACAGGACAGGTGGTGAGGGCTCAGCAGGGCCCCAGCTCAGGGGGGCACCCACAGAGTTCACGAGGCACCCCCAGAGTTCGTGGGAGCACCCACAGAGTTCGTGGGGCACCCCCAGAGTTCAGGGGGACAACAGACTTCAGCTGTGTTAGCCATTTGCTATTAATGAGCTTTTACTTCACATTATGGATCATTCAAACTGAAAAGTCTCATTTAACATGTGCATAATATACTTTGGTGCTCTGCAGTCAGAGATAGGCTAGTTTCCTGTTTCTGAACTGTTTATATTCACAGGGAAGCTTTCAGGGACTATGGACTTACTCTAAATGTGAACATTCCTGTTTGGATGTATTTCCTTCCTTCCCTTTTACCTTTAAACTGCGTAGAGTGCCCCAGTGCCCAGGCCTCTGTACTAAGAGCTGTGTTGATGTTTCTTTGTAGATGGCTATTCCTACGAAAGGGAGGCAATGGAACGCTGGGTCAGCAGTAAGAGACGATCCAGCCCCATGACCAACCTTCCCCTCCCCTCCCTGCTGCTCACACCAAACAGGACACTAAAAATGGCCATCACTCGCTGGCTGGAGATGCAGCAGAAATATTAAACCACTTCAAGTTGAAGTTGTTTGTTAAAATTAATTGGAATTTTGTGTAGCTAAAGGAACTAATTGTATCAGAAACACGTGGAAAGAAAAAGTTCTGTTTCTGTTCCAATCTGTGACTGTTTTGAAGAAAACCTTCGCTGATGGAAGCTCACAGAAAAACTTTTTTGGTTATTTTTCCTTTGTAGTATTTCTGTTCAAAAAATTAGTACTTAATCACAATTTTTCAGATAAAGTTTTCTTAGAAGTTTAGCTACATTTATGGCTTTTGAGTCTATGGTCTTTCAGAAGGTAAGAAATAGCAAAGTTAGGATCTATATATCATCCTATCCCATCAGGGACTGCATCTCATCCCACAGGTGTATTGATCATCTTTATTTTGTATGGAAAAAATACAGTAGCTGTGCAAAAATAGAACTACAGAACAAGACTAATATAGGAATTGTACAAAATATCAAAGAAACGGTAAACAATAAATAAGCTAAAGCATAATGATGCAAACTCCAGAAGGACTGCAGGGCTGGGTACAGCTGTTTGCAGTGTACAGAGAATGCTGCACCCACCCACGATGGGCAGAGTGTAAAGCTGAGCTCCCCAACTGATTGCACTCATAGGAATGTCACTGGAGCTGTTCCTTTGCAGAACATTCTTGCCAATATAAAACCTTATTTCCTCCAAAATTAAAAAAAGACAACCAAAACCTTCACAACTTCACATCCTGTCATGCAACTGCACATACACTTTTCCTCAAACTTTCATCTTCACTCCATCCATTTCTTGGGTTTCCACAGAAACACTCAGTAAGCATTTAATTGCTGTACCTTTTCACAAATAAACAATAAATCATTTTGCTTTAAGATAGCACCCAAAGGTGATTAGATAACCTACATAAAGTGCGATTATTGTTAATAGGCCATAATATTGTGTTCTTCAGTGCAATAACCAATATGGTCAAAGCCTCTTAATACACATGCAAATGTCACTCTCTATTTTATTTGATTTCTTCTAGTTACTAAAAATAGTTATATTTACATGTCAAAACATGGCTGCTTATAGTTCACTCCTACACAAATTATTTATGCTTCCTAAATGTACATCATGCAACCCAAATTAGAGCCCACTAGAAAAGTGATAAAATACTACCTTTGCTTTAAAAAAATGCATGCATGTACAGATCTGAGTATTCTGCAGCAGATTATCTTCCTTAACACTGTTGAGAGAAGTAAGCACTTAAGCACTGGAGAGGCACAAGTATTATGTGTGAGATGCAACAGAGCCAAAAGCCAAGATTGAAGCCGTACATGAAAGGAAACTTATTTAACAGGATTCTCTGCCCAGGGTCCTACTCTGTTGGATGGACAACCCTAACTGACTCTTTCTACAGACATCTGTTATTCCAGTTCCTGTCACTGTCATGTGCTGGTAGGAACAGCTGGAAGTGGTTGTACCCCAGTAGGGCCTGGCCAGCACTGCTGTTCCTGGGAGCCAGCTGTGCCCAGGCAGTGAGTGTTGTCACACCCTGTGCTGTGTTGAGCCAGGTCCACCCTGTGAACAGCCAAAGCAGCGTTCATACATTTGACTCAATGAAGGATCGCTTTGGTTGTGCCGCGGTGCCATGGCTGAGGTGCCCGTCCTGGCTGCCGTGGGACGGTGCTTTGGCTGCAGCATCGGGGTATAAATGAGGACCTTGGCTGGGGGCTTGGTCTGGGCAGTGGGCAGGGATGGGGCACTGCAGCTCCTCGTGGTCTCTCACCTGCACACTGTTCTGGTTGCCATCTCCTGGGGTAGCACCCACAGAGGGGATTGTACTTTGGAAGTGTTTGACTGAGAACTGCTCCAAGTTTGAGGGCTGGATGCCCCCAGGAGCAATGTTTGTGGGTAACCCATCTGATGCCTGAGAGTGCCAAGTGCGACTGGATTGCACATTTTGCTGCTGGAACCTTGCAGTCTTGTCCATGATGCCCATGAATGGGGTATTGCGAGGCCGGTGCTCAGGCCCCTGTGCCTGACTGATGTGACTCTCCTTGAGTCGAACATCTGGGCCCAGCCCCTTCACGCTGCCCGAAAAGCTGCTGCCTGAGGGGGCCACAATCCCACTGCTTGAGGGAGGGCTTGGACACACAGCTCCGGGCATGGGGCTTTGCTGCCTCAAGTTCACCTGAGCAGGGGCTGCTGACCTGTCCGTGGGTTTAGACTTACTGGCAAAGGAATGAGAAGAGAGAGTCCTGTGATGCTGTGGGTGGGAACACTGGCTGGCCATGAGCTTCTCACTGCACAGTTCGGCACTGGGATCTGTGGAAACGCTTCCAGATGACAATGTGCTTGTCCCATCCAAATGCTGACTCCTACAGTGCCGGACGGGCAAGGGACTTTGGGGAAGATGCTGCAAAGATGATTGTGCCTTGGTGTTACCTTGAGTGCTGCCTGGTTTGGATCCAGGCTGGGTGGTGCTCAGGTGCTGATTAGTTTTCACGATCTGTGCCTGCTTCGTTGGCTGCATGACCAAGCCTGGCTCTCTCAGGTACTTGTTATTTGTTCTGCTTTGAGGGGACACAGATGGAGCTTTCTGCTGAACACCTTCCTGAAGGGTCCTGCTGAACGATGCAGCAGCTGAGGAACTCTGCAGCCTCTGTGGGGCAGGAGCAGGTTCATCGGGGTGGGACAGTTCATCCTCCCTGTCCTGACGACTGACGTTATCATTCACACCTGATACAATACCCTCCTCATTATCGGAGTTGTTGGTTTGCTCCAGTAGCTGTGGAGACTGGTGCTTCTGTTGCTGTGTTCTCTGCAGCTGTTTGCATTCCTCCTCCACCCGAGCCAGGAGACGTTTTATCTCCTGATTGCTGGGACACAGCTGAGTGGCTTCACGTAGGTCAGCAAGAGCAGCAAGCAGCTTTCTGTTTAGGGAAAAAAGTCAACAATGAAAATCTGAGTCCCAGCATTGCCTACAAACAATCCTCCTCCACCAGTAGCAGAGAAATATTCTGAGGTGTCTTTTCCTGCTGCAGGTGGTGACAATGTAAGAACTGGATGTTCTGCACCTCAGGAAATTCTTCCCTGTGGTGGAACCACAGACCAAGCCCTAAGCCCTTCCCTGAGTGTTGTGACAGCCCATACAGGAGCTGACATTTCATTTCACAAGCCCTTCATGCATGGTAACCTCCAGAGCAGGGCACCTGCTGAACTCCACTCGATGACCATTTAATGATCTGTTTAGAAGAGACACTGAATCAAAGAGACACCTTTCCCTGTCCTTCAGTTCTGTCTCTATAGTTCAGTATTTTTCCAGCCTCATAGTCCTCCTCTCTTCCCTTACTTTTATCTTCAACTGCAAGTAATTCAACATATCCTGTCCTATAAAACCAGCCAGTAATAAATAAATAAACCTGGTAATAAATACTGCAGGGATAAGGTTGGGTGGCACAAGGCTGGCCACATTCTGCTGAGTCATGTGAGTGGCAGACCCATTCACTCTTACACTTAACATAATCCCTCTTCAAATCAATTCGTTGCTTTCTGGACTGCCCAGTAATTACATAAACAAGTATTCAGTATTGCTGTTTGGGTGTGGTTGGCTTTTGATACAGAGACATAATACAGATGGGAAGTGCACAAAAAACCTTTTCTTTGTAAATTCCAAACAGAACTAGTGGAAGAGAACAAGTTATTAAACATGTTTAGTTAAAAAAAAACCTGTACAGAGAGAGGCACAGAATCAAACAGGTACCTGCTGTTCCTTTTGGCTCTTGCTCTTGCATAATAGGCTTCATAACACCTGGGCTTCAGATCCAGAGCTTTGGTAGCAAACTCTTCAGCCATACCGAAATCCTGGCAATGGAACCACAGGCACTGGTTACACAGGGCCAGGCAGAGGCAGCTGCAGGCTCTGGGTCCAGGTGCAGCCGGGCTGTGGCACAGGCTCTGCAGAGCTGCCCTGAGGCACCTGTGGCACAGCCACGACTCCAGGCTGGGCCGTGGGGGGAAAAAGGGTGGCAGCAGCGCTTTCCATCTAGTCTTTTACGAGTACCACAGACACTCAGCAGTTCATCATTCCAAAATAACGGGATGACTTAAGACCAGCTTTAATAGACCCCCATTGCAACACTCCCTCATCCTATGAACTGCCCAACAAAGCCCCAGATCAGGTGCAGTGAAAAGCGTTCTAAAATAGCACCAATAAATGTCCATGTGCAACCCCCACACTGCAGTAAGAGAGAAGTCTCAGGTTCCCAAAGCCAGGGAGGAACAGCAGGATCTTACATTTGTTTTCCGGCGGCACCGGGACAGGTTGAGGTACAGTGAAACTCTGAGCTCGGTGAAGGCTTTCATGTCCTCCCCAAAGCCTTCCCTTGGGAACTTCCTCAGGGCGTACTGATAGCGCTGTGCTGCCTCCTTCATCTTGCCTTTCTGCAGAGTGTAGGGAACAAGGGGCTTTTCAGAAACTTTGAACAGTGCAACACTTGCAAAAAAGCATCTTTATATCTGACGTCGACCAAGAGGTGCCCCTCGAGGAGGAAACAAGATTTTTTAAAAAATAAATATACACAGTCTGGACTACAATGGCAGACAAGCACAATGAGAGAATGTGCACATTAACCAGAGTTTGTGTTTCTGAACCAAAAATGTTTAATGGTATCTGACCAGGAAAATACTTCCATTAACACATACTGCTAGTACCAGAAAGAGTCATGTATGATACATGCATTTCTATTTAATTTTTTTAAACAGACCAGTAAAATATCAGATAACGAAACAAAAGTATAAAGAAATTTAATCTACTTCCAGGCAGAAGTCTAAGGTTCTGTTATAAAAAAAAATACAAATCTATCTACCTTGTACAGTGTATTTCCTTCTTCCATCAGTTTCTGCAGCAGAATCAGGAGGATATCGGGTTTTGAGGTGGCCATTGCCCAGGCTGCATTTCCTGCAAGTTAAATTTTAAGGACCTCTGACAAAGGGGAAGAAAGTGTGTTTCTGCTGTGAATGAGACTGGAGAGCCTAATCCTACTTCAGGAGATATTCCACCCGTGTGGAGCAGCAGCAGCACCATCATGGTGTGCACACATGTTTAAACTACATCTATCCCCTGCCTGTCCCCACTGTAAAGCTCAGGCCTGAGTGAGGGCCTGAATTTGGTCATACCTACTACCCAAATAATATGAAATAATGATTCAGAGGTACTAAAGATTCAGTAATTATCACATACACAACAGCACCAGTACTTACCTACTGATAATACATGACTTGGACATACATTTTTTTGCCTACCCTTTGCAAAAATACAATTCTATTATTTGTTAAATGAATGTTACTTAAACTAAAACTTGTTGATCTAAATCATTAATAGTGTCAGACCTAGGTATCACTAATAGCAAATCATCATTTTCTTGTTTAATTATACCATGACAGACTAACCATGTACAGAGTGACTCCTCCAGACCTCACCCTCAGCACACTAAAGAGGAGCAGAATAAAACTCCTTCATTTCCTCACTTCAAAAGCGAGTCTTGTGTGTCTGACTTTAAGGAGGGGATTGTTTCTCGAGTGGCCCACTGCAAACCACACAACCAGCAGAGCCCTGGTGTTTCCCGTTACTCGGTGCACTTCACAGACATGGTCGCCTCTGGCAGAGCAGAGGGCAGTGCCACTGACCCAGCCGTGCCCCCTTCCTCAGCAGCGTCACCACGACTGCGGTGTTGCGGCAGCCGATGGCTCTGTCCAGGGGCCGCATCCCACTGTGGTCCACGTGCTCTATCATTGCTCCTTTCTCCACCAGATACTGCACCTGGGAAAAGGAACCAGACAAGCCTTGTCATGTGACCCGTGGTAGGAAAGGCAGACCAGGGAAATACTCAAGCTACCAGGTATCCTCTTAGAAATACACTGAGCATGTGCTCCAGAGCCCAGGACAGCCAGGGAGAGCCACAGCACAGCATGGGCAGCAGTGGCAGGTGGGATGGAAGCAACAGTCCTTTTCCAAAGCCAATACTTGCCGAAGTGGGACCAACACTGATCTCTGAAGGGAAGAGGCTTCACCAGTCCTGGCCAGATGGGCCCCATGACCCACAGCCCCAGCCCTGCCCAGGGACCTCTCTGCTGGCACCGTTTTCCCCGGCCAGGGGCCAAGCACAGACCCTTGGTGGGACCAGTCTGTGAGGGCACGTGGCAGCTGGCACTGCTCTACTCACCACCTGCAGCAAATACAGGACAGGGAGGGGCCTGGACACCCCTCACTCCCCAGCTGAGTCTGTCCAGTGTCACCCACAAACACTCCCAGTGTCGGGAACCTGCCAAGGGCAGTGCAGAACCAGAGGGCTTATTTACCATTTAAGTTAATTCTGACTAGGGCTGAACAGGCCCAAGTGCTACGGTGTGTCCCCTGCACTGCAGCCCCTGAAGTGCTGCTCTGAAACACTGTCTGCAAACTCAGAAATACAGGTGAGTGTGAGAGGCTGTGTGAGCTGTTCCTTCTGGTTCCTTCTGACCTCCTGGATCTGCCCACAGTGCCTTCCTTGTCCTACACCTCTCCCTGGGGGCTCTGCTGCACCAAGGCACCACCTGAGCAGGACCCTGCCAGGGACCTCCATGGGTTTGCAACATAATTCTGGGCTTCTACCTCACCTAGAAAATGCTTTTCTGAGCAAACAGTAGCACTGCAGTTGGGATGTGAGCAGTGTAAGCATCTTGACTACTTCCCTGAATTTTCTTTCCATTTGGGTTCCAGTATTTTTTCTAAGCTCTGTTTTGTATTATGGAAATTTAGTACATACATAATTTTTCTATTGTTATACTTACAATATCAGCATCTCCATAAAAAGCTGCCAAGTCTAGGGGTGTTCGTCCATTTTTGTCTGTCTGATCAGTTGTTGCACCTTTCTCTACTAAATACTGAACCACTTCCCTGTGGCCTTTCAGACATGCCCAGCTCAGAGCTGTCAGTCCTTCCTTGTCCAGAGATGAAATAGTTGCACCTGTAAAATGAGAATTGACTTTGTTAGGAAGACACTCTGTTGAACATGAAAAACTGCCTAACACACAGATGCAGTCTCTGGAGCCTCTGTGCAGCCTTCATCCACTATTTCCTACCTTCAGAAAGCAGAAATTCCACAGTGCTCAGATGTCCCTCACAAGAAGCCACCATCAGTGGCGTTCGGCCCTGCTTGTCACTCAAATTCACATCAGCCCCGTGCTCCACCAGAAGTTTAGCAATCTGAAACAGAAAATAGCGTTTGAAAAATACATTGCTTGTACCAGGGGGGGTTCAGGTTGGGTATTCAGGAAAATTTCTTCCCTGAAAGGGCTGTCCAGCCCTAGCACAGCTGCCCAGGGCAGGGGTGGAGCCCTCATCCCTGCAGGGATTTAAAAGCCCTGTGGATGTGGCACTTGGAGACATGGTTAGTGGTGGCCTTGAAGTGCTGGGTTGGACTTGGTGGTCTCAGAGGGCTTTTCCAGCCTTACTGACATTATGATTTTATGAAATTGGCAGATTGAGATTTCACAATATCATGAACTTTTAAAAGAGAGGACTAAGGTGTTATTTATAGCAGCCACTGGGAACTCCTGTGCAGCTCAGGCCCTGACTGACTGCACTCCAGGGCATTATCCTGGCAGGAGTGGCCAGCACAAGGAAGGCTCCTGATGCCAGGGTTCTCTCCCTGCACAGCAGTACCTCACAGATCTGAACTGGCCTCTCACCTTGGTCTAGGAAATAACATATTTTAACTCATGTTATTTTTCAGTTATGTTACAACTAAGGCTGTCATGCAGCCAAGGTACTTTGTAAGTTATTTCAGGTGATACAAAGGGTGCAGAAGGGAAGCTGATGCAAATGCCTGTTAGAAAATGTACACTAATTCATTTCAGAATCAGAGAGGGAGGAATGAGGACCCAGCTCCCAGGGGTACCCCAGGAGGATTCAGGGCCCAGGGGTGCCCTGGGGTGTGCAGAGGGGAGGACTCAGGACTCAGTGCCCCCTACCCAGGGTGCCCCAGGAGGACTCAGTGCCTGTTCCCCAGGGGTGCAGGCAGGAGGACTCAGTGCCCGTTCCCCAGGGGTGCAGGCAGGACTCAGGACTCAGTACCCATTCCCCAGGGTGCCCCAGAAGGACTCGGTGCCCCCTCCCCAGGGTGCCCCAGGAGGACTCGGTGCCCCCTCCCCAGGGTGCCCGGGTGCCCACCTGCCACTGGCCCTGGCGTGCGGCGCACAGCAGGGCTGGCACTCCCCTCCGGTTGGCTCTGGCCACAGCTGCCCCCCGGCCCAGCAGGAGCTCACACACGTCCAGCTTCCCTCTCCCTGCAGCAGCTGTGAGGGCTGGAGAGAGATGGATCAGCATTAGCCCTGGGCTGGCTCACCCCTTACACACCCCCCGTGGGTGCTACTGAACCCCCTTGTTTCAGCCTTTCACTGTCACCCTCACTGAAAGCTCCAAGGGACAAAAACAAGAAAATATTTTCCTCATTATGATTTTCCCCCCTCTTCCGTTTTGTTCAAATTGTGTTTTAAATGGAGCTTAAAATGAAAGTTTTGTTGTTGTTTGTGTTTAGAAAACACATCTGTGTGTGATTTCTGCAAGATCAGCAGAGGACTTGCCCCTCCAGTTTCTAAAGCCCAAATGAGCAACCCTAATTAGGAAAAATATGCCAAAGGAAATACCTGTTTCTCCCCACAAGGCATCAGTGTCATTGATGTCCATGCCATGGTCCTTTCCCACGGTCAGGATGTGGTGAACTACCTACAAACCAGGGAGCAGAGACGTGTGAGCCACGGGAGGATCAGCTGTCACTTGCAAGATACAGCACAGGATCAAACAAGTTAAACGAGAGCCCGTCTCCCTGGGTGCATATAATCAAAGACAGTCAGCAGTGTGCAAAGCAAGTTCAGTAGGATTTTAGTATGACTTGAAGGTGAGTGAATGTTTTTGAAAACAGTTAAAAACAGTTCACTGCCCTTCTGTGAACTGGTGGTTTCGTGTGACCTACATATACCAGAATAATGAAAATAATGCCAAAAATTAAAATTAAGCATCCCAGTTCAGTGAGGAAATTGCCCATTGAATAAGATAAAGGAGGAAAAAGAGAATATTTGCATACATCTTGCAAAATGGTAACTCCTTGGTTTTTCCTTTCACCCTGTTTGTATCTTACCTGCTTCTCTAAATTTAATGGTTTAAATGGTTTAAACATATGCTGAGAAATGGTAATTGTTAAAGCTGAAATGAGTTATAAATGAAGTTTTGCTGTGTTACTATTTTATTAAGGAAATCTGTGTTTTGAAAGCACCTGCTGAAAGATTATTAAATTAAACCTCTTCTAATGGCTGTTTTAAAACAGATTTTCCAACAGGGTACATGGTCACTGAGGCTGCAGGTGAGGGAGGGGAATCACACTAACAGAAGTCTGGGATGCCACAGGAAAGGAGAAAGGAGCTGGGTATTTTCAGGCTGTCTGAAAACTGTTGTATACAACATATGGAAAAATCCTAGAATGTGAAATGCTAGAACATAAAAACAAAAATCATGAAACACACAAGTGCTTTTTTCTAGCTAAGAATAACAGAGCTTCTAAATGTCTTAAGAATAGAGAACCATGGACATTTTCAGGTAAGTGTGATTCCTGTGATCTGTTTTGCTGATAATCAGGAGCTGCCTGTTTCATTTAATCATTGGAGAGCAAACAGGAACTTTTGTAAGAGTGAAGGAATTCTGCATTAATGCCAGTTAACCACAGTTCAGAATCCTCAAGCTTACACTGTGAAAGAGAAATGGCTTATATACCATTTCATAAATTGACTGCATGAAGGTATTTCTACATGTGAATCACCTGAACAACTTTAAAGATCAGAGTCTTGATCTTACAGCAATTAAAAAGAGATTTAAGAGAAGTAAATATTGAAATGGCTTTACTGAAGAGATTTTTTCCCACTTTTGGCACATCACTTAATATATGACAGGAAAACCTGTCAGTTTAATGTGATCTTTATTTAAGTACCTTTACTTACTCACTACTTTTGTATCAAGGTTCAATTTATTTTCCCAATGAACAAACAACCTGTATTACTTGTACTACTTAAAGATCTAAAGCATTTTGAGTATTTCTTATGTGTTTTACTGTTGTTGCCAAATTTCTATCTTAAGTGACATTAAGTCTGTAACTTGACATGTGCATCATGTAAAAAGTTAAGCATGTGCAATTATATGCAATATCAAATTTGTTATACCATGAAAAAATATTCACCCTGGAGTAGACACATACTCAGGTGGGTTATTGATACCAAAACCCACCATCACCACTAGAGATTAAGGACAATTTCCAGGAACAGAGAGGAGAAAAGTACCCAGAAAATGACACACAAACAAATCCTGAAGCCATGTTATGGGGTAGTCAGTGACAGCATTTACAGGAGCTGCTGCAACTCATGGGAAATAGCAGGAGCCTCAGTAATTCCTTCCAGACCTCTTCAAAAACAGCTGCAGGCACTGCTGCCCAACTCTGCTGCATTCACAGAGGTGTGGCAGTGAGTGTGAGAGCTGCCCACCCAGCTGGCAGTGAGTGTGAGAGCTGCCCACCCAGCTGGCAGTGCCCCACGCTGTGTGTGAGGGCTCCCCACCCACCTGGCAGTGCCCCATGCTGGCAGTGCCCCACGCTGTGTGTGAGGGCTCCCCACCCACCTGGCAGTGCCCCATGCTGGCAGCAGCCGTCAGGGCCTGCAGCAGGGCCTGGCGCTTCCGCAGTGCGTCCTGCTCCGGGCACAGCGTCACCCACTCCAGCCCCAGCAGGTACTCCAGGATGCCCCGGTGCCCTCGCAGGGCACTATGGACCAGGGCACACTGGCCCTTCTTGTCTGCACAGTCAGCCTGCGGGGACAAAAAGAGAACACCTGAGGTTAAACAGTGCAGTGACAGGCCTGGAGAGAGGAGCTCCTGGGCCGTGGGACAGAGCAGCTGCCACTGGTGCCCTCCAGGTACCTGGGGAGGGACAGGCCAGGCAGTGCCTGGGACAGTGATGGAAAATGGAAACCTGGAAACCACTGCCCAACACAGGAAGGACAGGGACAGGAGCTGTCAGCATGGGTTTGCCAAGGGCAGATCAGGCCTGGCCAGCAGGACAGGCTGGGGCTCCAGGGGGGTGGAATGGGGGGAAGAAGAGCTGGAGATATTTCAAGGGGATGGGATGGGGTGTGAGGAGAGCTGGGGATGCTCCAGGGTGACTGGACAGGGGGTCAGGAGACCTGGGGAGGCTCTCAGCCTCAGCCTTAGAGGGCTCTGACACTCAGTAAGACACACAGAGACAAGCTGATGAGAACAGGTCGTTGAGTGCACAGTGAGGTGCACCCAGAACTGGTTACCAGATCTGCCAGAGGGCTGTGACCAATGGCACATGGAAAGTGCTTTGCAGAAGTCTGGACTTCCCCCCAGGCCTATATCTGATAATTCTATACTTCTGCAATCAGCAGGAGTTTGCTC
This sequence comes from Poliocrania exsul, assembly GCA_035041345.1. Taxonomy (NCBI): domain Eukaryota; kingdom Metazoa; phylum Chordata; class Aves; order Passeriformes; family Thamnophilidae; genus Poliocrania; species Poliocrania exsul. The sequence continues at coordinate 195,812 of JAWWLZ010000177.1, forward strand.
AGGCCTTAGCCTGACTCTTGGCTGGACACTCTGCAGTCTGTTAGCAGCAGCTCACCTTTGCCCCTCTCCTGCACAGCAGGGACACGATGTTCAGGTGCCCTGCAGCCGCTGCGTAGCTCAGGGCTGTCATCCCATTTTCTGAGGTTGCATCAATAGCAGCTCCAAATTCTAGTAAAAGAGTGACCACTTCTTCGTGCCCGAGGTGTGACTGAACACACAGCACTGGAGCATTATTCAGTACTTCAGTCCTGTAATTCACATTTGCTCCTGCCAAAATCAGCAGCCGACTCACCTAAAATTTAATTTAAGCAAAACAGTATTTTCCTCAGATCTGTCTGAATTTGACACCTTACTCATGTACTCATATGTTACTCCCTAATTTTGATGGACATTTTACTGGCAGACATCAACATTATCACATGTAGCAATATATGTGAGTTTTGAATCTTTTCTTAGTAAACAATTATTGTATTACTGATCAAATGCACCCCTGGATAGAAGGTTCATTTCTCCCCTGAAAACTCACTACTCTCACCACAAGTGCACGTGTGACTTGCTGTCACTCTGCAGATTTATGTAACTGTCTCCATTAAGAGAGAACCAGACTGCATAAAGAGCAGTCTCAAGAAGATCAGCAGAGCCTGCCCGTGTGTGTGTGTCCAGGGACACACATTTCCATCCAGAAGGAGCAGCGGCTCAAATTCCAGCAGCTCACCAGCTGGATTTCCTATCCATAACCCAGGGATTCAAATAACAGCGCAGAGTTATGGCATTTTACATCCTTTCTTCTCACAGTATTTCCCCCTGTTACAACTGGCACATCCCAGAGCAGCAGACAGGGCTGAGCTCTGCCCAGCAGGGCCACGTGGGACGTGTGAGCCCCACAGATGCACCCACACCCACCCTGCAGAGCGCAGCTACAGCAGAACCAGCCCAACCATTCTCTCCATCAAACCACTGAGGAAAACTGGTTTGGGCTTCAGCCACAGCTTCCAAAAGCACAGGAAGGCATGGCAAACAAAGGAGTTCAGGTGCAGCTGGGTGGCTTTTCTGCCACCACTGAGTTAATGCTCCCCAACCAGCAGCAGCAGCACCAGCTGAACTGCTGACTGCACGAGAATGCTGACTTCTTACCTTCACATTGGGTGTGTAGATGTTTCTGAGAGAAGCCAGGGCTGTGGACAGTCCATCTGTACTATAACCAATCCACAAGGCTTGGAGATGACTGGAAGAAATTCCGGTCCTTTTACTCAGACCCTAACAGGAATGATATAACAGGACATCTCTCTATAGGATTAGAAACACTCTTTCTATCTACAACTCAGCAAAAAGAGAAGTAACAATCTGAATCATTAGCATTACCAAGTATTTTGCATAAGCTCCTAACAAATTATTCAAGCAAGTCAGAGGAGAATGGGTCTGACCCATTCATACAAGTAGGTCATAAAGCCACGAAGGTGCAAACTTTACCTTAAAAATGTGAGCTTTAAGGATGTGATGGCCAAGTTCCATGGTTTGTTGGCGGTTCAACTTTCCCTCTTGTCGAGAAAACATGAAGGCCAGTAGAGCATGTCCATTCCTAGTAAAAAGGATTAAGGGAGATCCACTTTTATAATTGTATTTCAGTAAATATCCTAACATGTCTATGTGGCTGTTACAACAGCTCAACTCTGTCAGACTATTGAAACACATCATTACATCTAAACAGAGTTCTTCCCATAACAAAATAACACAAAGAGAAAAAAGGCAAATTCTGAAGTGGAAACACAGCCCTGGTATTTCTCTGCTGCCCCTGGCAGGGGGCCTGTGCCAGCTCTGACACTGGTTCACTGCTCCCCTTTGTGTTCTCACAGCCACCAACTGCAGGCACCTGAGAGAGAAGCCAATTCTTTTAGAAGCACAGATCTAGATCCTTTTGACATTTGAGATAAAATGTGTATTTAGTAATTCTACACCCCAAGTAGTGGTGGTCAGTGTTCTAGGAAATAGTGGCAGTGGCACAAGCCTGTGAAAACATTATTCATTAAACCCATGTACACTGGAATGGGGCAATTAACCATATGCTAACTGGACTCTTCAGCTGGGGGTGAGGTTGCAGGGGGCTTCTCACTCTGGCTTCAGGATTTCTGGCCAGAACTCTCCAAAGCCAGCAGCTTTCCTAAGCCCAGGCAGCCCCCACTGCTGCTGGGACAGGTGCTGGGAGTGGAGCCAGGGGGGCCACAAGGCTGCAACCCCCAGTCCCACCTAGAGAACAGGCTCAGTTACAGCCACTCGAAAGCACAGACAAGTCTTGGGCTGGTAACAATTTCAAATGTCAGCATTATTCATTCTTTTGTAAAACCCAAGAACTGCAAACCCTGAAGAACACAAAAAAATGGAAGGAGCCAACAGCATGTGATGAACAGTAACAGCCATTGTCTCCAACTCACCAAGTCCTGATCCCAGGTCACAGAAGGGGACCTGGAACTACCTGAAACAATGCCAGGAGCATGTAATTACAGAACAAAATGTCTTAATATTGTTATGTTTAAAGGAGCCCAAATGATCTGCCCCTTCTATTCCTGCACTTTTCATAGACAAGGTGCCACTGCACTTAATTCTTAACAATTTTGCTTTAATAATAACCACGCAGGACTCTCACTTCTCCATGAAGGCAGCAAAGTCAAATGTAAACCTGTGACTTCTAGAGAGTCAATTATATATTGTAACCTTTGATACTTCAAGTCAAGTCTATCTCTAAACCTACAAAAGTTTTCATTTTGGAAAAAATTAGGCAATCTTGTGTTTTAACACCACTCTTTCCTCTCACCAGTTGTTGCAATCAATTATTATAACGTAATTGCAGTTATTTGCCACCAAATTACTGCCTGTTTCATTTACCTTGGCTCACACAAGAAGTCAGTATTTTCACCATCTGCTCTCCAGACAAGCCACTCCCTGAAGGAAGGGTGGCAGAACATGCGTGTTTTGTCACGTCTCTTGATCAGAAAACACGACAGGGCTTCCATCCTCTGGCTGAAGTCTTCCCACTGTTGTTCCCCACTTATCTGTCCTGCATTAATAGCCTGGAAAATCTGGTCATCTGTCATGGGGTGCAGGGATGCCAAAGCCACATTGAGTATGGGCTGGGCTCGCTCAAAAGCAGAGTTTGTCATGAACTTCATGTTGCACTGCAGTAAGTACAGCTCTGACAGAGACACAGGAACGACCTTGTAGCTTGCACTTTTGATCACTAAGTGACCTTTTTGGAAAAGATCCAGAGTGAGTTTCAAGTAGAGATAAGATCCCAGGCTTCTCATGATCAGGTGGTTACTCACTTTCCCAACAGTAGCTGCATCAGCTTTTCCATTTAAAGATATGTTGTTTATGATTTCCTGGCTGTTATTAATTCTGTACTGAATGTAAGCATTCAAATCATTATGAATCTCTTTGTTGTCTGGAAAATTGTCCAGGGATATTGCCATAAATGGCAGTGAATGTATTACTTCCTGTGAGGGGGAGAGAGGAAAAGTAAGAAAGTTAAAAACCAAAACCAGAGGTATTACAGTATTCCAGCACTGAGAACTCCATGGTGCATCTCTGCTGTTTCTCTCCTGTAGTGAGTACCAGACAGATTAAAAAGCAATTCAGGATCCCTTTGATGGCTTTGCAAATACTGTCCCCTGATAACAGGTAGAACAGCATTTCTACATTTTATCATTTTTCACTGGAAGGTATCAAATATTTCAGACACCAAGCTCAGCAACTGAAGGGAATGAGCTACAGAAATGACCACTTCAAAACTAAGGGAACAGAAAACTGGAATAAATACCAATAAAAACTCCCCAGAATTGGACCCTGAGACAGACCAGGGGAAGGGGCAGATGAGACAAATGATTTATTAGGTAGGAAAGATTTATTAAGAAGTATCACAAATGACAAGAGAGGAAAGAATCTCCTTTTGATTTTATCTTACAGTACCAATGTAGCTGAAAGGTCCCATCCACACATCCCCAGCCCCGTGGGGCTGAAGGCAAGTGCCAAGTATGGCACAGTCTGGCACTTCAGCAGCTTCACCTGGACACATTTTTATGAGAAACTTCTCTAACTTTAAACTTGAAACTTCTTACCTAAAGTAGAACTTCTAAAGTTTTACTTTAAAATTTCTAAAATTAAACTTCTGGAACTAAAACCTTCTTGCATAGATGTATATATTAGAAGGGTATAACAAACTTCTCCACACTTTCACAACACTAAAAGGAACTCTCTACTGCTCTTTATGTAGTTATATGAATTTCAAAAAGCTGCCAGGCTGGTGAGATGTTTTAATTACAGACACACATGTCTCCAGAGAGGCAACAGTCCCTACTGCAGGAAATAAAATAAAAGATTAGCTGAGAAATCAACTCTTCAGCCAGTGAGACCCCCTTGGTGCTCCTGGCAATGAACTTGAGGAGGCTGCACTAAAGCACATCTGCACCTGCCACTGCACTCCAATTTCACCATTTCTTGTACTATCAATTCCACTGGCAGAGCCAAAAAAGTGACTCACAATGAAAAAGGCATCCAGTACCATATCTGTGCATTGCAAACAAACATGTGACAACACAGGAAGGAAAAAACCCGTGAGACTTCACTTGAATTCCTCTATACCCAGTATTTTTCAGTAAGGCAGCTGCACCAATGTAAGTGCTCATTTAGCCTTTAAGGGTAAAAAAAGTGTTAAAAGGTGTTTTTACCTGGAAGTTAGTCCTTACAGTCACAATGAGCTTCAGCCAGGGAGGAAACTTACAGATTATACTTGTGATAAATGAAGAAATTGTGTCACCATAATCAGGTTTATGAAATTCAGCATCATTTAAACCATCTATCAAAATTATGTAGTCTTCCTCAGGAATCTTCTGCTCTGAAATTTGAAAATAAAAAAGGAAAGGATGAAAACAAATTTTCCCATTAAATGACACATTTTTGTCCTCAAATTCTTATTCTCATCCACTTCGTAGATGCTTAGGCACAGAAAATGAAAAGAGAAAACATGTGACAAAATTGAAAAGCATCTGAAAACAAAGCCCTGTAATGTGAATGTGCAGCCTTAACTTCAGGCTACAGCTATCCTTCAGTTTTTGGCAAAAAAATAAACGTAAAGTTTCCTTTAGTAATTGCAAAGTGACCTTTAATAAGTTTCATAGAATTTTAATTTAAAACACAAATCAACTGCTCAAAACCCATCTATCACTGTTACAAACAACTACCAAAATTAAGGAATCCTCTTCTTTTAATTCCCTTTCCACTTTCCTGCAGTTCAGACTCCACTCCCATCCCTCCCAGCCCCAGCACCTCTCCGGAGCAGTGCCAGTGGTAAGGAATCCCCTTCACCAGGAGTGCTGTGCTTTATGTATCTTTAATTCCCTTTCCCCTTTTCATGCAGTTTATGTTCCATTTCCCACCCCTCCCAGCCCGTACCTGCCCGCAGCCCCTCCAGCGGGTTCAGCACGCCCCTGCGCAGGGCAGCTCCTGCAGCAGCAGCTCCCTGTAACCCCTTACCCCACTCCCTGTAACCCCTTAACCCCGTTCCCAGCCCTGTACCTGCCCGCAGCCCCTCCAGTGGGTCCAGCACACCCCTGAGCAGGGACAGCTCCCTGTAATTCCTTACCCTGTTTCCAGCTCCTCCCAGCCCATACCTGCCCGCAGCCCCTCCAGCGGGTCCAGCACGCCCCTGCGCAGGGCAGCTCCTGCAGCAGCAGCTCCCTGTAACCCCTTACCCCGTTCCCAGCCCTGTTCCCAGCCCGTACCTGCCCGCAGCCCCTCCAGCGGATCCAGCACGCCCCTGCGCAGGGCGGCTCCGGGGTCCTGCACGCAGGAGCGCAGGCTGAGCAGGCTCTGCAGGGCCGGCTCCCGCAGCAGCAGCTCCCGGTATGCTGCCAGCTGCCGGCTCCGGCACAGCAGCGCGGCCAGGCTGTGCACCAGCTCGGGCACCAGGCACGTGTACGTGTTGTCAGCCTGGCAGTAGTGATAGGCCACCACCTGCGAGTGGGGAACAAACAGCGTCACCGCCTTGGCACTCGGCGGGTTACCAGGTCAGTGCACCCAGAACACAGTAAACCTCTCTCAGCTACAATATACTCTGCAGTGTCAGACCCAACTCCAATGGCCTCTCTGTCAGACGCAGTGAGGAAGGCAAAGGAATAGGTTTTTGGCCTCACAGGGAGGAACAGAAACTGAAGTGTCACATTCTGGCAGGAAAACAGCAATTTGAGCTTGTGGCATTTGGATACACAGGGGAAGCAGCTAATTAACTAAGCAGTACAAGAGAAGTAACTTGAGGTTCTGAGTAAGCAACGTATTAGCTGTAATTTAACAACACTGTGTCCCACACTGCAACACCCAAGGACTACCTTTATCATCTCCAGGCAGAAGTAAATGACAGACAGCTACTAAAGACATGCTCACAATAAGCCAATGGAGAAATGGGACACTGGCTTTATTCTGAGTATTGCAAGGTGTGCATTACTTAAAAATAAACTACGACATAAGCCATATTTATTTGTTAAAAAAACCCCAACTACAAGGCAAACATGGCATTCACAGTAAATAAAAAGCTGCACTTCAGTGGCTTTCCTAACGCTGCTTCTAACTAACACAATCGCTTTAAAGTCCATGTGTTAAGGACCTCATGTTTTCATCACAACTATTTGTATAAAGTATGCAATTCAGACATTCATTAATTTTACTATTTAGGCAAAAACTAAAGCATTTAACATAGCAATCTAATGCAAAAATGTCTTCAGACTGTCAGAGAGTGGAAAAAACTACATTGAGACTCAGTAACAGCATACAAATGGATTATACACAGACCAAACACTTCATTTCCCCCCGCCCCAGTTTTGCTTTTGGAAGGTACACTGAGCAGCTCCCTGTTAACAACACACAGCCTGCCTGTTTGGCAAGGAAAGGATGCCAGACTCCCACATTCCCACAAACCTGAGGAGAAATTGCTAACCCGACTCTTCCCAAGACCAAGCAGGACCCAAGAGATGCCCTGCCAGGCGGCAGAGGCAGGAGCTGGTTTCACCAGCCACCAAACAGAGCCATCCCACAGGGTGCCCAGGTGACTGCCCCTCTCCCAGCACTGCCTGTGCCGCCCGTGGGGCTCTGCAGAGCAGAGTGGCCCCAGTTCAGGGCTCCCCAACACACTGAGCACCTCTCAGCAAGTGAGCTCACCTTTGAGGCGAGGCGTCTCACAGCATCTCCCATGTGAGTTCTGTACTCAGGAGTGGCAGGACAAGTCAGAGGCTTCCCTGTACCGGTGTCAGCTGCTGGGGGGGCACACAGGGGTAACTGGCTCAAGGGAATCTCCTCACATGAGTCACCACCTGTTTTTAAAAGGCAAGAAATACAAGAGAGACCAACGTTGCTGGTAGCAGATTGCTTTCTAGGAAAAACCATGGAGTAATTTTACTGCTAAAATAAAAATTAAAACTGAGAAATAGCATTGCAAGGAACCTGCAATTAGTCCAATAAACACAGGCCCACATTTGGAACTTAATTTTAAAACAACTCAAGTGACTTTTAGATCAAAACTATAGAATTACTGAAAGCAAAACCATGTGGATGTGAAGAGTTTCCTTCAAAAAACTACACATATGATGCCTCATTTAAACTAACAGTTATTATATGACTGAACTCTTGGGAAATAGAAACAATTTATCATTGTTATTATTAATCATAGTAATATTTCAAGTGTCTGTAGGGGAAGTAGCAGTAAGAGCAGCCTCACCAGCCTTCCAGTTAACGCAGGCACTGGACTGGTCTGGTGACAGGATGCTTTGGGTCCCAGCAGAACACAGAAGGGGTTTCCCCATAGCCTTATTCTCACCTCTACAAAAACTCTATGGAGAGCACGTGAGATAGAAGTAAAGGAACAGTCACTGCTCCCTTTCCAGACTTGTTGGAGACAAAGCTACTGCAGTCACATCTCAGAGTCTGGGGTACACCCAGCCTGGCACAGGGACAGATCTCGCACACTCCTCATGTCACCCCCTCTCTGATGAGCTGAGCCCACACTGTGTCATGGCAGCACACTAACCCAAACAGGGAACAGGAACCCACCTTTGGGGGCTGAATTAGGGCTGTTGGAAGCTATTTGTCTCATGCGACTCCCATGGCAGCTGAGCGCCACCAGACGTGAGATGATGGCAGTTTTCCCAAATCCCACATTGCCAGTGATGACCACTCCCCTGCTCCCTGCTGGGTCAGGACTCTGCAGCTGTTCCTCAATGGCCTGGAACAGCCACTCTCTTCCAACAAACACCGAGTCTGTGGTTATGCTTGGCACCTCAAACAGCAGCGGCTTCAGCAGAATGTCCTGGGGCTTGTAGGGGATGAACCGAGCTGGAAAGAGGTGGCAGGGAGGAAGGTTTGTCAGGAGAGGCTTGGCATGCAACCAAACAGCAGCTTCAGAAGTGAAGGGCATTCAGTGCCCTTGTCCCTATCAGTCACAATCTGACTCTTCAGAGCCTTCATCATGAAAACAATAAAGACTGATCTGCTCAGTTCAGGTCATCTCTGTAATTCCTGCATAAATTAAACTGCACAGGGAAGAGGCTACAAGAGTAATTTGATGATTTTTTTTACAATTGAAATTGAGTTACTAAGTTGCAGATCCAAAAACTTTTCTTAAAAATGCATTAATAATTCTATAAATGGGGAAGTGCCAAATATTCTTTGATTTAGAGTGAACTATGCTGCTGAATCTGTAAAGACACTTACAGAGAAACAGAGAAAGGTACAGAGAATAAATAAATATTTCTGCTTTAAAAAGCCCCTTCTTTTTAAAGTAATATTTAAAAAAATTACTACCTTGATTTATCAACTTTTGAAGTCACAAGATCAGAAGTTACACATTTGATTACTTTAATCCATGTATCTGGCAAACACCTCATGACTTAGAGAAAAATTTGTGTTCGATTGCACAAAATACATTAAAATTTGTGGCAATGATAATGTTCACTAACAAAATGCTCCTCAGATTCATTACCCAAATCTATTAATACACAAATGCTGTTTCAGCATCAATCTATGACTATGAAAAGCTGTAAGTGAAGGAGGACAGTATAGTGTCTACGCAGGAACTCAAGACCAGTTTTACCAGTTTATTAAATTTTTCTGCTTTTAATTGTCATTGGCTGTGACATGCAGAGGCACTCACACTCTGAACCACAGCATGGTGCAGGAAGAAGCATCAGCAAGCATCTTATCTGCAGGCACGCGGAGTGCTGTGCCAGGGGCACTCTGCAGGGGCTGCTCACAGAGACTACAGCCCATGCACATGACACCAGCACCCAGGGGCTGTGCCAGGGGCACTCTGCAGGGGCTGCTCAGAGACCACAGCCCATGCACATGACACCAGCACCCAGGGGCTGTGCCAGGAAGTGCAGCTCCTGTCTCTGTGACATTACCTTCCTGCTGTGCTCTCCCTCCGCCCGTGCTGTGCCAGGGGCACCCAAGGTCTGTGTGCACAGCTGTGTGCCTGTGTCCCCGTGCCAGGCGGTGCAGCTCCTTCCTGCTGTGCCATTACCTTCCTGCTGTGCTCTCCCTCCGCCCGTGCTGTGCCAGGGGCACTCTGCAGGGGCTGCTCACAGAGACCACAGCCCAAGCACATGACACCAGCACCCAGGGGCTGTGCCAGGAGGTGCAGCTCCTGTCCCTGTGCCGTTACCTTCCTGCTGTGCTCTCCCCCCGCCCGTGCTGTGCCACGGCAAGCGAATCGACGTGCGTAAGGGAGTGTTTCTCTGTCCATCCAAGTAACTCAGATCTTCCAGTTTGGTTGAACTTGTTGCTGGAGTATTAAAAGACTAAAGATTATTCTTCTCCCCACATAAGTTACAAAGAGCATTATTATTTATTACAGTTCTTCCTCTATGTGAGACTTACAGAGAAGTTGTACCCGACAATGGCAGCAAAGTCAATCATGTCATAACATTTACCAAATGCTTTTCAATCAAGTTCACTGAGGATTTAGTTGGGTTTTCCCCATTTAGGTGGCTCTCACATCTGCCTTAACTTCCTCATGTTGCCACCAGTTCTCACATTAAGAGAGTTTCCTTTTTCACTGGGAGAACAACCACCTCAGTGAGGTCAGAATTGTCAGGACCAGGTTCAGGTATTACCTGCTAATCCACCACCTGACCCCAAACAGAGTCCTGAAACAACTGATGGATTTTCCAAGTCCTGACCTAACCAATACCTACTAGAAAGCACAGTGACAGCCCTCTGGATGACAACTTTAAACAATTTCAGTAATGGTCATCTATTCAGTTCAGAGGCTTCTTTCTTTATGTCCTACAGAGACACTTTCATACTAACAACGTAACTCTACACAAAGATTCAACAGAAATGTCCTACCATTAAAAACATCCTTGTTTTCTGCCTCAGCACTTTACCTGCGACGGAGTTGGGACGAGGCATTATTAAAGAGCCAGAACTCTGAGCATAAGGAAGGGGACCCTCTCCTGTTGGTACTTCTTTTGGCAAATTCTCAGCAGATCCAATGGCCTCCTCTTCTGCAACTGGAGAGCAATTATCTGTTCTTCGATCACGACTGATGCCATGATGTTTTCCAGCCCTGAGACTCCCATCCTTGCTCCATTCCAAACTGGATCCACTACGATCATCATTTTCTGATGAACTTGTTATAGTGGCTGAAAGAGAGCAAAGAACCCAACTGAAGGACACACCAGAGGAACATGGCACACACGTGTCAGAATGTCATTCTCAAACAGCATTGTGAGGCATAAATGATAAAAATTCAGTGTTGTTCAGGTCAGTCTCACCTCAAATACATAATTACATTAGGATGACAATCAGCCTGCACTCACATACATGGCAAACTCATCTGGATAGAAACTTTCCAGCAAACGAGCTATTTACTGCTTCTTTCTTAGCTACTGCTGCACTTCACTGTCACAAGAACAAACAAGGCCAGATGCACAATGGATCAGAACCAGCAGAGTACATTAACAAAATTTCAGATGATATTAAACATACTGATTTAGGTTTTGTAAGTATTCCAGTGTGCTGCAGTATAAAGTAAATCAGAGGCTCAAATCAAGGCTTTTTTGGATGGAGGAGTTTCTGATGTCACCATAAACCAACCAGAAAACATTTACAAATAATTTCTCAATACTTCCTGAAGATTGTGTCAAAAATATTTGGCTCCTTCTAAACTATGAAATCTTTAAACTTCTGATTCCTGCTGGAGTGAGATGAGCCTCAGGAAATATGGTGCCTGAGCGCTGGTCCTGACCAGGGGCAGGGACCCAGCAAGGCTCACAGTTTGCCCAGCAGCCCAATCTTTGCTCCTGCTCAGCTCACTGCTGAAGATTAAAACCTGCCTCCACTACCATTATGTCAAACTCAATGGAAGCAAAGAAGGATTCAGCTACAGCAGTAACCACTGGAAAACTAAAGGAAACCTGAACCATAACTAAAAAGAGGGACAGGGAGAAAAGGCAGATTTCCCATCAGTCTGCTGGTCCAGAAAACACAGTGGGAGCAGAAATACAAAGAAGCCCCCATAAGCAGCATGAAAGAGCAAGACATTTTCATGGCTGAAGAAAGGCTGTCAAAGACATCAGAAAACATACACTTGTGAAACATTAGTTCAAAATGCACTTTGCTACTAAAACCAAACCTGAACGCACAGACACATTTGTATATAAAAAACAAAAGCCCAGGTCACTTATCAGAGAGATGCCTCTTCTCTCCCTTCTGGGTTTCATCCCTCCAGAGATGCAAGGGGGGCTGCCATGGGTGGCCAGAGGGTGTTCAAACTCTCCCTGAATCCGAGACATGAGCCACAGCTCACGGAGCAGCAGCAGGTGATCTGTCTGTGGGTGCCCAACCATGAACCACACACTGCCTGAAGGAGCTACACACGAGTTGCCCCCTGCTCGAGCAGTTTTCTCATCTCTGCTCTCACACACCTCACAACTTCACCATTCTCTCTTTTCCCTGCATAATAAAGGACTTATTTTCATGTTTATTTTTGAAACTCCTTCCTTTTCAGTAGTTCAGTAAGCAACTTTTATCATTGCATTCTAAAATATTTTCTTTAAAATATTAGTACTTACAATGTTATAAATGATGACATAGTTGTCATGCCAATACATTATTTTAAACAAACATGAGGCTGGTTCTGACCTTATTTAGAACATGGACATACTCTTGGACTATTTCAAGGTTGTAAAGCCTCAGTACTAGGTTCATACAGTACCTACATTTGTGCTCTTTTCCCAAGAGCAACAATTCTGATATACCCTTTCATTCACATCAAGATGTTCACACTGTCTCACAAATGACATAACAATCTGCTATGGAATGAGTTCACAGATTCATTTTCTTAAACTGAAGCACTGAAGTTTTGTATAAAAGAGTCTCTTGACAAATGACAAACATTTCTTTTAGGGTAACTGATCAGTAACAATAATTTATGTCATTACTTATGACTATTAATTACTTCACTCTATAATAAAATGCAAGAGCATCTATAAAATCAGAGTGAAGTGTTACCAGAATGATCATCATGGCAGAATTCAGGGAGAGATTCCTTGCACTTGGAACTCCTTCTCCAAACAGAGGTTGTAAATAGAAAAACACTAAATTCACAGTGAGAAACAATGACATGTCTTAAGGTTACTTTGTCAAATTCAAGCATTTCAGATTTAGAACTGCTTCCATTCTTCAGCCTCCCTAAATTCAGTCAATCAGCTGGACTCAAATAAAACCAAGAGCCCACGTTTGTGCACTGAGCAAGCACTGCATTAGGGGGCATTCTGAGCTTTTTGTTGGCAAGCTTAACAGCTGTTAAAAACCAGCTTTAAAAGGAATCACTTGGTTAAAGAATCAGCATTGAAAGAAAGACTATAACAATAAGGAAGAATAAACCTTCCTACACCAGTTTATAACCACATGAAAAAAGCGCTTTTAACATCTCAGTCTGACCTTCCAGAAAATGACATTAAAGCTGTCAGGCAGTGGTACAGACAGAGACCCAGTGGGGCAGGGAGCCGAAACAGGGCAGATGGCACGAATGAGGCAGAAAAGGAGCACTGAACAGACTGACTGGAATACTCAGCCAGTTGCTAAAAGGAGCTGTGTAAGAGCTGGGCTGTGAGCATGGCTGCCTCATGATGCCCAGCTCCCCACAGGAGATGCACCTCTGCCCTCAGCTCAGCCATTGTTCAGTGCAGGATCACACAACTGCACCTCTTCCACGATGCCCCATTTTAGCTTCATTGTCATGCTCATTACTCAAAAGTCTGCATTATTTTTAAAAAGCTTCATTTGATTCTCAAAAGAAGTCACACCAGTTATTGTTTCCTCAGCTAGAAATTAAACCAGCTTCAACCTCTGCTGTGCTTCACCTTTACAAGAAGGATTGGAGAGACCTATGTAATGGGAAAAGGCAGAAAAAATAAATTGAGAAAAGCAGAGGAAATTCATTATTTTAAAGGAAAATGTGGAGAAATTAGAACTGCAGCAGGAAAATAAAAGAAGAGAAATGCACACCCAGCAATTGCAAGTGAGCACCTGTTCCAGCCAAGAGCAGGATGTGACCTGCCCAGCAGAGGGTCTGACACAGGACAGCGCAGGGCCCAGCCCAAGGCCACGAGGCCCCGTTCAGGCCATCCAGCCTCGAGGACAGTGCCCCCTGCCCCCACAGGGCTGTGCTCACCTATGATGCCGCTGTCCTTGCTCTCCAGGGTGGAGCTGGGGGTGCTGACGGTGCCGCAGGGGCTGCCCCTGCCTGCGGCTCTGCCCGCGCCGCTGGCCAGGGTGGAGCAGGGGCTGTCGGTGCTGGGCGATGTCGTGCTGCTGGTCAGGGTGGAGCAGGGGCTCACGCCTCGGCTGGGCACTGGGCACTGCCAGGGGAGAGCAGGACACTCAGTCAAAGCACAGGGCACTGCCCGGCCGAGGACTGCACCCCTCCGGGGGAGGCACAGCCAGGGCAAAGCAAAGAGCCCGTTTTGCAGGGAAAAACTTCGACAAGTGAAAGCTTTGTCTAGATTGGACATCTTAATCTTTCATACTACTCTTAAAAAGTGACCTCTGAACTAAAAAAGAGAATTTCTCAGCTCAGTGGAAGAGCTGCCGTGAGGCAGACTTCTTCTCTATCAAACATTTTCCTGGATATCCCTCCCCCCTGTGTCCTGTGGTTATTCTTTGGGTAAAAACACTAGAACTGCAGCAGTATCCCCATTTCACTATCACTGAAACCCAAACCGATGCTCTAAGATTTATGAGGACCAGGACCAAAAGCTGATGCAGTAAGGGAAAGGAGCAGAGGCTGCCAGTGACTGTGAAGTTCTGGTGATTTTCACATGGACAGGAGCTGCTTGCTCCTCTCCAATCCCTCTATCCCAATGGCACAGAAAGGCTGCCAGACTGACAGGAACTTCTCAGGAAAAAACAAACGCACCCTCCCCCAGGCATGCTCCCATTTTAACACAACACTGACATTTTGCATCCTCAGAAATTACTGAAAACAGAAGGGAAAAAGTTCCTTCTAAATACTAAAGTAAGGCAGAGAGAACTCCAGAAGCTATTCACATTCACAGAACTGGATTTAACTTCTAGAAATTATGAAGAGTCTATTCACTTTGTTTTGAAATTGTGAGTTGATCTTGCATTCTTAAAAAAAACACTGCTTAAAATTAAAGTACAATTCTATTATTATACCTACCATAACTTCATTTTTCTCTTCCATGTGAGCAGAAGTTGGGATCCCTTCCCCCAGTAAAAACCCCAATCTTGTCATCAGTTCTTGTGCTGCAGGAGAACAGCTCGAGTCTTTGTCAGGCTTTGCTTTGGAGGGGAGAGAGAAAAGTTAGTCAAGATTAGAGTCCTGTATTTGGAAACTGTTAAAAGAGGTAGAAAGAATACAACCAAATGGTCCATTAAACTTTTAATTGCTGGTGGGTCTTGGATCCTCTGTGTATCTGCACAGATCTAGGGGAGTTAAAACCCACCCTGCCAGTCAAACAGAAATGGTTTAGTGCACCCAGTTCACCCCTGGACTGACTGATGAGTGACGTAACGTGATGGTTCTCCCACCAGCAGCACTGAGCTCAGTGGCAGGCTGAGATTCTGTTGCTGTGACGTTAATGTGTGAACAGTGCAGGTTAACACAGATGTTTTGTAATCTCAGTTAACACTACAAGTAGTACCATACATTTCTGTTTTGCTTGCTAGGTAAAGGATGCGATGCCAGTTCTAAACATCCCAGCTCCTCTGGCTGCAGAGATGCTTAATTTTATCAGTTCAGTGCTTGGAAATGTCTTCTGGCACCCAACTGATAGAACAAGACAAAGTTCAAAATGAGGCCACCTCCACCAGAAGCAGCCAAGCACAGCTGTGCCCATGGCAAACATCTCTGGCTAATGGAATCTCACAATGAGCCGTTTTCCTTCTTCAGCTGCAGTGGTTTGGCATCACACACCAATCTGTGACCATCTGCTCTGGCAGAGCAGTTATTTATTTTGTCCATTAAAAAAAATGCAGGCCTGTCCCATCCTCAGGTATAAACAGCTGATTGAATAAGGAGCACCATCCTCCCACTCTGAGAACCAGTGGCTGGCAGGAGCACTTAACTCTGGAACTGCCAAGGGAGGGATCCAGGAGCACCTGCACTTCCCAAACAGCACAGGCTTTACTCTGCAAGATTGAATTGTCTGATTCTCACTTAATCCTCAAAGGAAGAAGTCTACAAAACCAAATAGCAAAAGATTTTTTATCTCGGAATTTTCACAAATTGACAGGCCTTCAAATATCTGACTGGAAAATATATTTGCTTTATAAAATTGTCATTTTCAGGTTTACAATAAATCCTAAAGTCACGATGCTGGAAGTCACAGAGTTTGTGAAATCAATATCTATTATTATTATTATTATTATTATATTTAAATTATAACCTTGGCAAGTCTGAGTAAATGTTGGGCATGGTACCAAATTCAATCAGTAACTGCGACCAAAGCCAGAAGCCCGAGGTGTTCAACCCAACAGGCACTGCTCAGTCCTTCACAGCAGAAGCTGGTGCTGACCCCCAGCAGTCTGCCCAGCAGCACAGCTCTGTGAGAGGAGCATCACAGCACAGTCACCTTGACATCAGGGGATGAGAACATCGTGCTCTCCCAGCTGCACCGAAACCTTTAATGCCAGCACTACAAAGGCTGTGAAGATGAAGGCACAAGAGGGACCAGAGTAACTACACTGTATCAAACCCCTGGTGAAGACAATTATAATTAGTTTTGTATTTGTTACTAAGAATCCAAAATAAGGGCCTTTTTCTGAAAGAAAACAGTGGCTTTTACTGTAGTTTCCTTTAAATGACCAGCCTCAAGAACTGAGGTTATAAAGATAATGTGGGTGCAATGGCAGGTGCCTCCTCCCTGCCATGGGCAGCCTGTAGTGCAGTCACCCCGGTCCCCAGGGAGCTCCCTGGTGCCTCATTGTCACACACAGCCTGCAGTGCAGAGTCACCCCGGTCCCCAGGGAGCTCCCTCATTGTCACACAGCCTGCAGTGCAGTCACTCCAGTCCCCAGAGGGCTCCCTGGTGCCTCATTGTCACACACAGCCTGCAGTGCAGGCACCCCGCTCCCCAGGGAGCTCCCTCATTGTCACACACAGCCTGCAGTGCAGGCACCCCGGTCCCCAGGGAGCTCCCTCATTGTCACACACAGCCTGCAGTGCAGTCACTCCAGTCCTCAGAGGGCTTCCTGGTGCCTCATTGTCACACACAGCCTGCAGTGCAGAGTCACCCCAGTCCCCAGAGGGCTCCCTGGTGCTCCCTGCCCACACTCACCGCTGGCACTGGGCTCTCCTGGCTCCGTGCCCCTCCGCACTGGCACCGCTGCCTCGCCGGGCACTCGTGGGCTCTCCACATACTTGGGCTTCCTCACCGGACCTGCAATGGAATGAGCCCAGTGGATCCAACCTTTCCCAGATGGACCACAAGTTCCCTGTGTCCTGTATGCTCTGATGCAGAAAAAGCAGGGGAATGACTTCCTACACACACAGCTGCTGCCATACAGAGCAGTGAGCTGCTGCACCCTCTGGGCCTGCTGGAGGTCGAGGTCTGCTGGACAAGAAACCCACCGCATGCAGTGCGCAAGCTGCAGGCAACTCCAGCAGCCTGGCCTCCATCCCCTCCTCCTCCCTGCTGGTGTGTAACTCAGGACTGCACCTCTGGCTCCCTCTGCTCCTCCTCCTGGTCTGCACTACCCACCCGAACAGGGTGAAGCCCCTCCAGGGAGCTCTGGGCCAGCTGATGCCAACTGCACACATGGCCTTTGGTAAAGGGGCTCTCCTGTCTGCAGTCTGGGTCTCCAAACAGCATCCTTCTCCTTAGCTCAGAATTCAAGGGCACTCCAAAGGCCTCCCAGGCACCCCACACTTTGTTTATTAAAACCCCACAGTGTACTTAGGAGATGACATTTCAGCCACACAGAGCATCCCACCTTTCCTTCTGGCAGCAGCCTCAAATGCTACATTAAGGCTCTAAAAAGCTACATTGATTTCTTGCTCACTTTCCTGAGCACTCTAAGGCTGATGACTGCTTTGAAAGAGAAGTTGCACGTTTCTGCTCCTTGGCCTCAGGCCCCCAGGGTCACACTATCACAGAGCTGGGAGGGCCTGGCTGCCCCATCTCAGGGCACTGCTCCCCTAAAACGATCTGGGTGGACCCACCTGCTCTTTCAGACTTCCATCCACAAGTGCAATGTGGGAACATGGCGATAACCCAATTTCTTAGCTCAGAAATGCTGGGCAGGAAATGTCAGTCACATATGAACATGTTTGTATCTCTAGCAGAGAGTCTGGAGTTGACTCCATTTCTTGTGCCACCAGCTCAGAACTGACCATCAGCAGAGGGGGCTCTTCCAACACTACTACCAAAACCAAGGGGCATTGGCCCTGCTGGAAACAGCCAAAAATACACTCGGTTGAAACAAATTCACATCCTTTCAGGAGACAACAGTCACACCTGTCATTTGTAAGCTAAGTATAATCAAATGTGGCAAAATTGAACAACAAAAAGCAATCATTCTCAAAGGATCAGAACAACACTTAGCAGTCATGTAAAACCAGCTCAAAATGGAAAGATCTTTGGCATGTGTTTTTAATACTCATGCTTTAAGCTGTGAAGAAGGTGCTTTATTGAATTTTCTTCCTCACAAACTGCTGTGGAAGTGACTTACAGTACTTGCCAATCTGACAGACAATACTCCATCAAGTAGGGGAATTCATGGTCTGTTTATTTTCATGCACTAATCTAGAACAGGACATATGAATTAATCCCTGGATGAAAAAGGACCCATTTAAATATGAACTGTCCCTGCACAACAGCAGCTCTTTTCCAGAAGTGTGAGATGGCTGAATGAGGTCTGATGGAACGTTCATCTGGGACACAGCTTTGTCACCAGCAAATGGCAGAGAGGAATCCAAGCAAGGAAAGCCAGACTCTGGCAGGGACACAGCTTTATCAGCAGCAAACAGCAGAGAGGAATCCAAGCAAGGGAAGCCAGGCCAGGCCCTATCGCTCCCCGAGGCAGAAGTGGTCACCTGCTGTTTAGGAGTTCTAGATGGATTTTCCTCCAACAAGTCACCCTGGCCCTCGTTTCACACCCTGCACCCTCTGCAGGTTAACCCAACACTGCCTCACACCACAACTGCACTGTCTCCTTTTCCCTGCAGCTGTCTTTCTTCCAGGCAGGCAAATACCAGTGCAGTCTATTTAAATTTCCCCTTCAGCACCATTCCACACTGCCAGTCATTCCTGAGCCATTCCAGCTCTTTCCTACAGCTCCTGCAGATGTTTAAAGCTGGACAAACTACAGATTTATACAATTCCATACTTTTTAAAAATCATCTATTGCTTCCCTAGTAGTTCTTAATGCTCTCCTGACTGTGTAAGAGCTGATTTTTAAAAAGACTATTGTAACTTGTGCATCCCTTTGCTTTCCCTCCCATCAGCAGCAAGTGGATCTGGAGCTGTTCTGATCCTGGGACTGTCCCACGCAAGTACTTTGCCCTTGGCCATGGTCCTGCCTGCAGGAGGAGCAGCTCCCAGGGCTCCCAAGGGCAGGGCACAGACCTGCAGCTGAGAGGAAACCGATTCTCTGACCTAGCCCAGCCTCAAGTATCAGGTATGCTGATAATTTAATAATTAGAAGCTTTAACTGAAGTTTGATTTCAAAACTAACCAAAGTTCTGTTGCACATTTAAGGCAGACTCTCCCAGCAGTCATCTTGGACATTCACTGGTGGAAATTCCCTGATTTCAAAGGAAAGCTGCTCCCTTTCTCTGTTAAGCATTATTGCATCATTAATTTAAGCCAGCAAACATTTACTTCAAGGGCAGCAGCACTATCTTTCCCTCACACCTTGAACTCCACCACCCCTTTTTTTGGAACATCCTTTATAAATCAGTGTTTTCATTCTTTTACTTGACCCTCCTAAACCAGAGTACAATCAACTATTACCCCTTTAAGAACACAAATACTGGTTTAGCTGCACACCTGTAAGATTACCAATCCCAGTAATGCTCATTCTACCTTTACTGGAGAAGAAAATCAACTTACTGGGACAGTTTTCCATGTCCTGCTCCCTTCCCAGCATTGTCCTGCTGACAACTTTTTCCTGGTGCTGTTTGTTTCTGCTGTTTCAACCACCTTCTCCTCAATGAACTACGCCATTAAGGAAGTTTCTGACTCCCAATGATGCAGTAGCTTTAGTCTGCCAGCAATTTCAGGCTCCTCAGTGATTTAAGACAGAATTCCTTTTCCCCTCGTGTTACGGGCAGTGCTGAAGGCTGAACTGGGGCAGACACTCTGGTGCTCTCCAGGCTCTGCTGACAGACAGAGGCTCCACCTGCTGTGCCAGTCCCACAGCAGTGTCACACACTGTCCCCCCCGGGGCTGAGCAGCCCCCATGTCCCCACGGGCTGGGCACACCTGGCCAAAGGGCAGCTCTCCCTGAGCCACCTGAACGGCCAACTCCAGGTGTGCAACACAGCGACAATCACTCCAAGCAGAACATCCTTCTCCTACCACTGCAATTTTAATTAAACAAGAGAAACTCAACCCCCCCTGAAGCAAACCAGAAGGTAAAATAACCCTCAAAATTAGCAAATGTTCACACCAGTAAGAACGTGCATGACAGGAAGGAGGGGAAAAACAACTTTTCCATTATTTAAAATTATAAATTAAAACAGTCTCTGTTTGGATTTACATACTGCAAACTGGCCTTCTATTTTGTCTGCTGTTGTTGCTGCTGTTGCTGGTTTTCATAAGGTCCTACTGCTAAATGATAAACTACCAGAATTTACTAAGCTTTTCAAAATGTTTGCAACACCTTTTGCTTAACAAGACAGTCTAAGATTCTTTCAAGCCCCAGCTATCTATGAGTGTGCAACATTCTAAAAAGATAAGGAAATTAAAACATCCTTTCATCATTAGCTACATTACTCTTGGTGCAACCAAAATGCTGGTTTTCCAAGTCTGATGGGATGGATAACCAGCGAGTGGATGAGGCATGAGCAGAAGGAATGAGTTTGCTCCAGCCCCATTCAAAATGCTGATGCATTTTAAAGAAATGACAAGGAACAGCAAATGTTTGTGGCACAGGTGGGAGCAAAGCCAAGCAGAGGTGACATCAGAAGGAAAAACAAGCCCAGAATTGCACCTTTGAAGGCACACATTGACACCCACTTGGAAAAATGCAGGAAGGGCAATGAAAGGAAGAGCAGTAAGAGCAACTAAGGCAAGTAAGAACTTGTCACTAAATTAATTTACACTTAAGATTTTTCTGCTCTAGACATCACCAACTGGAGTCTAATTCTGTGAAACAGTCTGAATGTCAATGCCAGTTACCCAAACACATAAAACATTTTACAGTGCATTTCTTACTGCAGAATGTTCTCCCAGTCATCATTTAAGACATTATTTAACCAGGAAAAACTATTTTTATCCACTGATCATACAAACATAATATCATCAAACAGAGATGCAGGAGCAGACAAACCTCAGACACAGTAGACAAATCTCCTAGAAAAGTAAGAATGTCCTGAGTATGCAGCCCTGAAATACAGATGTTTTCAGGAATATTGGTGCAAGTAAGTATTGGTTAACTACGACTTTTATTTTTTAATTTATACCAGTGAAACCCACTGTCAGAAAACTTGGACTATTTACTGAGCAAAATTTTTAACTAGAGCTACTCAGGCTCAATAAAAAGTTACGAAGAACTCTTCATTTACACCTGGGTAGCACACACTGAGTATATGCTTTAATCACTAGCAGTGAGAATACACACAGTGTATTGTTTCAGTCTAGTAGACACTAAATAGAATTCTATTCCAGGGAAATGAGCTATGCAAGGATATCACCTGAGATAGATAGATAGATAGATAGATAGATAGATAGATAGATAGATAGATAGACAGACAGATAGATAGATAGACAGACAGACAGACGGACACCTGACCATCAACGCAGGTTGGGACTGCAGGGGCACAACCAAAGGCAGAACCAATGACCACATCTCAAGGGACACTTTTCCTCTGCTCTACTGCGCAAAGTTTTCCAAAAATATAAGTGATATTATCGACACTGAAAAACACATCTATAAGTAGCTGAAATCAGAACTCTGTTCTACCACTGGTTAGATAACCTCATCACTACAGCCCAATCCTTTCCTCTTTCACTCACCACATCCTGAAAGATCTGCAACTTGCTATCATGCTACTAAACAGAGAGCTTTGAAATCAGGACATTAGTGACATCTTTTTCCCACTCTTGCCCTAGATGCAAGGCAGCTAATTGATATCAAACCACCTTCCATGAGCTATAGTTTGTTCAGAGTCAAAGGAGCAGCAGAGAACGTTTCTGTCAGCATCCCACTGCCTGCTCAGGTCTTTGTTCAAAATAATGACACAGAAATGCCAGTGCATTCCCA
Source organism: Poliocrania exsul (assembly GCA_035041345.1). Classification (NCBI taxonomy): domain Eukaryota; kingdom Metazoa; phylum Chordata; class Aves; order Passeriformes; family Thamnophilidae; genus Poliocrania; species Poliocrania exsul. Next base: position 217,802 of record JAWWLZ010000177.1, read on the forward strand.
GCCCTTCATCATCTGAAGAATTCCTTTCCTTTGCCTGGGAATCACTTTCCAGTGAATGTGGCTTTTCACTCAGGATTTATCAACTGTCCAGCATTTTCTGCAAGAGAACCACTCAGCAGCCACTCCCTCACAAAAAGGTGTCACTGCACTAAATCCCAGCATCAGGAGGTGGGTACAATATGATCTCAGGCACCCAGACTGCAGTCAGGCTGTCCCAGCAGGAACAAAACTAAGAGTTAGATCCTGACCTTCACTTAAGTCTTGGGCAAAAATCCCATTTCCTTCCCCTTTACAAGGACTTCACCCACCCTTTAAAGTTGTTTAGCACAAAAATCAGTTGTAGCAAGGGACAAAACATCCAAATACCATTCTGTGGCTCAAAACTCTCACGTGAACTGTCAAAAGCCATCCAAAATTATTTAAGTATAAAGATTGTTACTTTTAAATTATGAAAGGAGAAGAAAAACTATTGGTAGGCAAGTTAAACCAAGAATACTTTTTACAAACTGTATTTGCTATCCTACAGTAATTCCTTGAGCCATGTTTTTTAATTTTATGTAAAATGGGTCGTTAACCAAGACATTCCTCAGTGCTGACAAAACCCACCTTTCCACACTCTGTTCCCAGATCTTATAAAGGCAAACCTGTTGAGTGTCTCCACAGGCAACAGGAACATGGACAGTGTCACTTGGCTCTCCAGCTCTGCCCCAGTGGCCCCAAGTGGCTGCTGCTGTGCTGGAATGATCTCTATGCACAGAGTGCTGATAAAAGGAGCCCATGGAGCCCCATATCTGGCCTGGCTCACACATTACTGTGCTGGCACCACTGAGGACACAACCCCTGAAAATGAACAACTTCCTTGTCACTTCTACAGCAATTTCTCTATTTATGTTTGGAGACAGGAGTGAAATAAATGAACTGCAAAAGCCACAACACCCACTCTTACACAGTCACTAAGGTGCATAAACAAAGGGGTTTGCAGCAGTCCTCTACCTGATACACTGATTATAAATAACTGCATTTAATCACAATTAGTCATTTCAATACAAGTATTTGTGAGAACAGTTGGAGTAATTTTTTGCCATATGAAAGCACACACTCTATTTAATAACCAATTCCCTTTTTTGCCTGGGACCACGCCCTGCTCTGGTTCTAGCTGCCCAAGGTCAGTGTGATTTGCTGCGTTCCTGCATGGACACCACAAGGGAGTTAATGTGCCCAGAAGGTTCCAGCAGCTCATTGCTACCCTTTACCTGGAGACCTCTTGCTTGCCCTGGGCTGGAGGAGGCACGGCTGGCGAGGTAGCAGGGGCGAGGAGGGCAGAGACATGGACACTCCTCTGGCCCCCACGCTGGTCCTGGGGGTGCCCTCGGGGCCGGGCACGGACACTCCCTTGGCCACGTTCGACATGGACACTCCTCTGGCCCCCACGCTGGTCCTGGGGGTGCTCTCGGGGCCGGGCATGGACACTCCCTTGGCCCCCACGCTGGTCCTGGGGGTGCCCTCGGGGCCGGGGGACTGCCCAGGGGGCAAAGCTGCATTGTGGGCACACGTGGCTCCGGCCTGCGAGGCGCTCTCTGGGCAGCTGTCACCTGCCAAAAGAAAGTGTTGCCAGTCATTAGTGATGTGCCCAACAAACAGCACAGAGCTGCACTGACACGCAAGTGTTTCCCACAGGAAAACCTTTGCCAGCAACACTGAGCATGACTCGATGCCCCCTTCAGTGCAGGACCCAGAGAAATATAGAAAAATGTAAATACAAGTAAGCAACATTTTAATTTACTGTAATACAGACAGAAAGGGGGAAGAAAAACCTCACTTTCAACAGTCAGTACTTTTCAGGTTTCATTTTAGTGGTAAAAGTAAGTTTCCTATTAAGATAAAAGTATTTTTACAGCTAAAAAGGTGTTTTGGATCACTGTGATAGCCTGAAAGTCAGGACCATCTGAAATATTGTTTACTGAACTAGTTAAAGGAGGAATTTAGTTGGGTTACCCTTCATATGCAATGAAAAGGTGGAACCCTAAAAGGTACACTCAAGAAATGGCCACTCTAAGATGTTTTGCCACTTTAAGCAGAAATAAAGAGGATAAGGATTTTTTTAATCTGTTCTTTTGGACATTAAATTTTCCCAACAGTCAATTTAAACACAGATTTAACATTAGTTATATTATTCCTCATTATTCAATACAGTAATGTAAGTTTGCTTCACAAGTTGTTATAGAATGCAGACAAATTTGTGATATTCCATCTTTCCTTTGAACCTAAGCAAAAAGCAAGGAAGCAGAATGGTAATGCTGCTAAATACAATTAGAAAATACTGGAATTCTTGTTAACAGCTTTTGACTAGATACATTGCCAGGCTGTAATTTGGAATTGTGTAGTTTGAGGTGGAATGCTGAGGGGCAGGGTGTGCAAGAGCGTTACCAAGTGCATGTACAATTTATTCATTGCTCTTTTCCCTTTCACGATGGCACAAACAATCTGTTTAACTCATTGTCCTTTTAGGAGACCTCTGCATTAATTTATCATTCTCTATTGTACACGAAATGTTACAACATGGAGGAGAGCAGGATGGGGCTAAATAGCTCTAGTCAGTGAGTCTGGAATATTGATCATGACAGCAGTTGGAGAGACACTGCACAGTCAGTACCCCCAGACACAGCCATGTCTCGGCCATTCCTGTGCCAGCACCACCGCAGCTCTCCTGTCCCCGACAGCCCTGCAGGGGCCTGGGGACCTGCCTGCCATGGCTCTCACTCTGAGAGCAGCACCACTTACACACTGAAAGCTGAAACGGGTCCCTGTGCTGGTTTGGGCTTTGGTTCCAGCCAGGCCTCAGGTCAGCAGGCCCAGAGCGTGGGACAGAGACCAGGAGGGACAGGCACCACCTGCCCTGGGCAACCAGAGAGGCATTTCATACCATCTGACATCTTCAAGAAGCACCAAGAAGTATAAAAAGAGAGGGAGGTGGAGCCTCTGTCCCTTTTGGCCTTTGCCTCAGCCCTTGAGGCCGCCCTGCCCTGCCCTGCCCAGGTCAGGCCTTGGCTCCATCCCTGCTCTGCTATCCACCAAGGGGAACCTTTCCTTGTTGATGGTCTCCTCTCTTGCTGCTTTTTTTATGCTTAGACCATCCTTTCCCAAGTCTCTAAATCGACCATGTAGGTTTTATTTATCCTAAACCTGCATTTCCTGTTTTGTGTACATCGGGCTGATGCACAGATCTCTGCACTTCATCCACCCTGCAGAAAATTCCCACAAAGATACCCAGGTGTACGTGTATGACAGGACAGTCCCCAAACCACCGAGCCTGTGGGATCCCCCATGGAACACATTAGGTTTGCAACACAGCAACTGGACACTAGGGAAACAATACTAGGAAAGGCAGGAGAAATAGCTGCCCAGATGCAATTTGTTACAATGCCCAAATACAAGCAGAGGCCACACACTGATAAACAAACCCAGAATTATTTGTTACTAACCTAAAGGTTACTAACTTAAAATATTGTAGCTACCAGAACAATACTTTAAAATCACATTACATTCTTGGTGCCTGCCCCAGTGGAAAGCTCATGATGCCAATTCTGGAGTAACAGGAGAATGACCTCTCAAAGTTTGTTAACAGTGTCAAACAAACACATAAGGAAAGGTCCTGCGAAACCCCACTTTTGGTTTTTTTAAACCTCTGAGTTGTACATTTTCCACTGCCAAGTAGACTCTGAACAAAAAGCTTTCATAAGCATCATTCAGCCCTGGAGTTCTTACTCAGTGGTCAAAGTAACCACAGAAACAACTTAACAGCTTTAAAAACCACAGACAAAAAGCTTGAAGAATGGAAATCAAATACGAGTTTGGTTGCACCTAGGGATGCAATTGAAAGGCATAATCTGATTAACAAACTGCTTTTTTGCTTTAGATACAAAAGATACAAGGATGGCTGACTAATGGTTTTGTAGAGCTTAATATCCTAAAAGAGAACTTGGACTTTAATTCTACTGAATAATGAAAACCTTTACAGTGTATATGTCAGTATTAAACATAGTCAAATGCCCCTAATTTTTCATTCAATATAAGTTGCTCAGAAAGCAGAATGCCAAATACTTTACCAAAATATGTGCAAACTGAGTTTGGTGCAGATGTTGGAATTCAGGTTATTTTAACATGAAGGAATAGGACCACAACCTTTACAACAGTGACAGCCAAAACAAGAACATGCAGAGTCCTTGAGTCTGGATACTGAGAGCAACCACAGGACAGACAATGTTCTGTGGAGTCCCCCCACAGGCCCTTCTGAGATAGCCCATTTTGTCTTTCTCCCTTATCTGCTGAAGTGAAATGGGAGACTCAACCCACTTCAGAAAAACATCTGATACAGAATTGTGCTACAGCAGAAGAAATCCTGAATTCCGCAGTTGCGCTCAAGATGCTTTAAAAACCAAAAGCAAGCACTAGCCCTGCAGGATGCTGCTGACCAAGGACCCCCACGGGGTGAAGGGCCCAGCCACATCCCCCAGACACACGAGAACGCAGCTCTGAGCAGATTCCTCTGGCATGAAGCGGAACCAAGACCGGAGCAAACAAACTCAGCCATGTCCCAGCTGCAAATTGTGCACTTTGGAAGGTGTTTGGGGAAGGAGACTGGAATGTGGCAAACCGCAGGAACATTGCTAACAGTTTGCCATGTTTCACTCCCATCTGATCTCCCAACAGAACTGACAGACAAGTGTCGCCAGAACCCTGAGGGCTCAGGGACAGTGCATAAGGTGCTCCCCTCAGCTGCCAACCACTGATCATCACCTTCAAAGGTTCTGGGTCTTTGGAACTGCAAAGCTTCCATGTGTGGTCACAGTGCTAGAGAGGGCAGGGCCCAGTCTGCCCAGCCAGGACAGGGCAGCCGGTGGCACCACCACCAGGGGGGAGTGCCCAGCCAGCCTGCTGGGGCAGGGCCCAGCCTGGCAGGGGAAACACAGGCACCAGCAACACTGAATTCTTCTGCTCTTGAGACTCTGGAGAGATCAGGAAAAGAGACAGTAGCACAGAATGGGGAGAAAACTCATTACAGCCTGAGTAAAGGAAGCAGTGAAGTGCACTGAGAGAGAAACAACCCAGGCAACATTAGAATAAAAGGTTTAAATGGATAACCTTTGCCAACTCTGCTTGTACTTGACATTATTTGCTCATTTTCTGGCATTTATTTCTGAACTCTAGATTACTGTTTCAGTACACAAAATACTAATGTTCTCTTGCAGCTCTTACATAAAGAAAAACCAATTTTTAGAGAAGGGGTTATTTGGACCACTGAAGTGATTTCTATGTGCTTCAAGGGCCGGATCTTTTTATTTTGGGGGGCAAGGGGTGTTTATATGTACATGGGATACATCACTGCAATCAGCTTCTGAGAAAAGACACCACATTAAACACTCAGTGCTCAGCAAAAAAGCTTAAACCCTGAAATAACTGACAACAGCAGCAGAAAGTGGGCAAAGCAACACAGAATAATCCAAACCAGCTCCATATTTTAGGCATGAAACAATGCTTCTTCTGTTGCAAGATATTTTTAGAGTAACAACAAAAAGGTCAAACTGAAACTTGAAAGTATTCCAGTCCAAGTTCAATGTTCCAGACAGTGGACGTGTCTTTATGCCCCACAAAGTCCCTTTGCCCTTAAAATTCAAAGCCTAATATCATAGAGAGTTTGGACAGAAAAAGTCAATTAAATTTGCACATTTGTTTTTATAATGTGAACTTGTTTTATTTAATGGCCTTTCCACTTGCCAGAGTGGTACAAAGCCTGGATGGGCCCAGTTGGGTCCTGGGTGAGAGGCCGTGCAAGACAGGTGGGTGCACACACGCCTGGACACACCCACGGCCAGCTGAGTCGGCCGCTCACTGCCACAGGCAAGGCAAAACACTCCCTTCGGAAACAAGGATTAAGCTGTGGGTCTGAGAAAAGGCCAGGCCTTTCTGCACAGCAACTCTGGGGGTTTTGGGAGTAGCAACTTAGCTGCCATGGGCAAAACCCAGTAAAATCCCCAAACCCAGTTTCAGTGAATTTCAGCACATTTCTGTTTATCTCTCCAAGCGCTGCACGTCAGGCTGGTAACAGGGGCCTTGGCTGAAGGGAAAGGGAGAGAGAAGGACAGGAATGGCAGAACAGCCCACGAGCAGGCACAGCCTTTGAGAGACACTTTATATTTCAAAAAGAACACCATCATCTCAATTTATTAATTGCATCTGATGATGTGACAAAAAAGGTAAGAAATTCCAAATTCACAGATTTCATCTGACATTTTTGGTATAAGATGTTCCTAAAGACAAAATAATTACCAATACTCCAATCTACAACAGAACATAAGGTAGAAATAAAGCATTCAGTCTGTCCCAACACTCTAAACTCTGTACACTCATATTGAAGTCAAAAATACTTACACAAAGCAAACTAGGTCTCAAGGAGTACTGTAAAAATTTAAGGCTGATCTACCAGATCTGGATCAAACAAGATGCAAGAAAGATTTATTACTATGGACCCTTTCTGTAGACCAAATTCAAGAGATCAGATTAGGCAGGCAGTGACCAAAAGCCCAGTGCATACAATGACACAAGCACTTCAGTGACTCTTATTTCAGAAATCCAACCCACCCACCTCGCTCCTCCCGATTCTCCAAACACTATGTGCTACATTATAAACACGATCTTTCTGTTGACATGATCTGTCCCCTGTTATCTGAGCACTACATTAGCATCACTCAAGCCTTTAAGCTGGAAACCTAAAAACCCCGACTACTTACACATTAAATCCTCCTGACCCCAACCAAGTTTTCAGGCACAGCATGGACCACATTTGCTGTTCATCTGCTGGGATTTGGAGCAGGAGGGGCACAGCACACCAGGCACAATACTGCCATTATCTGTGTGCCTTCAGGCTGATACTGGGTCAACACACCCACAATGCTCGTGCTACCAAAGAGCCATCTGAAATAACCCAGCATGTTCTGCAGCAACTTCATACACAGGATGTTCTTCTCTTTTTAAACTGAAGTACATTACACGTATTTTATACTGAATGAGCCTCTGCTTAGGAAGTGAAAAAAAAGCAGATTCCCAAATGCAGGCAAGTTGCTGACTTTGGGACAGTGAAAGAAAACAAACGTAATTATATGGTGGAAAGCAGCTGGCAGTACAAAAACCCAAGAGGAAATACTAATACAAACCTACCCCTAAAGCATTTTAATGCACTTAAGAGTGAATAGCTGAGTAGATCTTCCACAGCAGTGACAATTAAGAAGCACTTTTGGTTTTTATTCTGAAGCTGAGCATGTATAGCCCTTACACTGTCACCTCCTCACAGACAGGCCCTGCAGGTAACCCTGCTGAGCCTGAGCTGGGACATTGTCTGGCTTTGGTTTCTGGAACTGTGACACCAAGACACAACGTTTCTGAGCTGTATTAAAGTAAAAAAGGCCAACTCCTTCCAAGAGAGGCCAGAGGGAGGCAGGACATCTCCCAGTGGTTACAGAGGGCAACCTAAACACCTCAAGGAAAGACACTGGACAACAAGCAAACCTCAATCAACTACCAAAGCAACACCCCAGAGAGAGCACCAAGACAGTCCCACGGTAGGTGGGAAGAAAGGCAGGACATAAATACAGACAGAGCTGAGATTATCTCAAATCCAGAAAATAAAGTCCATTAGCACAGCAAGGAAGGAGCAGTTGTGCCCTCAGCAGAGGTCACAGGGCCCAGTGACACCTCCCAGGGAATCACTGCAGGATTTGGAAACTCTGCAGAGATATTTATTGGATGACAATAATGCGACAAAGAGGAGAAAATACCACATTTTTACTTTGTTTCTGAGTCTGAATGAAAACCTTGAGAAACAAGGGGAAACTGGGGGAGTAACTGCTGTACATTTCCAGCTCAGGGTACATGAGACACTACAAACCCACCAATTACTTCTGGGACACACAAATTAATCTTCCTTTTTACTCTCTCTCTGGTTGGTTTCAAACAGTCCTAGAATAGTTTTCTGTTACTTTAATGTGACAGGTGCAGACTGTGGGTTTTTCCCTCTCAGGTTCTGTCCTTTACCAAGTATGCACATCAATAATGGAAGGAAGGACAAGACAAAAGGAAAATCAACTTACAGACAGACACTTCTGCTGTATGGAATAACTGTGTCTGAAGGGGTGTACAGACAGGTTGCTTCATGCTGCAGAACACCAGAAAAAACATCTGGATGCAGATGAAGTTTGGTCAAAACATTGTTCTGTTTGCAATTCTATTCCTCTGGTACATATCTAAGTGGGATACCAACCACCTTGTCCTCAAACCCACCTTTGGAGATACATTCCGTGAGCTCTGTCTGTAAAAGCTGCTCTGCCCCTGAGCAATTGCTGCCAACACAGCTCCCTTCACCCGTGTCCACGTGTGTTTGGGCACACTGATAATTATGGATATGCATGCTTGAACATGGTGAATTTGCTTCATTTCCATTTTACCTAACCCTGCAACAGCCACCAGCCTACCTGTCCAGCCACACCTAAAGGCACTACTTCAACAAAACAATTGCAGAATTTTCTCTGAAGCAACTGCAGGGTCTGAGCCCAACCACCTCTCTCCAGTTACTGCTCTTGGTGCAGCCCAAGGCATCACTTTGCCACAGGTGACATTCCCAGGGGACAGCCTTGCACTTGGCCAGGGCAGGAGCTGCTTCCACAAAGACACTCCCCCAGTCTCCAGCACAGCACATCAGCCTCTCTCCCAAAGCATCAACACCAATTCTTGCAACCCCCCTTTTCAAGGGAACTCTGAATTTACAAATATTAAAAATGCAATGCCCATGCTCAGCAGGTAGAGTTCAAACCCATAATGCCCAGTGCCAGCTCTTCAGCCCTTATGTCAGGGCAAATGAGAAATTCTAACATTAACACCCATACAAAGCTATTGTTAAAAAAACAGTCCTAATTTCTTTTTGTTCTTTAACCCTTTTACAGACTTTTTAATACAACAGCTGTGCCTTCAATCCAGGAAAACCCCCACCATTCCTATTCTAAAGTGGTTCCACAAGGCTACCAGCTGTAAAACCAATAAATAGAGTTAACACACAAACAGGAAGTTCTATTCAGTCAAACAGGAATCATCCCACTCGAATCTGAAACACACAGACTTCCAGGCATTCCTTTCATGCAACCCATGGGATGACTGGGGTTACTTCAGTTTAAGAAACAGCTGTTGCAGTTTAGCCTAAACCTCCTGCAATGTGACCCACTGAAACAGCCCCTGAAATGTGGTGAAGCTGCAGCTCACGGCCCCAGTGTCCCTCCTGCCCTGGCTGGGATTCCCAGTACAATCCAAGCAGATTTTGCTGCCTTCTTCCTTCCCAGCATCACCCCTAAACCAGGAATACACTGAAAAAAAGACCCCAGTGAGTCTTCCCAGCTGGGTTCAGGGCAGCCCTGTGGAGCTGCCACTCTCCATCTCCTTCCTCCCACTCTCCATCTCCTTCCTCCCACTCTCCATCTCCTTCCTCCCACTCTCCATCTCCTTCCTCCCACATTCAGAAGCTCTAAAAAAGTGAAAACTTTTTCAAAACTTCCTCAGCAAAAATCAAGTCCACGTGCCCACAAAGCTGAGAGAAGCATCTAAATTTATTACTGCATTAGTCTCTCCATCCAGGGGGGGCTCAAGGGATGGCTGTTTCCACCCCAGCCCTCCTGTCTCTGGGGTCAGCTCCCAGTGCTGGGGAGCATTTCCACCCTCTCCAGGGACTCAGACATTTTCAGAGCTGTTCTTGCCATTGCAGACCCAAAGGGCCATGAAGTGGGACAACTCTACAACCAAAAAACCCCTCCCATTTCTCATGTTTTGAGTTCAAGGACCAGAGAGAGGGGCAAGCAGAAAATAAACTCTACAAACACCGATGTTCTTTGCCTTGCTTCACACCTTTTCTAAAACGGCCCAAAGAGTTGGAAGGCCCTTTGGAGCAAAAGAGAAAGCCATTACACTGGACATGGCTTTACAGGAAGTCCTGGGGGTAACACAGAATGGAATGCACACATCTCTCTTCAAACTTTTCACATCATCCTCAAATACAAAATAACCCACAATCTCTGGGATCCACTGTATAAATTACTTCCTTCCCTTTAAAAAGTGGCTCCCGCACCCCTCCCTACTCTCACTATCCAGGCATTACTCACCAGTTTTTCCCAATACTTGGTTTCCATAACAGCCAACTAATACATGAAACTCTAGAGCTTTGCTGGGGAAAAAAACAAAACAAAACCAACACAAAAATCCCAAACCAAAAATGAAACCAAAACCCTCCCACGCTCTAACTCTCCCCTCAGTGTTCAGAAATACAGTGGCATTGTATTTGTAAAAGCAAAGAGAGAAAATCCTTTCTTTTGCACACATTAATCCAGATAGATGTCATGAGATCCTAAAACAAAAAATGTGTTTTCTGACTTACCGGAAAAAGACTTTTCAAGCTTCAGATTTTAATCAAAGCCTGGTCAGAGGAGCTCTGTTCCAAACAGCCTGATTTTCCTTTTGAGGTTCAACCAATTTCCACTGAGTATTTTAAGGAAAAATGTCCCAGTGAAAGCCTCACCACAGGAATTTTAGCCCACTCTGTTTAAACAACTCCAGCTGGTAACTCCAAGTCAGCAGCACACACAACATTCACAGCCTGCCTTTTGTCCTGCCCTGTGATCACTCCTGTGCATCTCTGATCTCCTGTCCATGGTTTTTCTGCTCAGCACAGCTCCCACTGCCCAGTCACTTCAGAGGGAGCTGTGGCACAATGCAAACATCACAGGACCACAAACATTTCCTGAAGAACACACTACCCACCAGATGAACACAGAACAGCTTTGTCCAAAAGAACACTGCAAATACCCTCCACTTGCAGGGCTCAGTGTAACTCTGTACAGTCTTAAAAGCTGCAGTGTAAGACACAAACATAACCTGCTTGGCCAAGGTAGGACTGCTCTGTTCACAGGATTCCAACAAAGGAGGATGTGGCAGTTGTATTACACTGGGGTTTATATCTTAAAGCATTTGGGTTTGCTTTTATTTATTCTGGGAGTAGGAAATCTATTTTGTCAGAGTGTAAATTCACTCTTATGGGTAATTTAGGATCTAACACAACAGAAAATCAGATTTATTAGTCTACACAAGCAGTCTGAAGTTAAAAATGTGACTGTGAAGAACAGGTGACTTTCACTGAGGGCCAGGAGCTTTTCACACACTGCAGCAAAGACTTCAGTCAGCACAGCTGGCACAGAGCAGGCAGGGCCTGTCCCAGCCCCAGCCCCTGCTCCTCCTCACAGGGACCTGCTGGGGCTCTCTGCCCTTGGGAACTGCCACACAGCTCTGGTCACCCCCTTCCTGGAAGGTGGCACATGTCAATAGTGGCCAACTAAATTCATAGTTAATAGTAAAATAAGCTTTATTTTATTTTAATTAAGATTTGTTGATGATTAATTTTACCTTCAAAAATACCTGGAGTTAAAGCCAAAACTAGAACATAATAGCAGCTTGGTAACCAGCTTAATAACTTTTCACTAAATTTTCTTTCTTTTTTTTTTGCCAAATACATGCATAATCAAAATTCTGTCACCCATAATCAATAATCAGGTTTTTTCTATAATGCAATGAATAAGTAGTTTCAAATGCATTTCTGTAGTTGAGAGCTCTGCAGCCCTGGCCCTGGGCCGTGCTGGAGGTGGCACCACAGTACACATCACACTGATATTCATACCTGGGTCTTTCTTGGTCCCTTTTCCACCCTCTCGGCTCTTTTTTAAAACTGCCTTTAACATTTTAAATGTCGTCGCTCCTAGAGGATAACAGAGAGAAACAAAAATAAATGCAACATCAGTAACACCCATTCACACAAATCCAAACAAAAGAAAGAGAACATCAATACACATAGAACAGTGAGGTCATCAGGAGAAACTTATTGATAGTTACATTTATTTCTTACAGCTTCACTTGGTTAAGCAAAGTCCTGAGGCAGGAGGAATGTTTTAATGCTCAAACTAAGCAATTAAGAGTTCACTGTCTTCTAGTACAGAAAAATAAAGCAGCATTCTCCACATTCCACATCTAATTAGGGTTACATGGCTAAACCGAGTCAGTGCCTGTGAGACACTCCAATAAACCAGAATCCAGGTGAGACTCCTGTCTGGGCCCAGTGCTGACTGGGAGCAGTGGGAACAGTCTGGTGTGGGCTGAGGATGCCAAGGACAGCAGTGCAGGACACGGGACAGCAGCTCTGCCCTGTCCTGTCCCACACACATGGGTGGCACAGGGACAGCAAGACAAACTCCTCAACCCCAGTGCCCCATCCCTGCGAGCACAGCACTGCTGCCTTCCACACCTCACAGCTTACACTCATCCTAACTGAACACCCACTGCACAGGGACAGGAACAGGGACACAAACTCCTCACCCCCAGTGCCCCGTCCCCATGAGCACAGCACTGCTGCCTTCCACACCTCACCCTTTACACTCAACTGAACACCCACTGCTCAGGGACAGCAGGACAAACTCCTCACCCCCAGTGCCCCATCCCTGCGAGCACAGCACTGCTGCCTTCCACACCTCACAGGTACAATCAACTGAGCACCCACTGCTCAGTGACAGCAGGAACACAGCTGTGCATCCCTCTGGCCAGCTCAGACCACAGCACTGACACAGGGAGGGAGGGGCTGGAACAGCAGGAACACAGCTGTGCATCCCTCTGGCCAGCACAGACAAAAGGAGGGGATGGGACAGCAGGAACACAGCTGTGCATCCCTCTGGCCAGCTCAGACATAGGGAGGGGATGGGACAGCAGGAACACAGCTGTGCATCCCTCTGGCCAGCTCAGTAAGTTCCCTCCGGCCAGCACAGACCATCTGGACCAATCCATGGCAGGGGCCGTCCATAACCAGCTCAGGGGACACAACAGGCCACGCCTGCTCCAAAGGGAACGCCCCAGCACACAGCAGAGTGAAACCACAGCTGTACTGAGCAGAAAGCACATTCCTTCTCACTCCACCTTACTTTCAATGGCAAATGCCTCCCACTACTGCAAGATCTAAAAATTCCAATTATCAGATTCCAAAATGAAAGAGAAGCAAATCTAAGCACTTTTTCTTAATGTACAAACACCCCCTCCCAGATAACCTCCTAAGCTAAGCCATCAAACACAAGAGAAGTCTCAATGTATTTGTTACACACTGCTTTTTAAATAAACAGGTTTTGTTTTTCTTTTCCATACAAAAACCATCTGCCATGTTAGAAAGTCTGCACTATGCAAGGTTAAGATCTGGAACCATTAAGGAACTTCAGAATCTGAGAAAGATGTTTTACACACATTGCTAAAACAGAGTGGCAATAAAAAAACCCAAAAACAAAACACCTGAAAACCCCATGTATTATATTTAAATTATTTTACAAACATGACAAGTATAAATTTTTTATTAACCAGAACTGAGAGGCTTGATATAGAACTGAAACTTTACAGTGCATGTCATTCCTATTCTTAGGATATAGGCAAGTGATAATGAGAGATCAAATAAAAGGAATCAAGGAGAATTCCATCCTACATTTTCTGGTTTTGGAATTGAGGTCAGCTTTCCTACTGTGCAAACAGTTCCTCATGGATCTGCTCCAACACAGAACAGAACTGGCGTGCAAGATGGTCGCTCACTCAGACCACGTTCACTGTAGATACAAGAGGTGACTATGACCCATTTCCTTCCTTCTCCCCTATGAAACAATATGCAAAAATGAAGGTAAGCACTCCCAAAGCAATTCACCTTTTGCTTTGTGAGTGCACACGTGGACAGGGCTGGAACAGCAAAGCCAGAGCAGTGAAATGTGCTGTTTGTTTTCAGTCTGCAAGGTACAAAAATCAACTGGCTCTTGAAATAACACTCCAGCCACAGCCTGGGATCCACGGTAACATCACTCCCATTCCACAGTGCAGGTGAATGCTCAGGGAATGGACTAAACACTACACCTCAGAAATACTGATTGCAAACAGTGTTTTGAAAAAATATAAAATGAAACCAAACCAAAACCACACACCAAACTTATCTGTACCTACTGGGACTCTTACTGACATATACCCCAATGCATTTCAGCTTCAGCTGAAGGATTTCTTCATACCCATCCTTCACACTTCAGGAAGACTGATCAAACTGAACAGCAACAGTGAGCACTATGAGGAACTAATGTGTCCCTCATTCCTTGAACTGGGCACGGGATATTGGACCTTGTTTTGCTTTAAACACATCTGTACTAACAGGACGTTTCCCAGTAGTGCTGGCACCTTGTCTTTCCAAGCACACTGCACTTCCTCTCTTCCCCCAGTTCAGATTTTCTTGGTTCCAATTTTTACATTCTGCCATGAAACCACTTGTTGGTTGTTTGGGTGGGGGGTTTTGTTTGGTTTCCTTTGTGTTTCTCTGAAGATTTAAAGTCTTTTACAAACTACCACTTCCATTTTGAAGTGGATACCAGCTGCAGATTTGTTATCCCAGGGAGACACTGGTAATGTCCCAACAGAACCCTTGTCTGTGGAACTCACCATGTCAGCTGCTCACAAAGTTGCAAGTCCCAGCTCACATCAAAGACACTTTCAATGGGTGCTGCCCTCCCACCAGCTCAACAGTTTGCCTACAGATCCAGGAGACTTTCCATATAACTGCTTCCTGCCCAGAGCATGAAGGGAAGGGGCAGAAAGTCCCTTGACTGCAGAGTTTGTATGGTAAGCTTTTCTGAGAGGGACTCCAGAACATGGGCAGCTTTATCAAATGCCAGTGCCAGGCCATGGAAAGGGTCTGGAGCAGAGGCACCTGCAGCAAGAGCTCACTTCACTTCTTGACCTGTACAAATGAAGCACTTTATGACCTGGGGAATCCCCTCTGAAAAGCAGAGACCAGAAAAGGTCCCTCCACATTTTCACTCTGCCTTCGAGTCTCTCCTTCAAACTCAGCAGCTGCCCTGCATGAGAATATTTTCCATGTAAAGCTACTGCTGAAGACACCAACACCAGGAAGGAGACGGTTCACAGCTCCTGTCTGCAGTCACAGCTTTTGTTCCACCTGCCTTTCCTGCCACAGCAGGTTATTTTCAGAGCTCTCACAGCAGTCCAGCACCTCTGCAGAGGCCAAACAGTTAATCCTACACAGCAGGTAACACCTGAGCTAATGCCCACAAACCCCACGTGTGCCACCTGCTTCCTGCAGCTCTGGTGCTCAGGCTCTCTTGTTCACCCCCTGAGAACAGTTAACATTTATTTACAATGAAATGAAGGGTAGAGCACCTTAGTCTGCTGTTTGCACAGAGGTACTCACAGATTAAGCATCTTTCAGTGTGGGATTTATCAAACACGTATTTCAAATAATATGTATTTTTAAAAGTGTATTTTTTATTTTTGAATCCCAAAATCCCAAGTTCTACAGAGAACTGCTTTCACTGACTTCAAAGGTGTTCAGAGTGCCACTGTTTACACACAGAAAAGTCTCAACATTTCTCATTTCTGGAAATTTCACATTCCTTTAGCTGAACTGTAGATTTGAAACGATCAAAACACAGCAAAAACCAATATTCAAAGGAGTAAGGTGTTATTGATGTAACAGTCACCAAGACAGTAAGCAAAAATCCTTTGAAATTACTGTATTTTGGATCATCAGTGTCTGGCATTTTATAATAAACAGAGGGCATATTCCCAGATCCAGGAGACTCCTAATTCAAGAATGAACACACATTTGAAGAGAACTGTGGGTTTACCTTTTTTTTAGGTACAACTTTCAATGAGATAGATTTATTATGATTCAAATGCATGAATGAAAATGATAAAACATACACTGAAGGCTCTGCCTCCGACTTCATGCAACAAAGTAGAAAGGGGCATATGTATTTCCAGTGGGCCTTATGTAGTCAGACCCATGGAAGTTAAATAGCTATTACTGAAATATTTTATACAACACCCCAAACAATTACTATCTTTACCCTTTGTAGGTGCTTCCTACACAGGAAAATGCAGATATCAGACTGATAAGCTATAATGCATTTGTGGGATTTGCTCCTCCCTCAGTAACCTAATTAATATTATTAAGCTCACCCAGGAGATACTCCCCATTTCCCCCCTCTCACCTGAGCCCAGGAAAGCTGTGCTGCACTTTAACAGGAGCTGCAGAAGAACAGCAATGTTCCCAGTTTGCTGTTCACTTCTGAGGTGGAATTATGCCTCGAGGCACTATTAAAATACAGTGAAAGAGGTGAAAGATAAGGAAGTATGAGAAAAAACCCTCATTATCATGGTAGCTATTAGAATGTGCTCCTGCAGTAGCGTTTTTCCCACCAGTGTGGATCTAGATTTGATTTCCCAGGTGCCAGAGATGTTCTTATCCTGCCTTGCAATCACCCAGTTTCCTGCCATGCTACTCTTTTACCTGACTGTGGATTATTTTGGCCAGTGTCCCTGAGGATTGCAACCCAGGGGAAAAGATGGTCACCTCACTTCACTCTGTCCAAAAGCCCCGGGCAGGTGGCAGCCACTGCAGAAATGACTCTTTAGCACTGTTTAAGAGATGACTGCTTTCCAGCTACTTCTTACCACCCTGAAGCAGATGGAGAGCACTCACCAATCAGAAATATTCACTACAAAGGTCGTAAGCACCTGCTTGAACCAACCCAAGGCTGTGGGCATCATGCAGATGGAGCATCACAAGTGGAAACACCTGCTGGGGAAGAGCAGCAGTTCTCAGAGAGCCTGCAAACCTTAACTGTTCATAGGTGTTTCTCGTATGGCAAATGTCTGGCCAGATGAGGTGTGCTGCCCTTTTTGTTCCCATTCTGCTGAGACCCTCCACAGAAAATGCCAAGACCAAAGTCTTCTATAGAATGTCCCGTTTCTGCAGAGATGACTCACAAAACAAAATAAAACAAAACCAAGGTGATCCCAAGAGAAAAGCAAAACTAAACCCACTTCTAGTTCCTACTCAATTTATCCTTGCTGTTTAGGCTTCCTTCTGAACCTCACCCCTCCGAGCTCTTGTCACTGACAGGACACTGCCAAGCTCCTCCAAGGGTGCTGTGCTCCCCTGGTCTCACCTCATTTATCCCAACTCCACTCTCACCAGGGCCGTTTGCTCCCCTCAGTTTTACCTTCAGCTATCACTGAAGTAAATTACCCTCAATCATTCCACTGCCTTCTATTTCTAAACTCAATGGATTACCTTTCCTGTCCTCCAGTTTTGCCAGACAAGCATCACTGTACACAGATTAAGCCCCAACCCCAATTTCTGCTCCAGGGGCACGAGGGTGGAGTGTGGGTCTGGTGAGAGCTGGATAAACAAGGGTGGGGAAGGCTTCTCACCACCTGTCTCCATCAACAACCCTCGTGCCAGTAGGAAGGCTTAAAAAAAGAAATTTGCCCTCCTCTGAGTGGAAGGTCAGTATTTAGAGAGGCATTGTAGAATGAATTAGGTCACGAGATTTCAAAAGAAGTCCTGAGGAAACACCACGTGCACCATCCCAGCCAGCACCCCTGGGGAACCAGGGACATGCCAGACATCACTGGCACTGCAGCAGAGGTGAGCAAAGAACAGGAAATAGCACCACAGATGTACTTCCTTGCCTTTGTCACGTCAGCCACCTTCCAATGCTCTTCATCCTCCCCTCCCACAGGGAACACAGCAAGAGTCACAAACTCCCTACTTACATCAAAGGATATGCCCAGGGACCCTACTGTGAGAGTCCACCACATCTTGATCCAACCCTACTGTGATCACCAGCCCAGGGTACGGTGATCACAGTGGGGTTGGATCAAGGGTTGAACTTGATGATCTCGGAGGTCTCTTCCAACTCAATCGATTCTATGATTCTATACAGAAATAAAATGTGCCTCTGATTTCTCACCTGCCCTAGATACAGTCCTAATTTCAGAAGAACATCCACAAGCTGCTTGTAAAATGCCCCCACCACGGCACCAATAAAGGCAGGGCAGAATGAGCCACCCTCCCACTTAAACAGCTCCACAGGCAAAGCAAAGCCTTGGTCCTTCAGCTCTGCATCAGTTTAACCTGCTCCCCCCACACTGGGCACACCCACACTGTGCTCCCCACCTGCTGCAGACAGGACTGATAGAACACAGTAGAACTGGGCATCTGGGGCACAAGCCTGACGTTCCAGCAGACGAGCTCTTGGACTCTCTGGGCAGCTCCCAGCACAGCCATTCCCAGAGTCACAGGGTCCTGTGTTTCTAGGCCCAGGCTCACAGGCAGCCTCAGTGGGGCAGCCTTTGCCAGTTGGATTCAAGCCAGTTTTCTCACCTCTTGTCAAAGTTCAGTTACTATGAAGGAACCACCACGGTCTAGAAAGCCAAGTGGGGGCAGAAGCAGAAGAAATCAATGGAGATTGAACACATTCCTTTAGTGTTCAAGACAAGCAATAAACAGAAGTAACACCTGCTTTGCAGGAAATCTGTAACGGCAGGACAGGCTACAAACTTCTCATAACGGCACCAAAGTGACTGGCCACACGTCTGTAATAATTTTTGGCAGGATTTTACAAGGGATGCACCACCTGCTTGTGATCAGGGCTCCTCCCTCCTCTGTGCCACAGCACAGGGAGAAATCTGTCCTGCAGCACCGGGAGCTGTGTGTGGCCATGGAACGCTGAGGCAGGGACAGGTCACACCTGCAGGGCACAGCAGTGCCACCAGCGGGCTGGGGACACCCCCTGGCAGTGGGACCCACACCCCTGCTGCCCCAGGGCCAGCAGAGAGCTCTGCAGGCTCCCTGGGGGTGGGTGAGCTGCCAAGGGCTCCACCTGCCTCCTGTGTCACTACTGAGAATAGTGTAAGGTCCACCCAGAGAGGCTGAACACCAAGGACTCAACCCTCCCAGACCAAAATACCACCAACATCCAGCAGCTTAGCAAGGGAACTGCTGCAGCTGGGACAGGGGAACCACCACCTGCTTGTTCCCTGGGGCTGTCTGGCTGCAGGGCACAGAGGGGAACAAATAAATTACTACCTACTTCAACCACCTTAAAACTTCAAGGGAAGGAAGTTATCCCATATAAAGATTGAATATCATGAAATACCTTATTAGAAGGAAACAGGCCAAACCAGCTGCAAGGGGGATAGCTAATAAGTTTCACTTTCAACTTGCTAAATACTGCAGTTGACAAACCTTATATATAAAACCCCTACATACACCTACTTAGTTATCTGCCTGCATGGAGTCCTGTTTTCAAATGTGCATTTGCAATTCAGATCTTGCAAAGTAAACACTTTCCTTTCTTTTCAGTCCAAAGAACACCAACCAAACTCTTATCAGCCTTCATATTAAAAAAACCAAACAAACCAAAAACCAAAACCGGACAACCCCCCCCAAACTCACAAACTCTCTCTTTCAAAATCAGACCTGACCAAACGAGTAACATGTCGAGCATTTCGGGGAGTGCAGAGGAAAGCAAAGGCCTGTCTAACACAGTGCTCTGGAAATAGCCCAGACAATGTGACATCCAAGTGGCCTCGCAGCACAGGCCTCTTCTGGACACACTGAGGCAGAGGTGCCCAACAAACTTCATTTCCACATTGCTTTGTTTTGTCTACAAAGCCACACTCAATCAACCAGCAAACCCCTACAGGAACAAAGGGGGAAAGCCCCATGAGGCAGCCCCAGACGTGAAGGACCTGGCAGTATTTGATTAGTAGGTGCACAGAACTCAAGGAAAGTATTGTAGGACATAATATGGAAATATTTGCCTAGTGTCTGGAAGTGAGGGCTTCTTCCATCATTTCTTTCATTCACAGAAAAAAAAAATTATTTCCCTTATAGAATTCCTCTATGCAACTACAAAAAAGGGGACCAGGCAAAATCCTGTCAGTGTTTTGTCCAGAACAAAGAGGTGACTTTTTCCTTATCACAGCTACTTTCCAGGTGTCCAATGAATCAAGTATGCCTGAGATTTCCTTCTTTTAAAGAAATATCACACTAACACAAACAAAATCCTTGAATCATAGTAGGATGGTGCTGATAAAACTCAAAGCTTTCTTCTGGTTTAGTTCCTTATCACATCTAGTTCCAGATCTCCTATATTCTTCATCCTTCTTACGAGATACTCTCAGGACTTTATTCTCTGTTTTTTCATGGAGTTTTCCTCCCCTTCAAAAAAGCAAAAAGGGTCCCTCTCCTCATGTTTTACTAACAGTTTTCTCCTAACACTACAGGTCTCTATTTAAGACATTGATGCCGAATACAGGTGTGTGTTCTGGTCTGTTTTTCCACCCTCCTTGTCACCTACCCTTGCAAATTGTGGGACAGCATGTTTTCCATAATCCCTAATCATGAAATGCCTGACCTGAAACGGCTGGGAATCACAGCCACCCACTTTTGCCAGAAATCAAATGCAGAGCTCCATCCATGCAAAATCTGTGCATGAAGGACACGTTACCCACTTCCTGCTTCACAGGCCTAAAAATAGAGATGAACACATCTATCCCCAAGGGAGCACTTTTGCAGGTTTTAATGGGCCTTTAAAAATATACTCCTCTGGTGTCAAATTGATGCTGATGTTTTCTTTGTTAGGATAACCACCCCTAGCCTTAGTTCCTAAAGGTACAGTGGTGTGTGTGCAACAACAGCTTGAGGTACCCACAGTGACAGAAAGGAAACACTCATTAGGAATTCTTTGACTGGGGCAGAGTCATGGAATGGCTGAGGCTGGAAAGGACCTCAAGGAGGGCAAGTCACACAACAAAACGCTGGAAACCTGTATCAAAGAGACAGTGCAGAGATCAGACATTGAGTTCCATCAACATTTCTGAGGATGCCTAGAGATCAGACATTGAGTTCCATCACCCAGGAGGTGTGCTGGGTGTCTATACGTACTCCCTCTTCACCCTCAGAGCATCTCCCCACACATGCCAGCTCCCAGCAGCCTGCAGGGCGGGCACAGCCTGATTTCCATCTCCCTGGGGAAGAGACAAGCCCAGTTTGCTCAGGGCCACACTGTGGAGCCTGTGCACGCTGGGCAGGGGGGTGACAAACCTCTCTGTGCTCCCTGACCTGCACTGCAAAGCCCAGTTTGCTCAGGGCCACAATGTGGGGCCTGTACACACTGGGCAGGGGGTCAGGCTGCCCCTGCTGCCCCGTGCCAGCCACAGGCACCCTCTGTGCTCCCTGCCCTGCACTGCA
>JAWWLZ010000177.1:249767-260186 GCA_035041345.1 Poliocrania exsul
ATCTGGTAAAGGGACTGGAGTTGGCCCAAGGGTTGGACTTGATGATCTTGGAGGCCTTTTCCAACCCAATCCATTCTATGATTTATTTCCCTTATTCCCTGGTATTTTCAACTGTACAAGCATCAGGCTACTTTTAAGCAACAGCTATCAAAACCATGAGCTAACACAGGACTTGTGCATGTACTGAAAAACTCTGAAGGAGCCTGGATGAGAAAATATTTAACATAGTCTAAAGCAGTGAACCTCTTGCACAGTGTTTTTACAGGCAGCAGGCACAGAGGCCCCAAGCAACTCCTTCACATGCCCAGCTGTTGGGGCCCTCAGCGAGCACCAGGTGAGGCAGGGCAGGGACACAGAGACACACCTGGGGCAGGGACACACACCTGGGGCAAGGGCACACACCCACACACACACCTGGGGCAGGGGCACAGAGACACACCTGGGGCAGGGGCACACACCTGGGAAGGGGCACACGCACACACACCTGGGGCCCAGGACACCATCAGTGTCACCCTTGGGCTCACCTGAACCCCTCCCTCCCCGAGGCTCACCCCCACAGACCCATATCTCCAGTCATAATTCTACTTCTGAAAACAGCCCTTAAGGACCCAGTTCACTATCCAACCAATACACATCATGAGGCTACGGCATAAAAGTGCTGAGCAATCAGGAAGCTTTAGAAACTATGCTGCAAAATGCACCATTAGCATACATTATTAGTAACGCACGTATTAAAGACAAATGAAGTTCGGATTTTACTCCGGAGCTCACAGCAGGCGCACTGATGACCGGGCCAGGCCCTTCTGTCCCGGCTGCCCAAACCCGGCGGCGGGGCAGACCCGCACATGTCCGCACGCACTGCGGGCCCTGCCCGGCCGTGCCCGCTCCCGGCGGCTGCTGCGCGGGGCGGGCTCCCCAAGGACCGGCGCTTCCCGGCGCGGCCACCGAAGGCATTCACACCGCCCGGCCCCACACGCGTGCCAGAGAGGCGGAAAGCCGTGCCGTGCCGAGCCCGGGCCGCGCCCCGGCCCCGGCCCCCGGCTCCCTGCCCCGGCCCGGCAGACATGCCCGCACACGGCCCCGCCACGGAGTTCCGCCGGCCCGGCCAGAGGGGCACGGGCACAGAGGGAGGCAGGGAGGGGAGGAAGGTGAGGTCTCACCGTCGGCGGCCCGGGCCCTCGCCCCGGGCTGGGCAGGCGCGGCCCGGCCGGGCGGCTCCGGGCTGGGCTGCTCCGGGCTGGGCAGGCGCGGCGGAGGCGGCGGCAAGGGAGGAAGGGCCGGGCCAGGGCGGGGCGGGAGCGCCCACCGAGGGAGGGCCGGGGCGGGGTGGGGAGGGAGCGCCCACCGAGGGAGGACCGAGGGAGGGCCGGGGCGGGGCGGGGCGGGGCGGGGCGGGAGCGCCCACCGAGGGAGGGCTGGGCCGGACCGGGCACAGAAGCACAGGGCGGGGCAGGGCCAGGGCCCAGAGCCCCTCCAAGCGGGGAGGTGCCGCTCCACAAACACCGATCCCAGAGCGCCGCAGACCCGGCCGTGCCGGGCCTTTTTCTGCCCGGACACCCCACAGCTGTGCCCCGACGTTCCACAGCTCTGCCAGAGGAGGAGGAAGTGGAGGGAGAGGAAGTAGAGGAGGAGGAAGTCCCAGGAATGAAGAGAGGGAGCTGCAGGAGAAGCAGAACAGCTGAATAGTCTATTGCAGCTCCCAATAATGTTGACAGGTATCTAAGATTCTGCATGACACCAAAAGCAACTCTTGTACTTTCAGAACGAGTACAATTTGGATTCCAGCCTTGCTTCTACAGGTAATCTCCAGCACGGACATATTTCTGAACTCCTAAGGTGACACTGACATTTGAAATATTGGTAAGAGCTAGTGATCAGAAAATTCCTTTTCATCCTACATCCTGTCTCACTTTCAGCCACAGATCTAACCCCAGGGAATCTTTTAAAGGAACAGAACTGACAGTACATAAAAAAATCACTCCTAGTTACAGGACACAACAACAAGCAATTACAATTCAGTGAAAAATGTAGGGTGGAAATTTTCATGCACTTCTTGTAGCTCCTGCTTGAAATCCAAGAAACCACAGGACAAATCCAGCAGATCAAAATACACCTCCTTTGCAGAAAACAGCTGTTATTTTGGAGGGCAGATCAGCTGGCAGAGCTGGAATAAGCTGTAGGTATACAGCAACCTCTTGTGGCAAATTCAGCATACAGAGAGTAAGGAACAACCTTTGAAACTGCTTAAGCTACTCTTGATATGAGTCATAAACCTCTATAAAATCACGTCAGCAAACAGCTGGAGGGTTGGAGAGTGTCTGCAAGCTGGAGACTCAGCAATACCCAGACTTCAGTGCTGTAATAGTCCTTCTATTTGATTCAGGGGGAATTAAACATTGGTAGCCCATGATAAATCAAGTGCCAGAATAAAATTGCTGTTAATAAAATTATCTAGAAGTTTTTCATTAAAGTAGAGCAAGAGTGGCATAATAGCCAGGAGTAGAATCTGTGGCCAGGTATGACAAGAACATGCTGTTATGCTGAATTATTGTTCTCTGCACAGTTTTGCTGAATAAAGGGAAAACTGTGTCTGGTTTCACCAGGGACAACAAAGTACCTTTAATGTTTCAGGAGCTGAGCGAGACTGAGAACAGTTCCGAGCACCTGCCTGGCTCAACAGTGTGTCCTGCAGAGTGCTGGCAGAGCAGCAGCCCTTCAGCTGACGGTGGGGAGGACAAGAAACAGCCAGGCAGGGTAACAGGCCTGGAGAGAGAAAAAAATAAAGAAATCCCAGTATCTGCACAGAATCCCAGGACACCTACCTCTTCAAAGGATGTAACTCACTGGCTGTCCAAAAGCATGAAGTGCACATTCCTCCAGCCACCTGCCCAGCTGCAAATGCCTGTCCTGTGCAGCCTGAGGAGGGGAGAGCTGTGAGAAGCTGCTGGAAGGGAACAGAAAGAATGGCAGCATGTGGCAACAGGGTTCACACAACAGGGAGGTGCTTTCCTGGGAATCTGATGTGGGAGCTGTGCACCATAGGAACAATTACAGTATGAGTATCGCAGATGACACTTACTAGACCAATTAACTATTTTTTTTAACATTGTGGAAATATACTTCTCTACTGCTGGAACTCAGGGTGAGCTCAGGAAATACTGAGCTTATGTATGCACCCCTTACCAGGCCTCTGTGGGCTTGTATGCCAGGCAGAAGTTACTGTGCTTGACATGATTTGCAAATCTGTGCATACCACATAAGAGAAGAACAGGCTGAACAAGTATGTCCTAAAAGGGGTAGAGGCTTTAAACAGAAGCTTCTATTTCTGTATTAAAATTAAGTCTTGTGCTGTAGTTTTCTTTTATTTCAACTCCCCAGACTTGCCAATGTGTAATTTCTTTGCCATTTCCTCTGCTGCAGTTTCACCCAAGGGTCAGAAATCCTGTCCCCTCAGTTCATGGCTCAGTCTGTGCACAGACCAGTGACAAGGTGACAATCCCAAATTCCCAGGGAGCTCTGTCAAGCACCACCCAACCTCTGAGTGCCAAGTGCTTCAGGGCAGTCTCTTCCTTGCCCCAGAGGAAGCTCCTCCCTGCAGATAAGTCCAACAAAACATGTGTGTGTCTCAAGCCACCACACAGCACATGTGAATTACCAACCTGACCAACATGCACTGAAATCTGTTTTCACAGCTTTCACTGTCACTTGGCTTCAGTCATTCCCATCTCTGTAAGGTGTTTTGAGGGCTACAGATAAAAACCAACACTGTGTCCTCCAACATGGGAAAATGAAGATCAGCAACAGAAATACTTTCCTGAAAGCACGTCCTTGCTTGGAATGTCTGCATTGTTGGGAACAGTCCTTGAGAAGCTCCTTGAGTATTTTTTCCTTATGTTCTGAATTCAGCGGCAATTTATATTTAAATAATGAAAGCAAAGTATTAAGCTTGAACTAAATAAAACAAATGCCCTACAACAGAAGGCACAACAGATTTATCATGGTATCATCAATGATGGGGCACAAACAGACACTGAAATGACACAGAATGGAAGGCACAAACAGGATGAAAAATAAAGTTGTCTATTATTTAGAAGTTCAAAATACAGTTTCATTTCCTACTTAACTCTTGTTATTAATCACACTACATAAGTAGGATACCTTAATAAAGAGAAATAAATCAGAGAAAATAACGCACCTGACAGTGCACTTGTCAAAATACAACAGGTGAGGAAAAAACTGCCTTGTTTGAAAAGGAAGTGCTCTTAATTATAAAATATATTTAAGCAGGTCCTTAATTATAAACTATATTTAAGCAGAACAATTTAGTTTGTTTTCTATACAAATCTTTCAGAATCCCTCCAAAGACCAGTAAGTGCTACTGACACAAAGAGCAAGTACAAAACACTTCTTGTAAATGGCTGTCCTTGTATATACTGGAAAATAATGTGCTTATATGAAACCCCTCTGTGGGTTTATATTTGTAGACACCTTATTGTAGATACAGGTAATCCCTCTAATGTTTGTGTTCTTAATTTCACCAAAAGTCAGTGGATGAGATTTCAATTCTTTAGCTCCTGTCAAATCATATCAGCTATTGCAGTCTAATTGCATGCTGATTCAAGATCTGCTTCCCACCTCTGTTAGGATGAATCTCATCTTAGTCAGAAAATTATTACATGATGATCTACAAGAACAACTGCTGAAACAAGCTCAGAAGAATGGACAAAAGACTTTGATTGCTGTCCACCATGATGTGGAAAAAACACACTGAGTGCTTAAAGAGGTGAAGTGAGATGAAGAATGCTGATGATGGGCCATTTTTCAGATGGTCACCTACCATCAGTGCAGGGACTTTCAATAAGATGCTTTACCTTGTTGTTCTCCTACTACTAACCCTAATATGTTTTGTCTTAATTGTAGCACTGTATATTCACATTTGGGATATCATGAAGCAATTGACTTACCCATCATCCCTGTGATTCATTTCAGGGAAATATGTGATGGCTGCAAAGTGAGACTTACGATTCTTCTTCTACATATGTAAGTCTGAAAGTAGGGAACCGATGCATAACAGGAGCAAAGTTCCAAATAACAAGATAAAGAACAAAGCAGTTAAGCAATGGAAGCAACAGCCACAGTAATGTGGAAAACAGAAAACGGATGGCCTAGGTCCTTGAAAGGGGGAAACCAAAATGATCTCATCCTTCTTATCTGGGATGTTATATACCCAGGTCTGTCTGGTTCTGTGGTGAAAACGTGCCCCAGCCATTACTTTGGTCATTACGTCTTCATCCTAATAGCAAAAGCCACATCCCTAGCTCAGCCCCCCTGCCCAGCAAGAGCCCCCTGCCCACTGAGCACATGCCACAACTGCCTGGGACACCACGCCTTGAAGCTGCAATGGAGAAAGGAGAAGCGAACAGCAGCTTCAGCCACGGAGCGAGATCTGCTGCTGGCCTGAGACTGTTACCCCCATGCGTGCCAGCCTGTGTGCCTCTGTGCCAGCTCTGAGGATCCACAGCAGCAGGACAGTGTCACCCTGTGGCCAGGGCAGGACTGTCTCTGTCACCCCTGCTGCCAGTGTGAGCAGGACACGGCTCAGGGACACTGCCTGGGCTGGCATTTACACTTGCTCCTCTCTGTTACTAACCTTGACCCCAGGCCCCCCCTACTCCCACCTGTGCTCAGCCCCACCCCCCACTCTGCCACCCCTAACTCCACACTCAAATCATGGCCTTTCTGCCCCTTGGCTCCTCCCTCCTGGTGCCTGCCCTCCTGTGCCAGGGGTCAGCTCCAAGTCAGGCACTTCCTTCATTCATCTGCCCCGGCCCCAAACAGGTTCAAACAGACTGTTTCCACTCAGTCCTTTCTGCTTTGGATCCCTGCAGAGGAGCTGGATTTCCTTACAGAAAGGAATGCTGCCAAGTAGTATTTCTTTTCCCTGCACGGAAATCTTTCCCAGGACCTTCTGAGTTACTTATCATGCAGTCAGCCCAAGGCATGCACTGAGCATGGAACATCCCGTGCCTTTCAGCCACAACCTGCTTTCTTAGAATCATGTTCACCTCAGCTTTGCTATCATTACATAAAAAACAACCCAAACAAAACCCAACAGAGCTGGCAGTTTCCAGTCCTTCAGTCAAAACTCACACAGTAAGTGAAGCTGTTAGACTTTGTGGCATTGAGCAATTACTATACACCAGTAACACCAGGTTAGACAGATGGTATTGCAATGAATCCTGAGTACATTCATAACTCTTCTAATGCTTTATTGTCAGTAACAGAGACACAGCAAGATACAAAACACAGTTTTTCAGCATTTCACCACGGTGTGCTATGTGCTCTATAGCATAGGAACTCACTTTTAAGTAAACATGAGTATTTTAATGAGTATCTTAACATTTCCGTGGCTGTTGAATAATGTAAATTCTTTGAGGCAGTATGAACTTCTCCAGGGCAGGCTGTGGCTTTTGGTGAGCCACCTGTAATGCTGCTGCATGCGTTTGGTGGCTCATCTGGAACATTAAATGGGGGAGAAAAAGAGTTGGGAACCAGCAGGAGAAGGAAATGGCAGGTCAGAACAGAAGAGATGGGGACAGGGGGAAGAGAAACAGATCAGTTGAATCTGCTCTTAAACAAGTCTAAGCAAAAAAATCAAGATTACAGACTAAAGCTATAAACACATCTGTTGATGAAAGGCTTGTGTTGAAAGGATCAACTGATGTTTCTTCACTGAACTGAAGGCATGAGGAACTCTTGGATAGCTCAGAATCTGCAGACTGCAAGTGTATACCAAGTAGATGGCGACTGTCAGACCTTCAGATCACCACCCAAACCAGGGAGCTGCTTGTGAAAGGGGCCCTGCAAGGTGCAGTGTCAGCCGGCACTGACAGCACAACCAGCAGGGCAGGCCAGGCCCTTTCAGCCATCCACAGCCCAGCCACACAACCACTACCAAACCAGAGCGTCTCAGCGGCACCGAGTGGCAGAGGACAAACCTGCACCTGCCAGATGGCAGCAGTTTAGGCAAAATTCACTTTTGGACTTTTTTAATGTTTAGCGTTCTGGAGAACCCCTGACTTGTTCTTCCAGACTGACTTACTTTGCTCAGTGCTTCTGCTACCAGGACACCCACGTTCTGAGGTTTTGAAAAAGTGGCAATCGCCCTGTAAAGCAGGAAAAAAATGTATTGAGCATTTCCATCTCACAGAAACAGTTGTCACTTTGATTTTCCAGGCTTAATACAAAGTACATTACAATAGAAATTTAGCTCTTGGAGGTAAATCCTTTAATCGCATTAAAGACTACACAATATGAAACAAGGCAGGCTTTTAAAAATAGGACAATTCAAAATCTGTCTTACAGGCTGTTTTATTCAAAAAACTGCACATGAAATATACTCAAATATGATTCTTTTTTGTACACTGTGGAGCAGCTTCACAAAAAATGAGCACTGATATCCCAAACTACAAAATCCAACTTTGTCATTTTCTTGATTCCAAGCCAGACCTATGAAAAAAATTCACCCTTTGCTTTTAGGCAGTGTTGGCTTTCACAGCAGCTATTTGTCAAGCAGCAACTTTTTTCACAAGATTATCTCATTAACTTCTCCATATTTCAGTGAAGACCACCATGTTACCAATATTCCATAAATACACATTCTGTGGATATGAAATAATTTAGTTCAACAACAGAAAGCACTTTGGATTGCACATTCTTTTGATGATACCATTATATCCACTGACACCTTTGTAGCTTAAAATGGATTGGGAAAAATCATTACAGACCCCAGATACTATAAATGTGACTCTTGAAAAAGCAGAGACTGCTTTAGTTAAGATAATGACTCTGGCAAGACATTTCCTACTGCATTCAGCAATCAACACTGACAAACTGTTACTCAAGATCTGTTCATGCCACCAGGTAACCACAACTATGGAAGGGACAGCAGCAAAATTACACCCAGACCACTGGCAATAAGTGAAAATAAAAAGCTGCTAATCCAGAAAAACCCCCACTCAGTCAAAACCTCAGGCACACCACAAGTCATTCACACTTTACCCTCATCCCTGTATTGGTCAACTCAACTTTTTGTTAAGTGACTTTTAAAAAAAAGTGCACATATTTTAGAAAAATGTTCAGTCTGTTTGAAAAAGCTGTAGGGAAACCCTTGTTTTAATGATGACATCAACTGCTCAGTGCTACTTTTTGTTAAAGTAGAAGCGTGCCTGCATTTTTGGGGCAAAATGGCTTGATTAACCTTATGAAGTACCAAAGAAAGCAAGCCAGAGCACATTTCAGACTGAAATAGGGGGTACAGCATATACAGGAGATAACAGGCTCTTTGCTGGGGCTGGGGGCACTGTGGGTTTAATTTCCTTCAGAACCTGAACAGTGAATTCTCATTTCACTAGAAACTGCTTGGCTAGTTTTTGGTAGGCATAGGTAGGGAACACTTTGTTTTGATTTCTGTTCCATTACACATGAGCACAGAGATGAGATTCAGCCTTTGCTTTGCATTGCAAGGCACTGTCCTTGGGCTTTGAAGCTGTTGTTTGGTCAGGGTTTCTTTTTTAGTTGGTAATTGTTTCAAAGTTGCTTTTTATCAATGTTTTGCACAAGTCAATTTAAGAATGAAACTCCCACACTACGAGTTTTCTCTGTTTCTATGAGCTTCAGCTGTGGGGCAGGGAGAACAGGCCCTGCAGGGCAGTACCTTGACTTCTCTTTTCCTGGAGGTTTAACCTTTTTCTCAGCAGGTCCATTTTCTTGCTTTGTAGACACTCTCATACCTCCAGCTTTAACTGCAAGAACAAAGTACAATTTTGGTAAAAATACCTGCAGAATTACATACAGTTGTAGAACAGCAGAATCCTTTATGGCCCAGATAACTGTTAACCAGAACTCATCTCACAGTATTTGACTCCACACTTCAGTTGTGAACACGCACACACAGGAGGAGCCAGAGAGATCCAGCAGAGACTTCAGAATTCCACGTCATGGCAGAATGGAACCAACTTCCAGATACCAAACCCAAGAAATCCGAGGGCTTTCAGACACTGCTAATCATATTAAATCTCAACTCCTTACTCTGTTATACGTCTTCTTCCCCAGAAACTGTTACATTGAGATTTGTATTTTAAATACAAAAAAGAAAACCAAACCAACATCTAAACACTGTCAGGTTTTTGAACAATGTCACCACCAGCAATAATGAATCCATGATTAGTTCAAGGTATTCTAGAATAAATAATGCAGATAAGAACCAGCTGCATATTACTTGTGTTCCAACATGTTTAATTATATTTTATTAAAATATCTGCCAATCACAAAACCAATTAGCACTAATTAAGCTACAGGCAACCTAACAATAACAATTTAAGTTCTGAGGCATGGGTGAAAATTCAATTCTGAACAAAGTTCTCTCAAATAGTCTCAAGAAAGAAACACCTTCTCCCTCTTCAGGAGGATATTTTAAGTTCTGGGATGCACGACAAAGCTGTTTTGAGATTTGTTGTTCAAAGCAATAGAGAGCTATGTCAAAGTTTTAGTACAGAGTACAATTTTTGGATATTTGTAAGTGCCCTGCTGGCCATGTAATCTAACAGTTAAGAGCCAAGATCTTTACTCATTTTCATATTTAAAATACCACGTACTTTTAAACCAAAAAAAAGAAAGAAGGAACATCCCCCTTTATGCCTCCTACCAAAAAACCCCCAAAACTAAACAAAAACCAGAACCCCCACAACAGAAAACCAAACCCAAAACATTCAGAATAAATAAACACAACTGAAACCAAGGGCTGGTCAGAATAAAGGTGCCCCCCTGAACTGCCTTGCTCACCATGTGTATGGTTCAAACCACTTGTTCTGCCACAGCTGGTGCCCACTGAGCCACAGATCAGCCCCACCAAGGCTTGGCTTGCCTGCAGGACTGCAAGCTGCAGGTTATGGCATGGAAATGCAGGCAGGCCGGTACCTGCCCCAGGTGCTGCAGGGGAGTGAAAGCCCTTTCAGGTACAGCTGAACCGTCCCCTGCCACTCACACAGAAACCCAGGAAAGGGCTAGGGACAGGTGAGGCTGAAAAAACTGTCTATACCATAAATTAATGTAAAAGCATCCTAAAAACCCCCCAAACAAACAAAAAATACTTTCAGGAAAGCAAAACACATCTTAAGGGTACAGTGAGACACTCAAGTCAGGCTGTGCTCTTCAGACAGTAAGTGCTCCTGATACACCACGGGGACACCAGCTGGCTTAGAGTGTGGTGACTGTCCCCCAGCTCTAAGGGCTGTCCCTGCACTGACTGTCCCCGCAGGGACTGTCCCGCAGCTCTAAGGGCTGTCCCTGCACTGACTGTCCCCGCAGGGACTGTCCCGCAGCTCTAGGGGCTGTCCCTGCAGGGACTGTCCTGCAGCC
>JAWWLZ010000177.1:264230-276544 GCA_035041345.1 Poliocrania exsul
TGAGGGGAGAGAGGGGAAGAGAGTGAGGGCAGAGAGTGAGGGCAGGGAGAGAGGGCAGAGTGAGGGGAGAGAGGGGCAGAGAGTGAGGGCAGAGAGTGAGGGGAGAGAGTGAGGGGAGAGGGCAGAGAGTGAGGGTCAGTGGGGGGCAGTGACTGAAAGTCAGTGAGGGGCGACGTGCGATGACTTTTCAAATTATTGCTGTAGATTCAAAAGTCTTGATTCAGTGAGCTCAATCCTGCCCTCTTCAATCAGTGGGATCTGCTGGAGACAGACGCAAACTTTTTTTTTTTCTGTCCATTTTCAAGCCCTGACATATCAGCAGTTTGACTCTTCTGATCATTACATGCTAACACAAGACCTTGGGTTTTTTCTACATCAGTTATATAAAAATGATTCTCCTTCCCTTTTTCCTTAAGAATCTGCTCAAAACTTGTAAACATTAAAAATACCTCGCAATGCTTCTGTTTCTACATTTTTTATTTCACCATGCTATTTGTATGTAATTTTATTATTTTACCCTCTTCTATTACTAGTGCATTACTGATATAATCCCCACTGAAAGATCTTTATCTTGGTGATCCTGCTGCCTGTATCTTACTGAAATGTTCTTTTGGCTAAGTTACAACAACTCACCTATCGATCACCTGTCATGTCATAAATCCAGGCAGGAATCAGCGGGAGCAAGAGGGACGTGAGTGCCAGGAAGGGACAGCAACGAGGCCGCTGGCAACGCCCCACTGACACCGTGAAAGGGGTCTGGCATTGTCAGGGGGGTTTTCCAGATCCTTTGGAGTGCAAGGGCTGAACTTGGTCAGCTTGAACAAGACGTTGGAAAGATCCAATTAATTTCTTGTAAAATTCTTTAGATTTCTCTCTGCTCTGAGGAGCTACAGAGCAAAGGAAGGTTTGAACCCCCACTTTGCTTCTAAAATAACTCTGCTAAGAACTATTACTCAGTAAGGTTTTCTGAACATTGCTGTGATTTTTATCATCCCAAAGTTCTGGTCTCTTACAAGGAAATATAACAACCAGAAATATATA
Source organism: Poliocrania exsul (assembly GCA_035041345.1). Classification (NCBI taxonomy): domain Eukaryota; kingdom Metazoa; phylum Chordata; class Aves; order Passeriformes; family Thamnophilidae; genus Poliocrania; species Poliocrania exsul. Next base: position 265,272 of record JAWWLZ010000177.1, read on the forward strand.
CAGCTAATCTGTAATTATTCACAAACTTCTTCCCATTTTGATTTTCAATATTTAAAATTAAAAAGAAATCAATTAAGGAATTATGATTTGATGTTTACCCTCTATGTTGTAAACTGTACTGCATCATGTCAAACAGATTTTTCTAGATTACTGTGAACATGTTCTTCCCTGCTGTGTCAAAGCTGTTCATCACAAAAATCAGCTCTTTCAGGGTTTTTGAAAGCAAAACATGAAGGAAGAAAAAAAATCATTGGTCTCATGAGTTATTTGTAATTCTCTTGTTATTGGATCTCAACAATTAAAACAAAAGGAGAGAGAGAATGTGAAAATAAGATGTGAATAAGTGGAATCAGAAGAAGGGGGGAATGAAGTAAAACCCATGGAAGAGAACAGGGAGTGAGTGACTGGTGGGGATTTACAGCTCGACAGGCACCTTTATGGGTGACTTCTGTTGGCTTGGATTTTCAGAGCAGAAAAAGCGAAAGGACATCCAGTCTAAACCAGATCCATTTGAAATTTGATTCTGTATTTATGAGGCAGGAAATAGCTTTGGAATGCAGTGATTTCCTCCCTAGAAAAGCAACTTACTTTGCAGATATTAAAGTCAATAGTGCTGCATCTCTCTGCCCATGAGCATTTAGCCTGAAGTGATGATGGCAGTTTTGATTGGGGAAATAAATGCTTTCAGATAAAATGATCTGCTGGAGAGATAACAAGCCTATTCTGACGTATTTGGTCAGTAGTGAGGGATTTTCATACTCATGTTACTCTGCCTCAGCAGGGAAATACTGATTTTTGAGTTTATTTCCCTGAGCTGTTTGGCTTGGAGAGGTGACATTTCATTCCTTCCCCCCAGGGCAGGGCTGTAACAGCTTGGGGTGCTGCCTAAAGCATCAGTGAGGAGCAGGGTCAGTGCCACAGTCCATCTGTCCCAGGAATTGGTGGGACAAGCGTGGGAACTGGGTTTAAACGGGAAATCCCAAGTTCATGCTGTGGATTTCTTACAATATTAAATGTAATTTACCATTTCTTTTCTATTTTCCTCCCACCCTCTTGATTTCAATACCTCTCTCACTGGTCAATGTCATTAAACCAGAGGCTGTTTGAATGGAAGCCATGTCTAGAGTGTACTTGCTGGAGCACCTTGTTCCTGATAGACAGCCCTCAGCACCACCTCAACAGCACCAGATGAGATCTGTGAGTCCAATTTATGTAATGCTTTCATTTATTTAGATGTCTTTCCTGTTAGAAATTATTAGACTGGTTTGTCTGGGTGAGAAGAGTGAGTGAATCACCCTTCCATGGCCACGGGATGGTGCAGTTGGAATCTTCAGCTGTTCCTGCCTCCCTCAGTGCCATTTCCTGGTTACACAACTGTCAGACTTCAGAAGTGTTCATCTGATGCTGGGGACAGCTTTCTGTTAGTGGAAATAGTCTGTGAGCCACTGAGCTAAGACTGGAATCCATACTGCAATGGTTCTGTGTATTTGCAGACTGGTTTTGAACACTGAGGCAGATGTAGGACAGCCTGGGGGCAGACACAGGATTGTAACTGTGATAAAGAGACAATAGTCACAGGAAGTCTTCCTGAGTGGTGCTCTCAGTGCTCTGGAACTCTCCACCTTTCCTGACTATTCCTCCTTTTTAGAATCCGCATTCTACGGGCAGGTTATTACCTGAGTGCAAAGTTTGAGAAGTCACTTGGCAGGATCAAGAGCCAACATGTTCCTGAGCAGCCTGTCTGACCTAATCTGGCTGACAGCCATTGGCATAATTGCACACCAGGCACAGCCCACATCCAAACCAGGCACTTAGCATGAAGACACATGGAATACCTTCCTCCTGAGTCATGTTCTAATTCAGATCTCTGCTGTTAAAATCTATTGCTCATGACTCGGCAGCATTTTCCCTTTTCCATCTTATCTTCAGTATTGTTTGTGTTCAAGTGTCAGAAATACTAGATTGTGGCTACTGATATAAACTGATAGTGATTTTACATCTGGTAATTGAATGCTGAAATATTACTGCTGTTTTCTTAAGCTCAGTGACAGACAGGCAAAACCTTTTTCAATTGAGTTACTAGACCTGGTTTTAGATGCTGCAGGAGCCTGATGGAGACAACAAAAGTTCTGGTGCAGGTATATGGCATTTTTATTTTCTGGTGCATTTTTATTTTCTGGTGCAGTTATATGGCTTATTTTTTATTAATCCATGCTTTAATTCCCCTTCCCTGGAGTTTATTTTGTGTTTGTAGTAGTTCAGCACAAAATTAATGCTGTTAGAGAGAACATTATTGTTAAGTGTCAAGCATAGAGACCAATTAGTGAAGGCAGCCACATTTCCAGTGGGTTTTGTATTGATACAATTGTTCCCTAGTGCTTGTATTTGTGTGACGAAATCTGCAGGGTTTACAACTCTAAAACTTACCTGTTTCTTGTAGGAAACCCAACAAGTCCAAGACCTGGTTCTGAAGATCAGTTGTTTCAGAGACTGCAAGAGAAAAGGAATTGTCCAGGGACTGTTTGATGGTGCTGGAAGGTAAAAGGTGCTGTCGTTAAGAACAACTTTACTGGCTAATTTTAATTATAGAATCAATTTCTTTTTCACAGAAGGACTAAAAAGATACACCTTTGTCATCATGTGTTCTATCCACCCAAGTGTCCTTGTTCAATAAGTGTTGCTGGGTATTATGTCACCTTTTGTGTTATTCTTTCTGACAGTAACCCAGAAACACCTGAAACCCGAAGGAGGTGCAGGGATGGGGAGCAGGAATGGTGGTTACAGATGGTGTGGAGGTAACACTGCACAGCACAAGGACAGTTTGTGATTTAGGTACTTAAATAATCAAACATTTCTAGTGGAAAGAAACCCAAGCAGAATGTACTCAAAATGGAGACTGTAATTTCTGACAGCAAAGTGACCTTCATTCCCTCAGGAAGAGGAAGGGGAGGAGTAGAGGAGTGATGGAAGGAAAACAGCTTCAGTTCTGAAATACCTTGGATTGCCCATATCAAACATAAAAACACAAGTCTGAGGAATCCCAGTAGGAGGGTGCAGGATTTGGCACTTTGGGCTGCCAGCCTGGCACATTCATGACATTTCCACGGGAGAGAGCTGGGAAAATGGCCCAAATGTTTTGATATATTTAACCTGCTTAAAAACATAGTTAGAATTCATGTTCATGGTATTTGTTTCTGAATATCACACACAGAAAATAATAAGGAAAAAATGAACAGGGAGCAGCTTTCCATGGATGAGACTTCCATATTTATTGTTATTCCATGTGCATAGAAAATGGCAGTGAAGTTCCTTATGAAATAGGCAGGGAATGGGAGAAGGATGGATATACTAGACCAGACTTTGTGCTTCAAAATTATACTATTCATTTTTTAAACTTTGGGCTTTTTTCCTCTTAAAATTCATAACATTTTCTTGGATCTCTCTCTGTGCATTATGTTTCCAACTCCTTTGCCAATGACACACTGCATTACAAATGGATGGCACTTGAGACCGAGGTGGCATTTCCATATTTACACGCACGCAGAAATGTACACGACGCAGTAGCAAACAATCCTGACATTTAGGAATAGCCAGAAAACAGGGGCAGCCACTGGAGATTTTCTGTACAAACTATCAGACCAAGGCTTTTATTCACATAAAAAAATCAGCTTTAATTTGCTCTGACCTACACACTTTCCAAATTCATTGTACTCAATTCTCAAACCTTTCATCACATCGCCCACACCCTCACCAGACTACAGGAGCTACAAGTAATGATACCTAACACCTAAACAGAGCAAAACCATCCCTGCCAGCTTTTCCTCCTGACAATTCCTCACTCCAAAAAAAAAAATATCTTCCTTGTTCCTTCTTGTCTTTGACTTTCCCATTTCATACCCAAAGCACCACGGGCCGTTCCAGTCCTTCTCAAGCCAGACGAGAACCCCGCTGGGTTCCTCTCCCTGGTGCTACACCCAGGAGTCAGGGGAGCCTGGGTACTGCTCTGCTCGGTACGAAGATCGTCTGGTGGAATAAAAGTCTACGTAATTGGTGGCTGATTTCAGTCCATACTGTGCTGTGTAGTCTGAAGCAGCAGGAAAGTGAACTCGGTCGTCGAAGTAGGGGTCCTCGTAGCTGTGTGGGGACTGCAGGTACAGCCGGTAGGCATCGTAGTTCTTCCTGCTGGGATCTTCTTGGCTGTAGTACAGCTGCTGATGCTGCTGGCAGAATGATAGGAAAACAAGCTTTCCAAATACACTAAACAGAGAAAATACTTGTTTCTCAAACTCACACACACTGTAAGAGCCTCTCCCAAGTGCAGTTACCAGTGACAGTAACAGGTTTCAAACCTCCATGAGAAGTACCCAAGGCAATGGTACATTTCCCTGAGCCTGCTGCACGTCTCCATCACTGGGAAGGAAGAGACTCTCCAAACTGCACAACTTCAGAAAGCACAGAACGTGACCACACCTACCAAACCCAGCCAAAGCCCAGACCAAATGAGAGGAGGCCTCAGACCCCACCCCAAGGACACAGTGAAACACGTGGCTCTGGGGAACCAGGCAGTGCCAGTGCCCTGAGGCAGTGCCAGTGCCCTGAGGCAGTGCCAGTGACCTGAGGCAGTGCCAGTGCCAGAGCCCCGAGGCAGCACCCTGAGGCAGTGCCAGTGCCAGAACCCCGAGAAAGTCCCAGAGCCCCAAGGCAGTGCCAGAGCCCCGAGGCAGTGCCAGTGCCCCATGAGCCACAGGCCCCACCCTGCCGGGCCTGGGCAGCAGAGCCACCTCACAGGTCAGGTCGGGGCTCACCTGCAGCCGCCGGTTCTGCTCTCGCGCTGGTGAGGAATAGGAACTGATGTAAATTGGGGAAGCTTTGCTGGAACCTGTGAGAAAACAGTTTAAGGCATAAACTTGGGTCTTTATTCTTCCACCTCTAAGTCTATTGCCTTCATTTTGCCTATTATGTAGCACCCAAACAATTAAATTTGCAGATTTTAGCACGTACTAACGATATAATGAAGTAACAGAATAAAGGCAAATGTTGTCCCTCAGCAGCAGTTACAGTGAAGCCAAGAGGCTTTTTTATGTTGCTGTTTTTGTTTTACAGATTCATTATCTTTAAAACAAGGAATTTCCTTCTCTAGTTACTGTCACCTTTTGATTTGTGACTTATGTCACATAGTAAGAAGGAAAAGGGAGCTCAGAGAAAAGATTTTGATTTTTTGGTATAATTTAGTAATATAATATTATAACGTACAACTGCACATTAAAATTCATAACATCTTCATCATATAATGTGAATAATAAAACGATTATCTCTAACAGTTTTTTTAATAAAAATTCCAACCACCTCTCACCTCCCAAGATGCAAAGGGATGTACTGTGGTCCCAGGGCAGTTTTACAGACCAGCAGAGCCGGGTGACACCCTGTGCCACCCTGTGCCACAGCAGGGACTACAACGGCCAGTACAACCAGCCCACTCCTGGAACTGCCCCTGCGTGGCTGTGACCTCCTCCCACAAGGAGCCTTTCCCCAGTGCAGCTCCCAGCTGGTGCCTCACCAGTGTAGATGTCTTTATGTGCCATGACATCGCCCTGGCTGCTGTAATACTGCATAGAGGAGGGGAGTGTCCTGTCGTAGTCAGGCCGGGGCTCTCTGATGCCCAGCAGCGCTGGGGACGAGGACGTGCTGCCAACTGGTGGGGAAGGAGAGGCTCTCAGAACAGACAACACAAACCTTTCACACACCCAACCTTCCTCACCCCCTCCTGCCCCATGGGCTCACAGCTGGGAGGTGGGTAAGGACAGAACAGTCAGAGCTGGTCCTGGGTGAACCACCCTGGTGACAACTGGCACTGCCTCCCTCGGGCCTGGTCACACTCCGGAGCAGGAAAGCAACACTTCCTATTAGGAGTTTTTATTAAGTAGTCTTTGAAGTCCAGCAGCCTCTGAATATTACGTTAGAGCTGCTCATCTACTTCCTACTTGCCATTAAAAAACTGGAGTAACACAGTTGTTCTGCTGGTGTATCCTGGGAGAGAAAGTGCTCAGGCAGGAATGTGACAGTCGGTATCGAATCTCTGTTACTCTTGGGTAGTGCAGTCAGTTCCCTGAGCCTAGGCCGGGGGGGCTGAGAGGAACTCTGGCATGAAAGGCACTGGAGTTCACTTCTTGGAGGAAAATAAAGCCCTCGTGGAGTCCTTGTTTTTCAAGTCAACCGTGTCATGAAGGAATGTGTGAGGGGTGTTACTTTCATGTAAAGAAGTAATTAAACGAGAGTATTGAAGGAACTGGTCACTGATTTTAGCAGTCAGAGTAGGTATTTCTTTGTATTAACAGAGGTCTGCTCTAGAGAGTCTTTAGAAGAGTACATTGGGTAAAAAAAATGCCAAATGAAGACAAAACAGAAGGCTTCAGGTACATTATGTACCAGCCCTCAGCAAGATGTAAATCCTAGCACTGAAGACACTAAGGGAACAAAGGGGAGAAATAAATGAGGAAGAGCCAGAAAAGTAACATTTTAGTATTTGGTTGCTCATCCTAATGGGACATGACGTAGCTGGGAATGACAATGGGCTCCTCACTGTGGGTGTGTTGCTGTTTCTGCTGTCAGGTGGCCACGTCCACGGTGCCCACACAGCAGGAGGAGCAGCTCTGGAGAGGGAAGTGGTTGGTACCAACGTCCAGCTGTGTACCCTGAGGATCTCACTGTGCAGGAACAGCCCAGGCAGCACACGGAGCACATGAAGTACTTGGCTCAAGCACCAAGGGGAGACAGCCTGACCTCCATGTTTTACATGGAATTAGTAGCAACCAGAGTGGTTCTCTAAGTTAAAAACATGGATAGCAGGTCCTCTTCACCCTCCCTGACTGACCTGACTGCATGACAGGTGACATCTGCTGATTGCCTGTGGATAGAGAAGGGTGGGATTTGAACCTCTCTCGCTCCAGTGTTGACACCGGTGTAATAAAGTGACTTTGATTCCATCCATCCTGTGGAGCGGCAAAAATTTAAAAACTTCAGAATAAATCACAAGTTAACAAATAAATGAGGAGGTTTTGTGGCACCATTTTCAGCGTAGGCTAATTCTGTACTTTACCTTTTTGTAAATGCTTCGGAGGTCTCGGTACTGCCACAAGGTGTTCAGGACCTGGGCCGCTGCCTTGACAACCTTCAGTGAGGACCTGGGCAAGGCAAGAACACGGCAGTGTCAGGAAGCCACTGAACTGCACTGCAGGAGAACAGGGTTCCTGAGCTCCATAACAGCCTGACCCTGCTGCTGCGGGGCCAGGCCAGCCCTGCACCATCAGTGTGAGCACAGCCCAGCCAGGACACCAACCCCACAGCCACTGTCCTCTCCAGCCTGGGGAACACCCTCCTTGTGAGTCTAGGTTCTCAGTTCTGTGCTTCACCACTGGAAACTGCGGTTGGGGAAACACTTTTTCACTCTCAAGAGCAAGACTAGGAAAGTTGGTCCAGGTACTATTAAAAATAAAATCATTGTATCTTGTCATAGAGAAATGGAGTAAGCTGGGAATGGTACTGCAGTGGTGACTGGACATTAAATGCCACACAGCATGAACATCTGTGGTAAACATAGGCCTCTTTCTGTCACTGTGGATTCATCCAAATACAGTTTTTGAAAGAAAACACTGAAAAAATGCAGTTGATAGAGTTAATCAATGAGTAGACACTAAATACATTCCCAAGATTTTAAATTTGTTCAGTGTGCTTCATTGCCTCATAAATGCAAGTGCAGATGCAACTTCACACATTGTCTCCACAGAGCACTGAGATCACAGAATGGATCACTCATCCACACCTGCAGCTGCAATGAGCCTGTGTCCCTTGGACATGGAAAGTGCGATAAACTGTGGATACTCACAGCACAGCCCAGCTCCTTGTGAAATAGGCTGTGCTAAACCCTGGTGTGGTTAATTCACACTGCCCCTGTCTCTGAGAGGAGACCCCTTCCTCTCCTTTACCACCTGATACAGCCTGGGAACAGCACGCAGGGCTGACTGTACCACCAGTGTCCCACAGGCCACGGGAAGATCAGCCTGGTCTGTGCAGGAGCCCTCTGAGATGGTTTGTGTGGGCCCTGCTGGGAAGGAACAAGTGACACCGAGCACACCCCACAGCCACAGGGCCTGGGCCTCCTGCTGCCCCCCCACCTGCTCCTGCTCTTGGCTGTGCTGCTCCCACAGGGTCATTCCCTGCACACAGCCACGATGCCAGTGCAGGGCTCGGCTCACACTGCCCTGGAGCCCAGGGCTGGCACTGGCATGTGGGGCACAGCCAGCCCCTCAGCCAGCACTGGCCTGGAAATGCTGCTCCAGGGGGAACGCCTGGCCATGTTCTCCTCCTACTGACCAAAAGGCTGTTCCAGGTACAATGAACAGCTGCTGGAAACATCCTGACAAAGGTGCCCACACAGTCTGACTTGGGAAAGCTTGTAGGTGTTTAAGAGGAGACAGTTTAACTCATTCATCCTGAAGAGGCCTCATGACCATGGTTGCTGTGGGCAGCAGCAGAAGCCTCCAGAAGCTTTGGATGGAGAACACCCTGCAGAGCACAGAGGTACTGGCTGCCCCTCGCTCCCTGTGTCACTCCAACTGTCAGCTCCTCAGACCCAGACTGCAAAAGCAGATCTTTTTTCCCTCAAAAAACCATCTCCCACATTCCTAAGCATTTTCAATGGAAAGAGGGCCGGTCAGGTACGAGCTCTGCGCCACTCGCCTGTCCCCTCTGCCCTTGGTTATGTTGACCAGCTTCTCGATGCCGCCGGTGTCGGCGAGGGCCTTGGCGTTCTCCATGTTCTTGCTGGTGACCTCGTGCAGGGCGCAGCAGATGGCGGCCACCGTCTCGTCCGACAGCGCGCTGTGCCCGCTCCCGCCCGGCAGCCGGTTCACCAGGTCCCGCATGGCGTATTTCCCTGCACACACCAACACAGCCGGTCACACACACGCCTGGGCCAGGCTGGGAATGGACCTGGCACAGAACGGCAGCCGAGGGCACTGAGAAGCAGCACAGCATCAAAACCTGTTAGAATCCACATTTTACACAGAGTCAAGAGAGACCAGAGATCAATTTTTGATTTTTTTTTTCCTTCTACCTTGAAAGTGTGAGAAGCTGAATTTTCCATTAAAACAGGAGTTTTTGTAAATAAGAATTATTTGGAGAACGCAGAATTGCTCAAGGAAAAATGTTAAGCTACTTGACAGAGCAGTGCATGTTCCTGGGCTTCCTCTATGGGAGGGTTGAAGAAATCTTTATGTTAACCAGGAATTCTTTCTTTTGGATGTCCTTTTCACCTTGTTTGTTACCTGTCAGAGCTGAGCTCTGTCAGACTTCAGTTGCTGACTGATGTAAGGGATAAGCTGCAGACGAGGGACAGAACTAAAGATCAGGTTGGGTTTTTTTCCTGTTTGTTTTTTTTCCTGTTTTGCTGTTAATTGAATGATTGATTGATTTTATTGAAGGTGTGTATTTGTACATAACAGTGAATGATGGGGAGCTTTGCACAAAGCCATTTGCTGTCTATTTGTGTAATGTGTCTGAGGGGAAAAATACCCAAAAAGGAAATCTGCAGGCCAAAGGAAACCCCCTGGAAAACCATCCCCACACTGCTGTGTGCAGCTGCACCCTGTCAGTGCCACTCCTTCAGGAAGCTCAGACACATGCTGCATATTCCAACATTTACTGTTATTTGTTGGAGTCCTCAGCTCTCACTGCCTTCAGTGTGGCCATGTGAGCCCATTCTCCTGCCCACACTGGCAGAGAATCTCCTAAAGAGGATTTCTAGCACAAGTGGTGTGTTTTATACAGAGATCAGTGTCAGAGAGTGTCTGAAAGGCAGAAATTCTTTCAGAGTTATGGCTTTGACTGGGAGATGGAACAGGTGGAGGAACATTCCTGAAATGAAAAGTTCTGCCAGGAATTGAAAAAACATCCTGAGAAGTGAATATCCTCCAGGTCTGACCTGCACAGGGTTGGTGCTACAGAACAGGAATCTCTCTGCACTAATTCTCATGTGTGCAACGCCTGCACTGCAGGAAAACATGCTCTGAATGTCCCAGATGGAGAAGCTTCAGAAACAGATAATAAAGTTCTGACCACCTCCATCTCTCTTTCTGAGAATAACGATCCTCCTATCTGTATAAAGAGTAGTTATATCCTTGTCCCACAGGTCTACACACAGAAAATGCTTCTGTAACAAAAAAGAGACTTCTTTTGGATCATGCCATGTGTTAGCAGAGTTCACTGAAGCCACAGCAGCCTGAGGCATGTTCAACACCAACAGACTGAGGTTCCTCACCAAGGCAGGGAAGATGCAGTTTGAGGTGTTCTTAATGCTAGATGAGAAAGGCACAAAGGAATGCTTAACTTGTTAAATATTAGAGCTGACAAGTGAGAAACAGTAAGTTCTTCAAGCAAGCACTGCTGTTGGGGACTTAGTTCAGCAAAGACAGATGTACTGCTCTAGATCTGAGTTTTCCTGGGCATACTTTACCAGAAGAGGGTTCTTCCCTCTCTTCCTGTCCAGCACTGTCAAAGCACTGCTGTACCCTGAGAATGTGAGAGGGACCTGAGCCCCGGGAAGGTGGCACTGAGCCCCGAGGACACTGAGCTGTGTTTCCATCCTGCTTGGCACAGAGGGTTTCCTGCCAAGTTTGGCTGAGCTGAGCTGACTCCCACCCACCCAAGGTGGCCAATAGCAAACTAATACGGCACCACTGGTCTGAAAAGCTGCTGCTGCCACAAGGATTCATTGCTGTGACACAGTAACATCCAGCGTGCTCTTCCCATCGGTGCAATCTCATCCTGGGCTTTGCCCACCCCAGGCCCAACATCTCGGTGCTCTCCCCAGGACAGTCTGTACATACCAATAAGCTCCTTGTTCCGGACATCCAACGCCATGTTCCTTAAGGCAGTTGCCACGGATGACACCACTCTGTCGTTGTCCATCCTGAGCAGCTCCACGAGGATGGGCAGACCCTTCTCCTTGCGCACGGCGGCGCGGATGTAGGCTGCGAACTGACACAGAGCTGTCACCGGCACTGTCACTGTCACCGCCCCACACCCGGCACAGCCCCACACGGATGTAGGCTGCGAACTGACACAGAGCTGGCACTGGCACTGGCACTGTCACCGCCCCACACCCGACACAGCCCCACATGGATGTAGGCTGCGAACTGATGTTGGAATTTCATATGGTATTTGGCCTAAAAAGCAAGCTATGTGCTGAACTGCCTATGTTAATTAGGTGATGTAGC
>JAWWLZ010000177.1:276644-295613 GCA_035041345.1 Poliocrania exsul
ACCTGGCACAGCCCCACACGGATGTAGGCTGCGAACTAACACAGAGCTGGCACTGGCACTGGCACTGTCACCATGACCGCCCCACACCCAGTACAGCTGCACCCAGTACAGCCCCGCACAGATGTAGGCTGCGAACTGACACAGAGCTGTCACTGGCACTATGACCGCCTCGCACCCGGTACAGCCCCACACAGATGTAGGCCATGAACTGACACAGAGCTGTCACTGTCACTGGCACTGTCACCGTGACCGCCCCACCCCCAGTACAGCCGCACCTGGCACAGCCCCGCACGGATGTAGGCTGCGAACTGACACAGAGCTGTCACTGTCACTGTGACCGCCCCACACCCAGTACAGCCGCACCCAGTACAGCCCCGCATGGATGTAGGCTGTGAACTGACACAGAACTGTCACTATCACTGGCACTGTCACTGTCACCATGACCACCCCGCACCCGGCACAGCCCCACATGGATGTAGGCTGCAAACTGACACAGAGCTGTCCCTGTCACTGTCACCGTGACCGCCCTGTGCCCGGTACAGCAGCACCTGGCACAGCCCCGTACGGATGTACGCTGCAAACTGACACAGAGCTGTCACTGTCACCGGCACTGTCACTGGCACCATCACCGCACCTGGTACAGCCACACCCAGCACAGCTCCACACAGATGTAGGCTGTGAACTGACACAGAGCTGTCACTGTCGCTGTGACTGCCCCACAGCCAGTACAGCCCCGTACAGATGTAGGCTGCGAACTGACACAGAACTGTCACCAGCACTGTCACTGTCACCGTGACCGCCCCACACCCAGTACAGCCACACCTGGCACAGCCCCACACAGATGTAGGCTGTGAACTGACACAGAACTATCACTGTCACTGTCACCGGCACTGTCACCACGCCTGGTACAGCCACACCCAGTACAGCCCCACACAGATGTAGGCTGTGAACTGACACAGAGCTGTCACCGGCGCTGGTGCTGTCGCTGCCCCGCGCCCGGCACAGCCGCGCCTGGATGGGACGCTCGGGGCTGCGAACTGACACAGAACCGGCACCGGCACTGCCCGGTACAGCCGTTGCGGATGGGTCAGGATGGGACGCTCGGGTGTTCGGGGCATTGCCAATAAAGCATGGCACATTCAGTGTGTGCCTTTCCTGAGATTATAAAGGGCTGTCTCCTCACTGTTTCACTCGTTCCCCTGACAAAGCAATGCTTAAAACAGAGAGAAAATATCTGACTAGATGCCAATCATTGAAAAGAGATCAGGGCACTTGGGGTTTTGTTAGGTTTGGGGGTTTTTTAGCACGAAATTTATATTGGTCAAACTTAAAAATGACTTAGCTGGATTGCAGCAAGCAAAGGAAACAGTCAATGTTTGCTGGGTTTTTCTACTCTCTCCATGAGATATACATGACATCAATAAAGTGTTCTCATGTGCTGTTTTGGTACCACATTGTATGCAATGGCCAGAATGTATGCAAATAAATAATGGAATAGGGAAATAAAGCAAATTTATTTGTGCTGGTCTTATTTCAACAGCACCTTCATGCCAGAAGTCAGAGATAGAAGATGCCAGAAGATTATTTTGACCCACTGTGCATGGAAACAAAGCTTTTTCTGTTTATTTAAAATAAATGGTACCAATTTCAGAGCCAGTTTCCGTATGACTCTTCCTGCTCCCCCTCCTTTGCTCAGCTTTTCACTGTGGAAACAGGAGCACTAATGCACAGATGAGAGGGGAACGCTCAGGTGCACACGAGAAAATTGCATATTCCCCCCCAACAGGTTCCAAGATCTTATTAGAAAAAGCATCCAGAGTACAAGGAGAGGAGGAGGAGCAGGGATTCCCATACCTTCCAGTTGCCTGCAGAGAGGTTCTGGAGAGATCCTGCAGAGCCCTCCAGAGTGGCTGGGTTGGAGCTCTCTGCCAGGAGTGTCAGGTACGGCTTCACCACCGACGGGTGCCACAGCATCTCCACCCCTTTAGGGGACTTGGAAAACCCTGGGATAGGGCCAACTCCATCCCACTGAGGAAGGAACACAGATGTGTAACCAGACAAAATCTGTATTTTCATTCAGCACAGGATGTTTTTCATCAAGCTACGTCCTCCCCCACCATGAGCCAAACCCCACCTGAGGTATTTGCAGTACAAGGAAAATGCAAACCTGATCCTCCTGGGAAGTTTTTTTTTTCTTCTTCTTTTTCTTGCCCCAGCAGCTTGGCTCTGAGTCTTTGCTCGGGGACTCCTTTCCCAGCAGCTCATCCAGCTCATTGATCCCCAGCAGCCGTGCCTGAGGCACCTCCAGCTCCAAGCGGTAGGAAAGATTCCTCAAGGTGCACACACAGTTCTCCACTGTCTGAACCAAACCAGAGAGATGCCTTGTCACCAGTTCTTTCTCACACAGAGATAAACCAAACCAAACCAGTCCAGTAGAGGTGAAAAGGCGCTGGGAGCACAAGCTCTAAACTCTAATGCTGAGCTCTGGGCAGTGTTTGCACTGTTTCTCTGGGAAAACTGACAGTACTTATAACAGTGGTCTCTGCTACAGTGCCTTATTTGTTAGTATTCTGAGAATGAAACCCACAAAAGCTTAATTATTTTCCAGGGGAAGGACTCCTGCAGCAGACGAGAGGGACACTGTGCTGTGGCTGTGCTCAGTCCCTTGTGGCTGGGACACACCTGGGCCCTGCAGAGCCCCAGCCCCCCAGGATCAGCACTGCAGCCCCTGCAGGTGAGCCCTGCACACACCTTGCTGTCGTAGTCTGAGGTGTTCACACAGGTGTGGATCACATAGAGCAGGGAATCCACCAGCCCCTCGCAGGACCTCATCTGCTTCCGCGCCTCCTCCCCGGCGGAGCTCAGGTTCCTGGGGTGGAGAAACACAGGAGCAGGGTGTGTGCAGGGACAGGCAATCATTGATTGGAAAGGTTGCAGAAGGTTTTGATTGGTAATTAATTGGTCAGTAACTTGGTAATTTTCACATTGTTTTAGTAGGAAAAAAAAGAACAATTGGAAAAGCTGCCTAAATGATGGAATTCTGTAATTTATAAAATCAAACAACTCTTTTTTTTTAAATTAAAGTACAAAATGGAGCTGGATAACATGACAAGCTTTCAAAGGGAGTCTCCTACAAGAGCAGATACCTCAGGCATCCCGTCGTGTTGCGCAGAACAAGGGAAGTCTGGAACTTAATTTTGTGATCATCATCAAAGGAGGAGCTGTTCCACCCCGAGTGGGGCACTATCACAGTGTTTGTCAGCGTGGACAGAGCCTCTCTAATGATTGTCATCTTCACAGCATCACACGAAGACAAGTTCCAGAGAACCCCTTAGAAGAGATTTCCATTGCAGTGAAGTCAGCAGAGACTTGACAAACAAACATGAAGCAACATTCACACTTAAAAGACATAATTTTAAATATGTGATGTGAATCTAGAGCAGGCAGAACCTGGGGAGCCAGCATCCAAAAAGGAGGAAAGCAAAGAGGAGCAGTGGAGGAGGGTATGGTCCTGGTTTGGGTTTGGTGGCCTGCCCTGACACTCCTGCCCCCTGCACTGGGGTGTCAGGTACAAGAGCAGAGTGGATGTTAAAAACTTTCTTCCTGGAAACAACAGCAACAAGCCCAGAGTGTGTTCCAGTGCCCCATCAGCCAAATGGAACTGCCATCCACCTTTCACCCTCGGGCAGAAATCCCCCGTTCCCTGCCCTGCACACTCTCTGTATGTGACATTCAGACATGGAGGTCTGAGACCTCACACAGATCACCAGCAGAACGGTACATGCAAACAACATGCTAAACACAGCATTGAATCCTCTTGTTCATCACAAAACACAGCTCAAAGTTCACCCAAAGCCTCACCAGGTGCTGACCTTACCCAGAATATTTCCCCCACACACAGTACTTTCTTGGCTGTTCAGCTGCACACTCGGCAAACCCAACTGGCAGCGGTTCCTCAACAGCTGCTCAGCCACTTGGGTTCCCTTTGACAGATCCTGAACATCCACTGCCTCAGAAATAAATTATGAGGGCACCAGGCAGCAAATGCTACAGGAGTTAACAAAACCACAAGTTTGTAAGACAGCAAAAGTGTTTGACACAGCCACACAAAAATAAGAAAGACAAATCTCTGCATGAGACACCCTGTTGTCTTCTCGTCAGCAGAGTCATTAAGGGGCTCGGTGGGGGGACACAGACAGGAGGAGATTTGCTGACTAGTTTTGTCTGGAGTTCTGGCTCAGGCAGCTGAAGTTCTCCCTGTGTCCCACAGGGGGTCCCAGAGCTCCTGCTCTCGGGTTCAGAACACACCAGGGCAGGGCAGCCCTGCCAGAGCTGGATAAAGTGGAGGTAAAAAGGCACTGCCACAGAAATGGCATCTGCAAAAACAGTCCTGTAAGACAGTTTTCTGGATATGATTAAACTATGTACAAAACTCTTCCCTAAAGAGAAAAGACCTACCAACAACAAATACTGCACATTTTAAAGTGCTGAGGGATTCCTGATACTTTGAATACCATCCCCCAGTACACTTGCTTTTCAAACTTCCCACAGTTAATCTTTAGGGCACATTCCCAAATATTTTCTGAGGTTAAAAGACTGCTTTTGACTGAACAATTCCTCACTAATTTTATACAAATGAATTCATGCAAAAAGTATCTTTACAGATTGCAGGAAGTTTGTTATTCTAGTTCTACTTATCTGGGATAATAAAGTTTTCATCTATCTAACTGCATTTTAAAGCAAACTGGATGAATTTCCCTTGCAATGACACCAGGAACACCTTTACCTCTCAAAGACAATTGACACTGTTAAGAATGAAGGTATAACTCAGTCACTGAGGAAAAAAGGCCATCCTTGGAAACAGAAAAGCATTGAACTCCACTGAGAAGTGTTGCCCTGGAAAATCCATTTTATATCAACAAATATGAATAAACTCCAGCAGTAATGAACAGGGCAAATTTCAACCCAGAAACGCCAGGGAGTGTTTCCCAGGGTGCAGAGTGACAGTGGTTTCTCTGTGTTTACATTACCCTAGTCTGGCACACACAGCAAACAGGGTGTGGGTTGCCAGTTTAGCTTTGTCATAGGTGGATTTTTAATTATTAAACAAATAATCACTGGATCTCTTCCACTTCTTTGTATTGCTACTTACAGAAATATTTTTACAGTCCCTGAGCTCTGACAGCCTGCTGTGGGCTCTGCTCCAGCACTGGGCACTGGGCTGCCCTAACAGAGGGCAAAGGCACTGCCTGAGCCAGGAGGGAACTGGGGCAAAACTGCCCACTGTGTTGTGCTGGTTAAAAACTTAAAAATCTGTGTTAGAAAGAGTTGCTTATGAATTCTGCAAGATCTTATTTAAAACTGCTGTCAGGGCATGGTAAAAACAAGCCTGTAATAAAACCAGTGTTTGGAGTTGATAAAGAAATAGCTGTGCAAGACCTGTTGTGTGTGCAGGAGACTCGAACCAGTGAAAGTCCACCCAAGAGGAGCTTTAGTGAGACTCCCTCAGCATTCCCTTCTCCCAGTGACTCTGGACTCTGTGCTGCTTTAGCTGGCAGCAATCAGGACAAACGGCCAGCACAGTAACTTGCATTATGCTCTGTGCCTGCTCTCCCTCCATGCTCACCCGTCACCAGCTCCTTGACCTCGGCGTCCACCGACTTCTTGAGCAGCCGCAGCAGGGCCTGGATCCCCCCCACGTTCTTCATGGCTATTTTGTTATCATCAGTGGACTTCCCATAAACCAGGTTCCTCAGGGCACCACAGGCATTCTTCTGAACTTCCAGGACTCTGTGGTCCAGGAGATCCACCAGGTGCTTGATTCCTCCCAGCCTACAGACCTGGAAAGGGGAATGTGGGACCATCAGCACCCACTGAGCTCACCCATCTGCCCCAGAGATGTAAACGGCTTTTGTTTTCCTGGGAACAACACATCCCGTTCTCCTTCCAGGAGAAACAGCTGCTAAGCCTTACTGACCTGACTGTTACACAGGACTGAAAACTCCTGGAAAACCCCACCCCTGCAAAGACTGAGGGGCATTTTCAGTCACTTACCGTGTTCAGAGGAGAATTGTTACTGCTTCAGTTTTCGTTCCCAGCAATGCAGTTTTTAAAGTAATTTCCTATACCTGGGAGTATCTTTTTAGGGAATATTAGAAATAAGTGCTGATTATCACTGTGCTTGTCACTGGAACATCAAAACCACCTCCTCCTTTTCACCTGCCTCCCAGCAACAGTGAGTTATGTTGGGCTGTCTCCCTGTAAAAGCTGCACGGGCATTTTACTAACATAAACAAAATTTATACTGAAAAGAACAGGTAACACACACATAGGGTGTGAATGAAGAAGCAAATTTTGTCAGACCAACAGCTCACAGATGCTTTGCAAAAAGAGCAACTCTTCAAGTGCAAAGTTTCTAGAAATTTCAACAATAATCTTAATGTTCACTCAGATGTATCCTTGCCCCACGTCACAGTGATATAAACACTGTCCTCCATATGTTTCCAGGGTTGGGCTTCTTTCCTTTGCCTGACAGTTCACTATTCCCTATGCCTTAAAACACTTTGATCAAGAACAGTGAAAGCCTTCTAGAGCTCCTGGTTGTTCCAGTCTCCAGTCATCACCAGGTGACACAAAGGTGGGCTCTGGCAAACACACTTCACAGCTCTGTTGGATTACACAACTTGGGGGTAAAAGATTTCCACAGAATTTCCATGCAGCTCTTAGGACAGGAAAAATCTGTGTATATGTGTGCAATTACCCACCTCCATGTGCTCCAATATTGGCATCCCCATGGCACACCCAGAAACCCCAGCCCCAGAGCTGTGCTGAGCCCCAGGGGCTGATGCCCCATGCCCACACACCTCTGTTTTCACAGAAACCTCAGCAATGGGCACTGAGCTGTGCTGAGCCCCAGGGACCGGTGCCCTGTCCCGTGTCCCGTGCCCACACACCTCAGTTTTCATGCGGTTGTCCCCGAAGCACAGGTGCTGCAGGTAGGCAGCTGCATTGGCCTGCACCAATGGGAACCCCAGCCCCGTGCCCGATGCCCCAGCCACTGGTGCCCCATGCCCACATACCTCAGTTTTCACAGGAACCCCAGCCCCGTGCCTGATGCCCCGTGCCCACACACCTCCATTTTCACGTGGTTGTCCCCGAAGCACAGGTGCTGCAGGTAGGCAGCTGCATTGCCCTGCACCGACAGGAACCCCAGCCCTGTGTCCCATGCCCCAGCCCCGTGTCCTATGCCCCGTGCCCCAGCCCCAGCCCCTGGTGCCCCATGCCCACAC
The DNA here is from genome assembly GCA_035041345.1 of Poliocrania exsul. NCBI lineage: Eukaryota > Metazoa > Chordata > Aves > Passeriformes > Thamnophilidae > Poliocrania > Poliocrania exsul. The sequence goes on from JAWWLZ010000177.1 coordinate 283,934, forward strand.
ACACCTCCATTTTCACACGGTTGTCCCCGAAGCACAGGTGCTGCAGGTAGGCAGCTGCATTGGCCTGCACTGATGGGAACTGGTGCTGCAACATGTGGATCACCTCAGGCAGCTCCGGGTCCCGCCACGCGAACTCCCTGTGGGACAGGGCACACACACAGAGGATTCACTAAGTGCAGGGACTGGAGCATCTTTTCAGCAATTCTGATTTTGTTCTGCAGTAACAGGGCAAGCAGGAACACCAGGCACAGTGGACAACAACGAGGCACAGCCCCTTGCAGTGTTCCAGCTGGACAAGGACACTCTATCCAGTGAGCTTCCCTTGGCTTGCGGGCCACACAAATACAAATATACACTAAGTTACACCAACTCAAATGCTTCAACCTACATAAATACCCCAAAAGTTAATTATACAGTGCAACTGATACCCCATCCATCAACAGTGCTCTCAGGGACATCTCTTCTGCAACATTTTTCTCTCAGTGCTCAATGTTTTTCCTAAGCTGAAGCCAATTAAACCTCAACAAAACCTGCACACCCTGAAGAGTCATTGTCAGGATCAGATGCAGCAAGTTTGTTTAAGTTATTCAGGGATTGTAAATTTAAAATTATCAAAATAAAATACTCATCATTAAACCACCATGATTTTGTGCAGACCCATCCTAGAAAAGTCAGGAAACACAACCATGCCCAATTTACAGATTTAGAAAGATAGTCATTAGTAGTTGCTGGGCAATCTGCCTTCTGTAAAGGAGAGCTTGGGGCCATGAAGTAGTATCTCAAGTTTTCCCACGCTCAAAAATCCAAGTAAATAAAAAATAAAAGGCAAAATATGTTCCAAGAACAGTACTTGGGGAGCTGTTCCAAGGTTGATGTTGGCTTGGCCAGTCAGGTCTCCCCAGGACTCACACTTATCCAAAGGGCAAGCTCAGCTCTGTGCCCACTTTGAACTGCTCAACAACTCAGAGGTTCATTTCTCCTGCTAATGAGAGAAAACCTTAGGGAAAATTGCCTTTCTAGTAAAACTAGTTGCTTTCCCTCTCATTCCAGAGTGGTGCTTCCCAACTCTGGGGCTGTGACTCGCTCCCATGGCCCTTGCCACGGCAGGATATGCACATCAGAAACTGGAACAGATTAAATGGAAGGTAAAAACTACTCCACTGGGAGATCACAAGCTAAGAAGGTGCATCAGCAGTGACAATTGAGGCAGCATTTCTTTAAAGTTCTTTGCTATGAATGTGAAGCACCCCTGTTATAGGTAACTCTCGTTGCCACGTGCCAGAGCCTGTAGCCAGAGAGTTCTTTTTTACTTAGAGCTAAGATTATCCTATTAACATCATTTGGATGAATGTACCACTCACTTGAATGAAATTAACCCAGTCTCTCAATATCTATTAAAAAAAATTAAATATATTAATTTCCACCAATAAATAGAACAAGGAAACCCATTCAAGCAGTGTTTTCGTTGTCAGGATGGCAGGACAGGCCGGACTGAAGGAACTGCCCCGTGCTGTGATGTGCTGTGGGCAGGCCCAGGGACTCAGTGTGAGGCTCCACATCACCATCTCTGCTCCAGGTTCCCCTGGTGCTCAACGTGCCCCCAGGACAGCCCCCAGGCATGGCTGAGCCCTGCTCTCCAAGGAGTAGCTGCCCCAGCTCCTGCCCTCTGCCCAGCAAGATGTGCCATCCACAGCCAGGAGTGCCTGGGAGCTGCCCCAGGGACCGGCAGCCTGAGGAGGGATCAGATTCCTGCCTGTCCCAACCCACCCTGAACATACTCAGTGCTGTCAGTCCCCTCAAGCAGGGCATGGCTTGGGCTTTGGGAGTCCCAGGTTCACACAAGGGTTCAGTGCACAGTGTGTTTACTATGGAGTAAATGGCAATGTCAGTATTACCCTTGCCCCTGGCCCACACTGTGCACAGACATTTCCAACATCAAAACAGTAATTATTTAAAAAATATGTGTGTTCGCTTTCAAAATGGCACATTTATAAATCATTTCTAAACTTACTTTGTTTTGAAATTTAAGCAGGCTGCTCATGAAAAATTCATTCAAATAAATTAGGTCTGTACTTTGGAATTTTCAAGCCCTGATCTCATTCACATAATGAGAAAACTCGCTACAATATTACAGGTTCCTCTGCAGACTTACTAAAAAATATTTGGAATACTCCAGTTAAATCTCATGAAATTTGTCAGTATTTCCTGTAATAACTTCCCCAGGAAAACAAGCATGAAAGAAAAATGTAACAGTAACAAAGTGGGGAACAGCTGCTCTTTCTGACTGCCACAGGCAGCCTGTTTGCTACAGAGGTGGGGAGCCGAGTGAGTGCAGGAGCTGTGACTGCCTAGGCCATGGGACTGTGCCCAGCGCGTGCAGGACACTTGCCTGGGGTCCTTGTGGATGCTGTCGATGGACGGGGAGCGCGTGGTGCCGCCGTCGGGCGCGGGCAGCGCACGGCCATAGCCGGGCTCGGGCAGCCGCAGAGGCACCGCGCGCAGCGGCTCCGCCAGCAGCCCGAAGCTGTTCCGCTGGTACCCCAGGGTGCTGCGCTGGCTGCAGGAGCACTGCAGGTGGCCCACGCCTAGGACAGAACAGGGTCAGAGCCGGCCAGGGAACGGGGGGGGGGGGGGCTGCACCTCCTCGGCAGTGCAAGCAGAACACACCAGCCCTGACGGCGCACACAGTGCCCCGTGTTGGGCTGCCAGCAGAGCAACATCCCAGTGCCCCAGGGAAGGTGGAGGGGTTAGTTACAGAATGAAAGGTTTGCTGGGACCAGGCCTGGGCCTCAGCCCGCCTCAACAAGTATTTAAAGTGCCAACAAGCAGCAATCTGGGTGAAAAGTGTTTCCAACATTTATAATTATCAATTTGCCAACTGCACCAAGAAGGAAAAGAAAGTAAACAAAAATTTCTATTGTTCATTGTTTATATGACACTTTGCTTTTCCCAATTACATGTATGTTTTTCCTAACAAGAGGTAACCAGAGGACCATTCTGAAGATGAAGTGGGGCAGTGCAGGAGCAAGAACATGCATCGTCCTGACTGAACAGACCTGTTGTGGTGGCTTTTGTTCTTCCAAGGTAAGTGGTATTAAGTGAACAAGTAAACAAAGAATTCCAATTTCTAGTCATATTTCCTCACTGGCACATCCTGACAAACTCCATTTACTGTAGGTGGTAGAAGGCAGGAGAACTGCAAAAACTGGTGCCTCATTCAGCACTCCCTTCTCTTGGTTTTAGCAACCATCAAAAAGCCATTTTCAAGTGTGTGAAAACATGACACATGAATTGGCCAGTTCTCTATAAACTTTTCTAGATTTACTTAACTAACTCACTCTAATATTCTAAGAGTTTTTTTAAATCACTGTGCAAATGATTAGTCAACTTTAAAGAATAAACTGCATGGCAAGATACACTACATTTATCTCTAGAAAAAACAAATCCTGATCCTAATCTAATGCCTATGCTCTTCATAATACACAAGTAGCAATTCTGTGAGATACTGGAGGAATATTTCAGTTTCCCCAGACAATCCTCAGCAGCAGCATTTACCATTATCCTTTGCTGAGTTGGGTAAAATGGTATTTTTACTATGAAAGATGCAATAGGTAATTTTAGTGGCAAGCCCTCGGTTTACTGTATTGATGAATAAAAAAGGCATGAACCAACTCAATTCATAAGAGAGTGATGCACAGAGAATGCAAGAGGAAGCAATAAATTCTGTGTCATGGAATACGCTTATCTCAGCTGTACCTGAGCATGGGATATCAAACAGAACACACTCTGACCCCAGGCTGACACTGATATATAGCCCCAAGCCTTCCCTGCAAACATCACAGAAGCCTTTTAATTCCTCCTGGTTCTTCTAAGTCCTCCAAACGTGGCTGTGTCTCCAGTAAGTGATCCCCTCCATCCTCCCTTGGCACTGCATTGCTCATCTGAGCTCCGCTCTCCTGGACACCCACCAGACACCCACTGGACACCCACCCATTGTCCCCACTCTCCCGAACACTCACCCCTTGTCCCCGCTCTCCCAGACACCCACCGGACACCCACCCATTGTCCCCGCTCCCCCGGACACCCACTGGACACCCACACATTGTCCTCGCTTCCCTGGACACCCACCGGACACCCACCCATTGTTCCCACTCTCCTGGACACCCACTAGACACCCACACATTGTCCCTGCTCTCCCAGACACCCACCAGACACCCACACATTGTCCCTGCTCTCCCAGACACCCACCAGACACCCACCCCTTGTCCCCGCTCCCCCAGACACCCACCGGAGCCGGTGCGGAACAGGGCGGCCTGCGAGCCGTGGTGCAGCTCGACGGCGCCGTGGCTGGGGCTGCGGAACACGGGGCTGTAGAAGGTCCTGCCCTCGTAGATGGGGGTGATGTGCAGGTCTGGGGACAGCGCCGGGCGCAGCTCCGGGCCCAGCTGGCTGTGCTGGCTCGCGTACGAGCTCCGCAGCCCTGCAAGCAGGCACAGGACAGTGGCACACCTGCCACGCAAAGCAACCCAGCTGCCAGCGCTGGATCTGCCTTCTGGCAGCCAAGGAAAGGTGTTGGTTACAGCTACTGCCACAAAGATTTATTCATTATGTTTTTTGCCATTATTAAATGACCCACACTGAAAGACTCACTGACAGAGCAGCATTTGACAAAAAGATACCGACAACTTGAAGACTTCCAACTCAATTTTTTGTAGTATTTACAGCTGAAAGTCTAAACCATTCTGTATGACTCAGAAAAGAAGTGAGTCAACATGTGCAGTGCACAGATTGAGCAGCGACAGGGTAAGTGTGGACCTGACAGCAATCCCACTGTGACAGAGGGCACAGCCTAAAGGGGCTGTAATCCTGAAACTGAAACAGTCCATAGCAGTGAGAGCAAACATGTGCTTGGTAGTGGCAGCAGAGATGTAAGCACAGGGAGAAAAGTCTTGATAAAGGTTTCAATTGCCCATGATATGAGTATACACACACAGCTATGCTGCAGCTGGGTCAGATCTTTGTCTGCATCTTGCTATGTATTAGGATTTCGTGACATGTACACACTCAAAAGGGCAAATGGTCTAACTGGAAAATCATCTTGTCTGTGCTCATTTAAATGAGGATCTCAAAAAACCATTACAACCATTTACACACACACAACTTAAAATGTAGAAGAACTGCACCTTATTAAGAATTGCCTCGCAGATTAACAGGTTCTACCTTTTGGGGCTTTATTTTAAGCTAGTATTAAATTGGTTACCCTATATTTAACTTAAAGTATGAGATAGTCAAGAAATATTAGTGGAAAACAAGACTAATATTTAGTGGTACTAAGTTACATATTTTAAGAAAGAAGCAGACACAAAACTAGTTCCAGGCCAATATCTCTTACTGTACAGCCTGCAACCACATTTAAATGTACTTTTATCTTTGAACATGCTGACATGCCTCTGGAAGACTGAGAATTTCACTTAGTGACTTAAATAATGGGATTTAACTCAATGCCTGGACAGAAATTTGTAATCACAGAGAAAGCCAGTATTCACAGGGACCCTGTGACTGATACAGCGTTTGACATCAGTATTTCCCACTGATTGGACACATCCACTGCAATTATGTCCCGGTGCTGCAGCACTTCACCCACAGCACCAGGATTCTCCACAGCTGTGGTCTATGCTGAGCCTTCCCCGTGCCTGTCCCTGTGACTCACCCGTGAGACTGTCGGGCCGCGGGGGGACCATCCTCTCGTAGATCTCGTACTGCTGCCTGTACTGCTCGGGGTCATGGGCCGTCCTCTGCAGCGTGGCCCCCACGTGCTGCGGCACAGCCGTCATGCCGGAGCGCTTCGGCGAGGAGGAGCCCAGCTGGGTTTGGGCCGGAGAGCCCACCCTGGCTTGCGCCTCAGCGAGGGCTAGGGGAGAGCCCACCCTGCCCACAGTCTGGTACTGGGCAGCGCCGGGGTTGGCCTGGCGGGACGAGAGCGAGCCCACGCGCCGCATGGCCACGGGCGACGCGGGTCTGTGCGTGGCATACGGGGACCCGGCGCGCGGCGCGGGCAGCGTGGTGGAGGAGTACCCGTGGGCAGCCAGGGCTCTCTGCTCGGCCACGCCGGGGGAGCCGTACCCGCTGCCCAGCGACGTCCGCAGCGACCCCCGCGACGGCGACACGCCCGTGCCCACCGTGTAGGAGGGAGACTGTGCCCGCGACGGCACCGAACTGACCCGCCTCATCACCCGGCCGGGAGTGGCGTTTACTGAGGGCTGTTGGAAAACAAGAACACTCGTGAGCTTCAGCATTCAGGTCACACAGTGCACACTGCTCTCCTGTGAGACACACAAGTTGGCAGGAAATGTACACAATTTAGTGGCATAAATACGCAGATGGGGAGTGGCTTTAGCCCTAAACATAATCCCTTCAAGTTTTCCTGTAACATTTTTTCCTAACCAGTGTTTCATAGTATATAAAATGGCAATTCCACATTAAAAACCTATCTATTTCTCATTCTATTCTCATTGCTATGCTAATATCTGCACCCACGCATTCCTTCCTCACTACTCAACCACTTTGAAAACTCATGAGCAGGAATGAGAGTTCTGGGATAAGCTCATGAAGGTCTGACAACTGCTGTCCTGCTATCATTCCATTCAGTGAAAAAGGAGGGACACAGCCAGAAACATTAGAAGTTACAGGAGCACAAACACCACCTTCCTTTAAGCACTAAGCTCACATACAAACTCAATTCTAGGAGGTTTTCCCCACAACCACAGTGAATTCTGAGTGAGTTGTTCTCAGCACGCTGTCAGCAGTGTCCTCTGCAGCCAGAGGTGCTCCAAGTGTTGGCCCATTTCAGCTCCCCGGAATGACCCAGATCACATGTGTGTTGATCCCAGCACAAAAGCCTGTCTGCCACAAGTCATTTTGGCTTTTGAACCCTCAGAAGTGTTAACCCAAACTGTCATCTCCTGCCACTGACTCCAGCCCACACAAAGCAGGCCCAGCTTTGCAGCTCTGTCTCAGCCCCCCTGCACAGCCAGAGGGGCAGTGCCTGGTCAGGGTACCTGGACCGACGTCTGCCCTTCGGCGCGGGAGCTCCTCACCACATGGTTGTTGGTGGATCCAACAAGGGAGTGCTGCTGTCTGAGCTCTGACTTGCTCAGGTTTTGGCTGTTATGGAAACTGCTTATTTCCTGGTAACCACTGTCAGAATAAGAATTCATTTGTGTTGAACTTCTTGAGTTACCCACAGACCCTGTAGATATGAAGCCAGCAGAAGAATAAAAGCATCGATCAACTCCACAAAGTCTGATATAAATGTGTTATTTGTAGCATTCATAACTGTGTTACATTTTTAGACCATCACTACAGAAATGTATTCTAATATTTAAAATGCACACAACAGACCCTCACTTTCATGGAGAGATGTCTGCTCTGGTGAGTAGAGGGTGCCTTGCTCTGCTTCACTCCTAATGTCATAGGCATTGGTGAGAACACCCTCTGACACCTGGGGCTTGCTTACACCGCTGGGTGCAGGATCTGAAAGAACAAATCAATCAGATAAATCCAATGTTTCACATGCAACTTTTCTGCAAACTCAATCATCGTAATTTTCTCACACATACTAACAAAGGCCTTATCCCAACAGAAACAGTTCCCTGGCAGACAGGTGTCATCTCTCAAACTCAGTAAAAAGAATGCTTATGTGAGTATTGGAGAATTTTGTTTCCTTCAGGTTTTGATGTAGTTCTACAATTCTTATTTTTCAAATATATTTTCTAACCTATTTTAATGAAAAATGATTTGATTACCTAGTAGGTCTAGCCTGCAGAGCAGAAACACTGAGCAGCCGTGCCCAGGGGACAGCCACCCTTGTCTCCAGGGCCTGTAATCAACACCTCCAGATGTTAAAGGCCAAGTTCAAGTTCATCCCTGTTTGTGTCCTACCAACAGCAGTTGCTGCAAATTTTAAATATTTTTTTACTTCATATACTACTATCTAAATATTTGCTTCTCAGCAACTCGAGTTAACTTCAGCTCTAAGCATGTCATCTGAACTGCACAGACAAAGGACAGTGCCCTAAGGAAAAGCAAAGGAGACACGGCAGGGCTTTTATGAAGAAAGCAAAAAGCTAAACAGAGTCTGAGGAAGAAAAGCACAAAGATGAGGACGCTGAATCAACATTATTTTGACAGAAATATTAAGCATTCAATTGCCACAATGTTATGTAGCAGCAGAGATGCAGCACAGACTCACTAAGGCTGGACAAGCCCCTGAGATGGAGTCCAGTCACCCCCAGCGCTGCCAGGGCCACCCCACCCATGTCCCCAGGTGCCACATGTATGTGGCTGTTCAATCCCTCAGGGATGGGCACTGCACCCTGCCCTGGGCTGCCCTTGCCCTGAGAGAGCTTTCCCAATACCCCACCTGAACCCCTGAGGATGCAGAGTGGGCAGGGGAGGTTGTTCAAAAGCAACACCAGAAGTGTAAATTCTTGCTCCAGAAATCCCTGAGCGAGCCCACAGTGAGCCCAAAGGAAACACAGCCCAGTCCCAAGGGCTGCTCTGTGTCAGGAGCTGCAGCTCTGGGCAGCAGTTCCTGCTGCACAGAAACCCTCTGGGTTCTACCAGTACCATTGACATGAAATGCTGGTGTCTCACTACTGGCACAATGAGCCATAATATACAATTCATACTAAAAAATTCTTCAGTAATTGCTATTATGAGGAACGTTTGAACACTATTTGGATTAAAAAAAAATATCAAGCAATCTTAGAAATTGCAGGCAGTCAGCACAGTTATTTATCAGTAGTAACATTCTAAGGTTAAAACCAGCTTGTAAAATTTGATGCTAATTAATTTACTACTATAGGAGTATTATGATTAAATTTCATTAAGATTTAATAAGATGTGTTACTACACTTCCCTTAGTTTAATCATCAGTTTGCCAAGAAATGGTCCAGGGAACCAACAGTAAGAGCTCCCTCCACTGCCTGTTCCACCAGCTCAGCACCAGAGGTCACAGCTACCAGGGGTATTCCATGGCCTTTGGAATAAAACACCTGGAGGACTCAGACAATACCTTAGAATTACACCCCACTTCAATACTTAAAATCTTCAATCTCTTTTGTTTAAGTAATCCAAGGCCCTGTTATTTCAGTTACTGGATATTACATGATACTAAATCAATGTCAGAGTGACAAATAGTCAGTTTGAGGAGAAACATCCAGGAAGAAAAAGGGCCAATTGTGCCACCCAGTGCAGATGTTGCTCAGACAGAGCTCTGAGCCCAGCCCTGCTCCCATCACACATTGGCCACCAGGCAAAAGCTTTCACAGGACTGAAAAATAAAGATTGTTTAGATTGTCTAACAAAGGCCAGAATGCACAATAAAATAAATTGTTGTCTTTATATCTCTCTCCTCTACCAGAAATCATGAGGAGTGCCCCGAATAAAATAATAGCCCTTTTATAAATGGCTGCTGATCTAATATTCTATTTATAAGCATCTACAAAACAACATCATTTTATATTTCTGTGAAAATTCTGCACAATTCTACTGATGCAGAAAGCAATTACAGCCACAGTCACATCTTATCATCTGCTGATGCTTCTGACATAAACCACCATCTACAGTCAGAAAAAAAGGTGATTTAAGGCACTGTTTTCATCCATCTCCAACTCCAGTCTTTTCAGATTGCAGGTGGTAAAGCAGCATCTAACAGCACTTGTACAAAACAAAGCTCCACAGTGAATTGAGGAGTAAAAGCTACAATCACAACCTGAGTGTAAACAGGAAACCAAATATTGAGCAGCAAATTCTAAGCAAGAAACAGGGTTTTTTTCCAATATGCAATTACTGCAGAGGAGGCTACTTTGGGTACAGAGATGTGAGAAATGCACGTCTAGGTTTGGATTAACACATCCAGCACTGAAACTGGAATAGGATGTTGTGCCATATGTCAAGTGATGCTTAGCAGGAATGCACACAGGACATTTCTAAAGAAAAGAAACACAAATGTGAGGGGAGAATTAAAGATAAATTAAAATCATGAGCTGGATGGATGATTGAAAGAAAGAAAGAGAAACTAATAGAAAGTCAAGGAGAAAAACAACAGACAAAGAATAGGTCACAGGAAAATCAGAGGAGGAAACAAAGCAGTGGAATGCAATTGGCTGAGATAAATCAGCAGAACACCAGAGGGCTGTCAGAAGGAACCTGAACCAGTTCAGAGCTGTCACTGGGACACTGCAGAGCCAGGGGACACAATGTGGTTAAAAACCCCAAACCCCAAAACCCACAAAGCCAATGCTAACATTGAAAGAATAAGTAAAATCAATTCCTCAATTACTGGACAAAACAAACTTGACTTCAAGTTTAAAGCCACCTGAAAGAATCCCTGAAAAGCACCACCATGACTGGCAAAAGTTCAATGCCAGGACAAGTGGGCTGATGGGAATATCAGCTTTAAAGGGAAGGAAAAAAGCTGCTGTGTGCCTCAGCTCAGCTGGGGGAACAGAAATCATGGAAATACAATCAAGCACAAGTGTAAGAGCTGTTATGGGCTTGGGTTTTTCAGAAAAACTTTCACTTATTAGAGACTTTCTCAGTTAAGTAAGAACATCTTGCAAAAAAAAAAATCAGTTTTCAAGCTTAAAAAAAGCAGTATTTTTTCATGGTCCTTACCAGCCAGGGGGAAGACTCACAAACAATTTTAGTTCATTGCAAAGGAGACCCAATACACAACAAGCCTTGTATTACAACAGTCACAGCTCACACAGAAACACAAGGGCACAAAAAGCAGCAAGAAAAGTACCTGCAACTACCTCTAAGCTCAAGCACTTTTTGTGGTAACAGGAACACACAAGTGTCTCACGTGTGACAAAGGACATGTTACTGTCACACTTTGGACAAGATACTTGGAAAAGCCATGCAGCACTGCTGCTAAACGTTCCACTCACATCAAAACAAGGAATGAATGCCAGGAAAACAAAGCTCTTTGGGCTTAAAGCAAATTGTACACATAAAGATAATACCTGAGGATCTCCAAGGAAATGACTTCTCAGTAGAGCTGCAGAAAGAAAAAAAATTATCACAAAAATGAACCATGTGGCTAGTTTGGATTTCTTTTTTATTTTATTTTGGTTTTAACCACAGCACAGAAAACTGTACAAAGAACCCCAGCAAACACAGTTTCAATAGCCCACCTAAATAACACTCTGCAGTGCTTTACACCTGACAAATGAACCATTGGTTATTGAGTTTAATTTTGTGTTAGTCAGTGGGAAATATTCACTGTAATGTGGCACGGCACCAACAGCACAACCTGTCTGCTACAGAACAGCTGAGAGTGTGATTTATGGCACTGACTTCCTGTTTCAAGTGTCCTGACACCAACAGCACAGCACAGCCAGGGTGTGCCAGCATGCACAGCCAGGGAGTGCCACCGGCCCAGAGCCAGGGAGTGCCACCAGTCCAGAGCCAGGAGGCACAGCCAGAGAGTGCCACCAGCCCAGAGCCAGCAGGCACAGCCAGGGAGTGCCACCAGCCCAGAGCCACCAGCCCAGAGCAAGCAGGCACAGCCAGGATGTGCCAGCAGCACCGGGCATGCTGCTCAGACAGCAGCACTCACTGCTCAGGGCAGACAAATGCAGAATTCATCCATGTGTCACTGGCATTAGTTAAT
>JAWWLZ010000177.1:295713-335405 GCA_035041345.1 Poliocrania exsul
GCTGCTCAGACAGCAGCACTCACTGCTCAGGGCAGACAAATGCAGAATTCATCCATGTGTCACTGGCATTAGTTAATCTACATATTTTTATGGGAAAATACTTTTCCTCTCTCTAAATATAAACTGTCAAACTTTGAGCATTACATCATTTTTGCAATGATTATACATCGCTTTTTTCCAAACAAAAAGCTACTTAAAGGAAAAACAGGCACGTCCATCAGATTTTGGTATGTCTAAATATCAGCATGACACTATGATTTTGGGTAAGATGCATCTCTTTCTACAAGATTATTTATTTTACTCCTCTCTAACACATCCACTAATTATAAAAAATTTTAGCACAGCAGGATAAACAGCACTAGATACTTAATTTCTAAAATGAAACCTATAATTTAGCACCCTTAGTGGAAACAAAGTGTTTGTATAAAAGAGTGCACTAGAGTTACAATGAGACTTCAGGAAAAAGTAGAGTTCCAGTATAGGCTTCAGGTGTCTGAAATCAGCCAACTTCATACTTGGGGCATAACAGAATTTTCACTACTTTTGGCTATTTCTTCCCTTCAGTCTGCAATTTTTGTGTCTCTTGGGGTGCTCCACTGCCTGTTTTGTTGAGGATGCAGGTGAAGTGCTGCAGTTCAAAGGACGTGGTGCAGAGTTCCAGGTGAGCCCTCCCAGGCTCAGCTGCCCCCACAAGTGTCTCTGTGTTCCACTGTGTCCCTGAGGTGCTCGTGGAGAGAAGAGTGCTCAGATCTGGGCTCTGACACACCAGGAGGCACCTCTGAACACTCACAGGAGCTGCCCTTTCCTGAAGGGCCATCTGGTCCAAGCCCCGAGGCCAAAGGGACCTGAGGAGACCGCTCTGTGGTGCTGGGACACATCCTGGTGTCAGCACCGAGCACAGCGGGGACCCTGCCCTGTCCTGGGCCAGGGGGGCAAACAGGGCACCTGCAGGGCAGGCTGGGGGTTCAACCAACTTACCCTCTTACAGCTCTGCCATTCCACGTGAGAGCAAAGCAGGTGGATCAGTTAAACTACCTTTAGTGGTACAGCTCAAACTGGGATTTAACCAAGCCCAGATTTGGTAACACCAAGCCTGCTAAGGCATTCCAGGAAAGGGAACAAAGGGCTGCACAGGGAGCTCTCTGGAACTGCTACAGCTGCCTCTGCAGGAGATCAGGCTGAGGGAGTGTGGCACACAGGGCAGGGGGCACACAGGGCAGGGGGCTCTGGGAGAGGCAGCAGCACCCCCAGACACCTGAACTCTGCAGCAGAGGAGTTGTGTTACCATCACCAGGCTGCTCCACCACTGCCAAGGCCACCAAACCTCAGTTTCTGCACAGCCTTGGCCCACAGTGCCCCCAGTTCAAACAAAAAGCTAGAACTGCTTCCTGTTCCTGGTACACTGCTATGGAATCTGACCAGTGCACTAACTCCAGAATGGTTCTCTAGTGTAGTTTGGGGACTGTACCCACACACCAGTGGAAACTCTGTGCAACTTAACTGGGGTTTTTTGCTTACAAACTGAACTTTGTTTTAACTAAAGCTTTAAAAATATTTCTACTGTTACAAAATCATGAGGAAATTTCTACCCAAACTGGTATTAGATGAAAAAGAATTTGTATAATATGGAATTAAGTTTTGTTATTGAAAGCTGAGTTCTGAATGTCAGTTAATCGACACAAATTCCTTTCAGAGTATATTCTTTCCTCTTCACTGAGCAGACTTGCACAGAACAGGCCATTAATCAATTACTGTTACGTTGCTCATTGATACTCTGGTCCTCTGGATCGAAGAAATACAAAGTTCATTTGACAGATCCCGTGACCTCTGGCCTCAGAACTTTCATGCCACCTGAACACAGAGTTTTACACTCCCACTTGTGCTCTGTTCCTCAGACTTTCTGGAAACTCAGTTCTTTCCCCTGAGCCCACAGGGCCCTGTGCTGCTGGTGTGGGTAACACAGGCTGAGCACTCACCATTTCCCTGTCACACACACGAGGCTGATCCCCCAGCATACCCTGCCCAGCACACCTGGCCCCCGAGCTCCTGTCCTGGGACAGGACACAGCAATGAGAAGCTGCTCCGGCCCCCGAGCACACACAGGAAGCTGCTGCATCAGCACTTCAATGAGTTACACATTCAACTTGGCTCTCATTAAATGATTTTGGAACAAGCCCAGCACACATCACTCACTGACATCATCACCTGGTTTTGTCACCTCGCAGGTGAAATGTTCTGAAGTTACCAAGTCCTCCAGCTTTGAGCAGAAAGCCCAGTGCACCTCAAGCCACTAAAGCCAGCAGGGTCACACACTGCCCTGCCCATGCCAAGGGCAGTGCCCTCCCTTCCCAACAATAACGTGTGACACATCCCACAGAGCCCACATGGGGGGACTGCACTTTGAAAAATGCCGAATTTTAGCACCATGATTATCCTTGAAAATGAATTAGGCTAATAGAGTAGACATGCAGAAATGACACGTTTCCTTCAGAACAGTTGGTACGATGTACAGTTTTCAGTTAAAGATAAAGATAAATATTATGACAGTAACATGAATATTTGGTAGCTGGAGATGGAGCACGCACATAAACTCGGCTGAAATCAGTCTATGCCTTTTTTTTTTGACCCTTTACATTTTTTTCCTCACTTGTATTTCCTACGTATCTGGATTGGTTTTTGATGTTTGTTTTCAGGTTTTGTTTCATTTGGGTTTTTGTAATTTGGTTTTGTTTGTTTGTTTTGCCCCTTTCTTAATTTCACACCTTTTCTTTGCCATTTCACAGCTTTAGTTCAAAGCTGTCCTAGACACAAAACTGAACCAGCTGCCAGTGTGGAAAATACAATAATGTGATAAATGGAAAAGGTTTTGTAGGGAGTCATTTAGAGACAAAACACAGCAAGGATCACCAGCACTATTTCACATTTTCATGTGGCAGCTCCCAGACAAACTCTTTCCAGCTTTGGATTTCCAGGCTGGAGCAGGGGCCAACATCCCTCTCAGTGCTGTGGCTGGGCCACCCTGCAGAGGCACCAGTGGCTGCTGGAGGTCACAGCACAGCAAGGCTTCAGGAACTCTGACACTGGGAAATTCTGATTTCAGATTGCTGATTTTGTGGGCTACTTTTAAAAAATGATGCAAACACAACTATGATTCCCAGTGCCCTGACGGGGCAGTTCTGTTCCCAGAGCATCTTTCACAGGTGTTCCATGACATGAGACAGTTTAAGCCCATTATCTTTGCAAGTACTCCCTAAGACGAAAAGTATCAGCATCACTTGAGATAAAAGCAATGATTTCTACCACCTACCTCCACTGCTGCTGTCATCAAAAAAGGCAACAGCTGAAAAAATTTAGTATTATTAAGTAAACATTTATAAAATGGTAAGAAGCTGTAAAAAGCTAAATTATAATTCTGTTGAAAACATATATATTCCTGCAGTATTTCAGCTCACTGCTTGGCTGTAAATGAAACAAAAATATGGATTTGGGAACTGTGACAAGGAACTTCACAAGTTTTACTTCTTTTTGGTGCAGACATGTAAAGTAAGCACTTTAACTTTCTGTGGAGCAAGATAAATGATAGCATGTCCCCAAAGTCCTCTGATTGTAAAGGTAATTTTTTTTGAGTTTATAACTTGCTGTGAAAGTTTGGTAACATCAATATGTGCAAACAATTTCAAATACAGCCTTGGAAATGCTGAGGTGTTTGACATGTCATTGGAACAAACTGAAACCAGTTTCTGTGAGGATAATTGCCCAGATGAGCTCACTGAGAGTCAGGTCAGGACAAACATGTCCCTGCCTGCCGTGGAATGCCCTGCCAGGGGGTGGGCACAGCTTGGGGAGTCCCACATGGTACTGCCCTTTGGTGGGACAGCAGGCACAGCTTGGGAGAATAAAACGGTGCCCCTGAAATGCAGAGTATGTGCAGCTCACAGGCAGTCTGGGAGCTCCAGCACAGAGTGCAGCACAGTCCTGAACTGCTCTGCAGTATCTCCTGCTGCCACAGAACTGCACCTGCTACTCCACTGGGCAGTGGGAAAAGCAGAGAAAATAAAACCACCCTTGTGGCTACGAAAAAGGTTTGATCTTACAAAACCCAGAGGACCAGAAGCAGGCACATCATTACTCAAAGTGACTGTCAGGAGTGTTAGAATTTCCTTTATCAGTTCCAGTGCTGCCCAAGGGGCTGCATTCCGATGAGTCAGGTGTGCCAGGTACACACTCCTGTTCAACTGTGTGTGACAAGCTGCTCTTATCAGTGCAGGACTGTCCCACTGATAAGCAAGAGCCTTCTGGTTCCTCCCACACCACTCAGCCCTCCTGAGTCACACAACAGTAACTGAGGAAAAGAACCAGCCAGCTGTGACAGCCAGGCCAGGCAGCCTGTTCTGTGCCCATGGCTGAGGCCTGGTGCCCATGGCTGTTCCTGGTGCCCATGGCTGTCCCACTGCACCAGTGCCTGTCCCACACACTTGGCTGAGCCCTGGTACCCAAGGCTGTTCCTGGTACCCACAGCTGTCCCCCTCCATCACCAGTGCCTGTTCCACACACCTGGCTGAGCCCTGGTACCCAAGGCTGTCCACCTGCACCAGTGCCTGTCCCAGGTACCCATGGCTGTCCCCCTGCATCACCAGTGCCTGACCCTGGTGCCCATGGCTGTCCCCCTGCATCACTGTGTGCTCCCACAAACCTGGCAGCCCAGAACTGAACCCAATGGAGCCAGCCATTCTGCAGGGGGAACAGCATGGCTACAGTGTTGCCTCTGAATGGGAAGCTGAACAGCCCAGCAGCTTCTGACAGAAACCTGTGCATGGTATAGCATGGAACAACTCAAAAGGAGGCAACTGAAACCTCACACTGATTTCCCACTTTGTTATCTCCAGTCCCGTCATGCATAGTACAGCTCAAGCTAGTTAATACTCACATGTGACACTATTGTGTCAAACTGTGTCATTTCAGGCTCTTGAGAGGTTTGCAAGTGCATGGGATGCCATGAAATAGGGGTACTGACCACAATACCCAGTTATAAAAATTAATTATGAGAAGAAACAATCTCAACATGCAAGTGGCTTAGAGGTACACAGGAACACATCTATACTGGAGCCCAGGGCTGCAGCTGATGGGCTGCTTCCTTCTCCCCCCACCACTCTACAGCTGCTGAGGATCCACAGTCAGCTCCCATTTCCACCCTTCACATCCATCTTGGGAGGGCAAATCAGCCACTCCTCTGTCCTGCCTGCATTTACAATGCACTTGTAGTACAGGAGGGAACAGATGGACAAGCCTGACCCACAAGGACCTGTTTGTTTTGCTCTGTCCATTTGTACAAAGCCACACTAATTTCTTCCAACCAGTAGCAGCAAAGGGAACCTTGCAGTGAGGGGAGTCCCCCAGGTGCCCCCCAGGAGCTGCCAGTTCCATCTCTGGCAGCAGAGCCACACCAGGGCCAGGCCACAGAGGTGGAACCAGGACACTGCTCTGGCACCGAGGTCTGCAAACCCTCCAGCTGGACTGACAATGCTCCCAAACGTTTTAACCACAATAAAAGAGATTAAAGTACTGGCTTTGAAACAAAGAAGTGCTGATTTCCTCAGGTACAGAACACTCGAACAAAAGATAAAAACAAAAAGGAGTACAACATTTATGCTTTAGTTCTGCTGGCTTCTTTAGGGTCTGTAATTGTTTCGTTGGCAGGGGCAGAGTTTTTTGGTTTATAATGTAAGACTCTGCCAAGCAACTCTTTCATCTGGCCAGGAGAAACCTCACCTTGCTTCCAAGCCAAGTTCTCCTTGTTTCTGGGAGCAGGCTGTCAGCTGTCCATGGCCCATCTCTCAACACAGCATTCAGTTTCCAAGAGTTTTCTCCAGGCTCTCTTCATGTTTGTTTAGTTTCTTGTCAGCCTTAGCAAAACATTTACATCACCCACTTTGGGGAAACACAGGTAACTTCTCATGGCTTTAAATTTTGCTGCTGTATTTATGTTTGCTGTGAAACTGCTTAGAGAGATTTGTTTTCCTTTAAATCTTTCAACAACTCTTCTAACTACATTGGAAGCAACTGTCTGTGGAGAAATGAAAGCCTCTAATTCAAATACAGATTAACTGGTTTTCTGGAGCCTCTTACACATCTCTTAAAAGGGATATCCCCCCTACAGAATCAGTCCCAGCATGAACCAACACCACTCACATGCCAGAACATACTGCCCATACCAAGCTTTAAGCCCATGTCCCTCAGTACAAAAGTCATGTGGCATGGCATTCACTCTTCAAGTAGTTTGATGCATAAAATCCCTGTGTTAGCTGGTACATTGGATTCTCACAATCTATTTTTAAATAATTGCCTCCTGTTTCTTAAGTTCTTGTGGGAACAACTTTCCATTTAACTTGCAGAAATATTTATTATGACCACAGAGTGAAACATTTCCGAATGATACCCAGGTTTACTGCTGAAGGAATCTTGAAACAAACAGTATGTAAGGCAAGACACACCAACGTTCAGAGCACGCTCCACATCCACCCCAACAGGAGCTCTGCTGGAAGCCAAACTGCAGGGACAGACGGTTCATAAGGACACACCTGATCAAGGCTTTCAGGTTCAGGATTGATTTCAGATCAATCCTTGGACATGCTTGAGATGAGTGAGTGCCCAAACACATTCAGACTTACAATGATTGCTAAGGAACTAAAATAAATCAATAATCAGAATACTCATTACAGCTGAAATAACAATGAATGCTTTGCCACAGTTACAGTCATTGCATGGGAAATACATCAGGAGTGTTTCATGCTATTTACATATGCCAACAACACACTTACAGCAAGATGTTCCCTGAAAAGC
Source organism: Poliocrania exsul (assembly GCA_035041345.1). NCBI lineage: Eukaryota > Metazoa > Chordata > Aves > Passeriformes > Thamnophilidae > Poliocrania > Poliocrania exsul. The sequence goes on from JAWWLZ010000177.1 coordinate 302,554, forward strand.
ACATGTAACAACAGTCTCAGAAAAGCTGAATGAAACTGGACAGTTAATTCAGGAAAAAATAAATAATTGGATTACTGCATTTAACTAGCACTGTTACTCTGACACAAACATGTCTGAGTTTACTGCACTCCTCCTGGGCTCAATCTAAAATGTAAAATTCAACATATTTAGAGAGAAATTAAAGCTTTACATGCACTCTATTGAAAATGCCATCAAATATTAGAAGACCCCTTGGAACTGTCCCATAACTCTTTACAGCAAATCTGCATTTTTTTAATACTTTGGATATTAATGGAGGTGAATAGCTATCAGTGAAAATGTATGGAGAGGACAGAAGCACCACTAAAAAGCCTTTAACTAATGGGACAAATGAAAGTAAAGTCATCAGGACCTGTACCTTGTGCTGGCGATACTTGGTGACTCTGCTCCCAGCCTACATCTCTCTAGCTGATTAGCCACAATTTGCCTTTCCACTTCCAGTTCTCTGGTAAGTCTTTGAAACTGGAGCTCCTGAAATTTCAAAATAAAAAGAAAAGCATTCTTGACGTTAAAAAATGGGTGTGGATTAACTCTGAAACAATGACTGATTCATCACAATCATGTTTTTTGTTTTGACTCCTCCTTAGGGGAATAAAATATAAAAGTGAAAATTTAATGGTTCCTTAAATCAGTGATTCATGCAAATGTTGATTTATCACCTGTTACAGAAAGAAAAACATATTTAAGCATTTTTGCATTTTATTCCTCCTGCAATTAAAACTTTTGTCTCTCCTTATGTTGCCCCAATCCAACAAAAGCAGTGCCTGTCAAGTCAGCCTTCAATGTCATTGACAAACAAGGAAAGTGGAAAACATCGTATCCTAACCCTTCAAACCACAAACCTCCACATCCTAAACTGTTCTACATTCTGACGTCTGTACTTGGGCACCTTAACATGCATCATTTCAAACTGGCTGAGGGTGGGACTGGGACATTTCACCTTTTCTGAGTTCAGCTTTCATCACAGTTCTGGTCAAAGGCACCGAACCTCAGCCTTGTAACAGGATTGTGAGACACAAGGCTTCGAGGGTGACATGGGATGTGTCAGAGATGCACAGGAGGGGTGGCCCTGCAACCTGGAGCCATCCTACAGCTCTCTCTCCCTGTCACATCAGGGGATACTGGGGTGTTTTCACCCACAGCCAGCTTTTACGAACCACAGAAAAAGGTTCTGTCGAGCAATCACATCATTTTTCACTCTGGAACTGTAAACCCCTGCAGTTTAAGGAAACTGTTCAACACCACATACAAACAGATGAACACCAGTATTTAATGGTCTCATGAAGCAAGTTTCACACACAGGTCAAGTGCAGCACAGAGCACTCCTTTGACCTGACAGCTGAAATTACTGCCCCGGTGTTCCCCCAGCGTAACTCATGTGATGGCCCTGCACAGCAGCTGCACGTCCCACACAGTGCTGGGGTCACAGCTGTGCCACCTCCCATCACATGGCACAGAATGAACCACCTCCCTCTCACTGCACTCTCCCTGCAGTGTGTGCCCCTTTTCAGTAAGGTGGAGGGGGTTCAGCAGCACTGCAGGGACCTCTGCTCACAACTCCAGTCCTGGGGGCCTCGACAGCACACGGGAGAGTCGGGGCAACACCAGGAGAGGCGGGGTAAGAATAGGAGACTCAGGATAACACTGGGAGACTCGGGGTAACACCGGGAGACTCGGGGTAACAGTAGGGAAAAGCTGCTCTAAACCCAAGATTTCCCTTGCAGAAGTAGCACTGACAACACAAGGAGATCCCTTCCAAGAACCCTGCACGAGAAGCCTCCCTGGCACCTCTCTGAGCAGGAAGGCAGCTCTGGGCCAGGTCAAACAGCAGTTGCCCTCCTGTTGAAATGACCAGGTGAGAAGACAGGACCAAAAAAGCTGCTTTGGCCTGTCTGACCTGAGTCCTCCCCCCAGACTGGCTATTACACACACAGAGCCTACTGCCTTTCCCAGAGGATACAGGGGATTGTGGGCACTTCCAAACTCTCCTGAGAGCTCACTAACCAAACTGAACAAACCCACCCTAACATCACAAACATGGATTTTTTGCAACCAGGACGTGGAGCTCTCCCAGGGCTGCTCCCAGAGCTGCTGCCTTTGCACTGTGGCTGCACTCAGAGAGCAGAGCAGAACATGCTACAGCCACAGGTGGGGAGTTGGCCCTCAGCCCACCCCTGGCCACCCCTCCACGGGGCTGGCATTGCTGTCCAGCCCCAGCACTGGCACAGCCTGGCACACTTGCTAAAGTATGAAAGAGCATTTCAGACCCATGTTCCAAACTTGGATTTCACTGAAAGCTGCTCTTAGACAGAATTCTACAGCAAAATCATTTTAATTCCAAGACCTGATATGAAGATCCTTACAAATATGATAACCCAGAGAGCACCACAAACCTCGTGGGCCTGTGGCTGGAACAGAAAGCACAGGGAATATCCAAAGGTTTGCACGACACAGCCCCAGTTGTCACAGTCTGACACCAGGGCTTGGCTTGGTTCAGCTTCATCTTACACCACAAGGCTCCACAGGCTCCAGTTATTGATTTGGACAGGTTGACTTTTGCAGAGAAAATATTAAAAATTTACAAATGATAACTTCTTTCCCAATTCTAAGTCAGAACACAGATGACACGTCAACCTAAAAGCTGAGTCTCCAGAACGTCATTCACATGCTAGTGGAGAGTGCTGTGATTTCAAACAAACCAAAACCATTCACATGCTGAAGTTATGCAAGTTTTGGAGCAAATGTCAGCAAGACAAGCTTCTTTCAGGGTAAATGATGCTGTACTATGCAGCTTGCAACAAACACAAACCTTTAAAATAAACAGGACTGTGCTGTTTGTTTGCAGAAATAATAGAAAACATTAAGCCCATGTTAAAGCTGTTTCCTGTTCCTTACTTTTAAACCAATATTTAAATAGCAATGTCATGGATGCAAACTCCGAATCTGAACCTATTGTTATTTACTGATCTTTTAATTAGATGAATAAAATAAACCTATGATGGCCATTACTTGTTTCCATTCAACCAATCTCTATTAATTTGCCTTTCCATTACATACAGAAGCATTAGTGAGCACATTATTCTAGAGCACGCCTTGTTGCATAACATCAGAAGTAACAAATTGCCTATTTAAGTAAAAATCCCAGCTTTTTTGCCCCAGACTGCAAAAATTCAAAGCCAGTTAAAAAACTGTACTTCTATTTCTCTTGAGAGTAGAAAAAGTGAATGGAATAAATGGGCAACAGAGCAATAAATTTTACTTCATTTATTCGTGTGATGTTTAAAAAGGAAAACTCACTCAATTCCATCAGAAAACCTGTTCTAAGGAGAAGTAAGAGGAAACACCAAGTCTGCTCAGCCACTTCTGAAGCTCTTGCCCTGCTGAGTCTGCACCAACACCACCAGGTGCCCACACTGTTGTGCACCTCTGCTTTGGTGCTGCCCACAGAGCCCACAGCCCCCACAGCGACTGAGCAGCAGAGGTGAGAGCCCTGCCCCTCATCTGCCCCTCACCTGCCAGTCTAAATCACTCTGGTGCTTTGGGAAATCTCCTGTGCTTTGGCAAGTGCCAGCACAGCAGGAAGAACCAAGCCAGCCCTTTCTGCAGTGTTTGCTCTGGTGTGGGCAGCCTGGGGGTGCAGGGAGGCTGCAGTGTACAGACTTTTGGAAACAAGTGCTGACTTCTGTGAGTGCCTTCTTAGATTTTGTACCTGCAGCTGGAGGTGACACATCTTGAACACCTGCATAAATAGACAAGAGGGACAGTTTCAGAGCTACCATCTTGTTTACAGCTGGAATACCTCAGTACATTAAGCCTTTTTTCTTGTAGCTCAAATCATGTTTGTATAGAAAACTAAGTCCTGATCAGTTCTCAATTGATCACCTTCCTAGCTTATGCTTCCTTACAGTGACATGTTATACCCCTCTGAATGGACCTACTCCCCCAGTGTGTACCTATCAGGCAGCACCCCCGTGCTGGCAGGAATTCCTTGGCATCTGTGTCCCCAGCCAGCTCTCTGGAAGCAGAGGGACAGCACACTCCTCCAAGAGAGCTCCCAGCAGAGAGGAGCTGCTGCCCTGGGCACACAGCACAACTCACTGCCTACACTGCTCTGCCTGATGACAAAATGGCATTGCAGGACTCAAGTACAACTCTCAACAAGCTTATCAGCATTTGCAGCAGAACACCCACGTGGCAGCACATCCTGAAATTACAGGAGCAGGTCAGAGAGCACCTGCCATGCTGCACTCCAAGGAGCAACCAAATCTCCTCACACACACACACACTGCACTGGCTTGGCCAGAACCACTTTTTTCCAAAACTATCCAACATACACCAAGGGAAAAAACCCCAACCTGTAATTCTATTCACTTCCTTAGCAGTAACTATCTTACCAACCACAGGTTTTGTGTTCATAACCCAAATACCACTGCAAACCCCACAGACCATAACTCTTAGCAGGAAACTATACAAATGGCCAGCTTTAGGCACAGTTGCAGCCCCAGAGCAGGCAGCACACATGGTGAAAGGAGCTGGCTCTGGAGGCAGCTGTACCGACTGCAGGCACACAGGGAGCCTGAGCCCAGCACACCTCAGAGCTGTGCAATTCCCTTTTGGGGGAAGGACAAATTCTGCATGGGGTGCTGGTGCCACGGTGCTCAGGGTGGCCATCAGCTCCCCCCTGGTGAGCTCTCTGTGCCCTGGTAATTCCTGGGCAGAGATGCAGAGATCTCCCTCGAGATGACCCTTCATTGCCACCAGGTACAGGCAGGACCAAGGACCAGTTAGGCCAATCCTGACACCTGGATCCTCAGCCCATGTGGAAGCTGAGCTCCTCCGACAGGCTGGTGGCTCCCTGGTGAGGACAAAACCCACCCAACACAGTGTGCTGGGCTATTGCCAGCAGCTGTTTGACCATGGGGGAGTACAGGAATGCAGTTTGCATGACTGACCATGGAGACCGTCGCTCTCCCATTGCAGACTCTGGATAATAAATAAAAGAAGGTTTAGAGGCAATTCTGTGCCCTCTATCTGCATCCCATCATGACACCACGTTGCAGATTCAGCCTTTTAATTTCTGTTAATGAGGAACTCTCATCCCTCAGTAACATGGGTGAGAATGAACAATCTGTATTACAATGCTGAAAAATCAAAATTTACTTTCTTCCTGCCCTGTTGTGAACACCCCTGGCAAAACTTGAAACAAACGGTGGCCCAGGTGGCAAATGGAAGGTTTCCTGGTGACAGCTCTGCAGGAATCAGCAGCAATGGCACAAGCAGAGCAGTCACAGACTCCCTGTGGGTGGTTCCTGCCTGGCTACTCAGCCCCAGACTGGGCAGCTGAGCTGGACGATGCCTCTGACGGGCAGATGCATCTCTTGCAGCTTCTTCACCTGACCAGTTCCCAGTGGCTGCTGTGGCAGGAGACAAGCCATGGATGGGCAAGGTGCAGTAACACTGGGATGTGCTAAGTAGCTTCAAGTGCCAAATGTCCCTGTCTGTGAAATATTACCAAGGTAATTGTCAGCTGAACTATGAAATGTGTTTCTAATCACAAAAGTGTTGCCAGCTGAACAATCGAGTTAAGCCTCTTTCAGCAGCTCAAGGTGCTGATCTAAGAAAGTGCAGCCTGCACTATTTGAGAGGAATATTTTACCTTGCATTTACTGTTTCTCATTCGACTGCCACACACAGTGCAGAGCCACACAGCTCCCACCACCTGTGAAAGCTCACACAGCACTACAGAAAAGGCAATTACATTTCAGAGATTTTTATGATACAAATGTGAAACAAAGAAGAGGACAAACAAAATTAAGTTCATTTATAACTTCCTTCACATTAACCTCCTGCAGTGATCTATGCAGAGTGCTACATTTCCAGTTGCTGTAAGTCAGGGCCAGATCCAACAAGTGACTACTTAAAAACATGTTGAATACTGTATTGTCCAACATGAATGTCATATTGTAGTGACCTGATATTTAAATGATCTACCAGCATCTATTTCAGGAAAAAATGTACTTTAAGTAACCATATTAGAGCAACCTTAATGTTTTCTGTAAAATGAAGTTTACTCACGCACACAACTGCATTTGCATGCTCTCAGTATCTCAGTATCTTCCAAAACAGGAGACAAAAGATGAAAAATTGGACAGTGCAGAGAGAATCACAGATTACAGGATGTGAAACGACATCTCTACAATTACTGGCTGATCACACTTACTCTGCATTCAACAGCAGCAGACCATTAAAGCCCTTAATGCTTCCAGGCCTGCATTGTTCACTGGTCTGGTACAACACTCGGTGCTGCTCTGGCTGACGAGGGATCAAAATTGCAGCAGTTCACAGAAAGCTTCCTGATGGCAGTGGCAGCAGGGAGTGATGGCAGCAGGGAAAGATGGCACTGGAGGCATTCCTGGGCTGCCTGTGACACATCCTGTGTGAGCCCTGTGACAGCACTGGGGTTGGGGCAGCACTGGGGCTGGGACACTGATGCTGGGGCTGGGGCAGCGGGGCTGGGACAGCACTGGGGCTAGGACATTGATGCTGGGGTTGTGACAGCACTGGGGCTGTGACATTGATGCTGGGGCTGGGACAGTGGGGCTGGGGGGGGCTGTGACAGCACTGGGGCTGGGACATTGATGCTGGGGCTGGGACAGCACTGGGGCCATGACATTGATGATGGGGCTGTGACAGTGGGGCTGTGACATTGGTGCTGGGGCTGGGACAGCAGGGCCAGGGCTGTGACATCGGGGCTGGCACTGAGCCTGCTCTGCCAGCTGGTGACAGGGGCTCAGCCACTGCCCAGAAGTCAGGCTGGTAACCTGAACTACTAAAGGTGCTACAAGAAGTGTCAAAGCTCCAGTGTGCATTTCAGGGGCACTCACAGCTCTGGACAGGCTCTCTTACCAGGGCAGTTTCTCCTCAGAAGCACAACAGAACACACGAGAAGGAGAATTAACTTCTAGACCTCCACGTGGATAAAGGAGAATTTTGATTAGGAAATGAATTGGCCATTTCAGCTGAGACAGGTGGCATGTATTCTGTCCTAGAATACAACCTTTGGGAAGCTGACTTCTCAAACCTGATTCACTGAAACTAGAAATGCTTGTAAACAGCAGAAACTGTAACATTCCAGGTTCTGGGATTAAACAGGGAAGGAGGGCCTATGTAATTGAACACAATATTAAGAGAGTTGGAAAAATCCCCAGTTCTTCCAGCCATTCAGAAAAGGCTGACCAAGATTTTTCTTTCACTCAGGCTGAGATTGGAAGTCCATTTAAAGAAAAGTACTGCCTTTACTTCAGAACTGCCACACATTTGTCACTAGATGGGCACAAATCAGAATTTCAAAGTGAGACTGTGCCTCAGTGTGTGTGGAAGTGCATTTAGTAAGTCCCTTTCTCAGGTATCCAGGTGAAGTGACCAGCCTACACAGAGCAGTGGATATAAAGCACTACCTATCTGAGCTGTAATCTCCCAAACTCAATATCAAAACACTTCTCATCCTAGTAAAGATGGTCTAACATGCAATAACATTTTTCCCTCATTTCCACTTGAAAAACATAGAGGGGTTTGTCCCCTGCTCCCTCCAAACCCTGTAAAAAACATCTCTAGAATTACGTGAAAAATTTGTACTTAAACAATAAGGAAGAAAAAACCCAAATTGCAGGTTCTCTACTTATACAATATGGTTCAATACACTTACACAGAAGGAAAAGATTTTGCTGAAGTGCTGAACAATAGAACACTTCCAGGAAAACACTTAGGGAAACCCAAAGAATTTATGATCATCCATCTAAAAGCACATCCAATTGTTCTTACCCTGCCACTGGTTAACAAAAGGTGAAAAGTTGTCCATCTCTGTGTGTCAACAACAGCCAGACCAAACCACAAAACCTGCCACTGCTGCAAGTGCTTCTTCCCTCTCAGCAGAGACATTAAAATCAGCATGTTCCAGTCACTTTGGAAAACTGCATCGATGGGTGGTTTTCCCTGTGAGCCTTTTCTCTCAGCCCAGTCACTGAAAACGAACATGCTAAGCAGGAAATGCACAACTTTGAATGATCCAGGTTAATCTTCCCAGTTGAGCAGCAGCTCATTCCAAATCCAGCAGGGCACAGTTTGCACATGGAAAGCAGCAGAGACTCCACAAACCCACCAGGAGCCGTTGGCAACTCCCTGCCCCACATTTAACCCCTCAAACAGTTACTGCTATGCTGCTGCACCTGCAATTCTTAACAAGTTGTTATTTTAGGATGAAAATACTCTATTTACTTTTAATATGGATAAGAGACTCCCTGGCAGAACTAAACTAAACTTCCATTTAAATACTGCCCAAGATTCTGCAGTATACACAAGTATCTTTTAATGCTTTAGTTTTATTTAAAACTTGTTTCAGCAATTCCTAAGATACTTCTATCCATTATAGTGTGGAAGCCTCACAGCATTCTAGAAGTGAAATACATATTTTGAGGGAAAAAACCCGATCTACCCCCAAAACAAATCCACAGGAAAAAATCTCCTCCCTAAACAAAAACTAAAACCCTGAACCACAACAAAAGCAAAATACCCTCAATCCACCATCAAATCCACTAAAAGACAAAAAAGGTCAAAATATGTTTCAGCTTTCTTACAGTGAGTTACACTTAGCCTTGGGATTTCCCTGCGTTCAGAAACGAATTCCTCTGCTACAATCCCAGGATCCCTGAGGCTGGCAAAGCCGTCCCAGCCCATGGAGCCCACCCTGTGCCCAATGACCATCTTGGCAAAGCCCTCCCTGCCCCTGGAGCCCACCCTGTGCTCGATGCCCACCTTGTCCCCCAGCCCAGAGCACTCAGTGCCACGGCCAGTCCTGCCTTGGGCACCTCCAGGGCTGGGCACTCCAAACCTCCCTGGGCAGCCCCTGCCAGTGCCTGCCCACCCTTTCCATGCAGCAATTCCTGCTCTGTGCCCCCTGCCCCTGCCCTGGCCCAGCCTGAGGCCGTGCCCTCTCCTCCTGTCCCTGTGCCCTGGAACTTGAGCTTTCCCAGTAAAGCACAAAGGTGTAGTGATGTAAATTCCATCACAGGTTACACTTGTTCTGCATCTATTATTATCTATTATCTGCATCTACAACACAGAGTGAATTGCAATGGTTCTGTCCTAAAACATGACCAAGGAGATTTCCCCTGCCTGACTCCTGACTCAGTGAGGGGCTGCTCGGAGCTCAGGGGACACACACCAGCTTGGTAAAACAGTTGCTTTAAACTAATTTGGGATAATAGAAAAAAGGAACAAGTGTAGAGTTTATTTAGCAGTGGCATGCAGTGTTCATGAGTGCATCTTTTTACATAACCATGGCTATTGTGTCTCTGCTATGGCAGAAAGCTGAACAAAGTTATTCACTACATTTATCTATTTTGGGACTACAACAGTACTTTTAAAAGTTTCTATTAAGTTAAAATCTTGCGAATTTTACAAGTAATAATAAAGACTTCTCTAGACTGTGTTTCTGGAGCACTGAAGTCAGGGTGTGGCAGCTCAGTTTTACAAACACTGACCTGCTGCACCTCGCAGCAATTCCTGCACCAAAGGAAGCTGGGCCACAGCAAACAGTGTAGTAGTTTCTGTTCAAGCTTAATAAAGAACTGCACTGGAAAATATTCTGTTCTGGGCTTTCTGCCACACAGGAAGGGTGTTGAACATGTCAGTGTCCATAATTATTATCAACAGAAAAAATACCAGAAAGCAACAGTTCAGCTCTTAATTCTTTCATGTTATCACTTCCAAGAGTGAAGTACAATTCACATCTTCTTCCCTTCACACTCATTTTGTGTCTCTGTGCCTTTCACAGTAAGGCTCCAGTTTTCAAGTTTGTGTAATGCCAATTGTTAATGACAATTTTAACTTTTTTAAATTTTCATCAGATTTAGTTATGTAGCAGCTCACGTATCTCACAGTCCTTTCATGAATGGAAAGGGGGAAAAGTTTTAACCTCCTTTCCGAAATGAAGAAATATTCCATTATAATTTTTTCTTCCAGACTATAAAAAGACAAAAGCATTGCTTGGGTGGGCAGGGAACACTAACAAATGCCTTTTACTGCACACCTGTGTGTGAAGCTGTTACAGACAGTGCTGCCCCAACTGCAGGCCCAGAGGGAGCCACAACTGCTGCAGTGGGTGGCACAGAGCCACCGTGGGCAGTGACATCCTGGAGATGGCCTGGACAGCCCAGCCCTGACCCTGCTCTGGGCACTGAGGCCCTGCCTGGACAGCCCAGCAGTCACTGACACTGCTCTGGGCACTGAGATCCTGCCTGGATAGCCCAGCAATCACTGACACTGCTCTGGGCACTGAGATCCTGGAGATGGCCTGGACAGCCCAGCCCTGACCCTGCTCTGAGCACTGAGATCCTGCCTGGACATCCCAGCAATCCCTGACACTGCTCTGGGCACAGAGATCCTGTCTGGACAGCCCAGCAGTCACTGCTCTGACACAGTTATGGGACTACATGAGAATGAATCCATCAAGTGTTTGCATTCAGAGTTACCATTTTGAATCATTCACTGATTCATCTTACAGGAAGTTGCGAAACAGAGACAGCAAAGCAGATTTATTCTGAAATTCAGATGTTACAAACTGTGTATTAAGCCAAGAAGGATCATGGTTATTTCTCATTCTGATACAATGAAAGCCAAACTACCACTTCTTTGTGTTCTTAAAAAAACCCCCAAACACCAACAAAAACTTTAATCAGAATGATGCTTCATAAAACTGCAATTTTTCCCCCCTTGAATGATCTTTACAAATAAGGCTGAACTTGACTGCAAACAGAATTTTACTTTTCCTATAGAGACTCTCACTTTAGACACACACCCATAAATGTGCTGCAGATTGAAAATATATTAGTACCTTGGTACTGATAACTGAAACCAAACTCAAAGTTTAAGCCCCTTCTCTAGTAAGATACAATTAATCACACCCATCTGTATGTGCAGGTCTCTATAGCCTTACACTGCCCTGCAGGAGGAGGTACAAAGTTCCATCAACTCAACACTCCCTTTTCTCCTTCTTCAACACTAAACCTGCATTTCCAGTCTGACTTACAACACGACTCAGACATTCCAAGGGACACAGAGCAGCAGAACAATGCTCCTGTTCAGTGCAGGTAACTGAGCCCCTTATATTCAGAGTGATACACAAAATATACCACACTGATGCTGGGCAACACACTACAGAAACAAGCAGGGGTGTTTTTCCAGCAATGGAATAGGAGACAGTGGTTAACTCCACACATACTGCACTGAGGAACTGCTGAACACAAGGCAGGTACCTGTTCCTTCACAGAAGCCAGAATGGTGGTGGCAGTAGCCTCTGGTTCCATGCCTGGGCCTGTGGGCACCTCCTGTGCTGGCTGTGGCAGCACCTCCTCCACCAGCGGGCTCTGCTCAGGGGCTGGCATTTTGCCTGCAAAAACAGGAGTTTTAAGATAGTTAATGTTTTGAGCCAGTGAGGTTTAAAATTCAAGTTTTCAGGATTATAAATTATCTTACACTTTTAGCTAAAAACCTCCCCAACTTAACCAAATTAGCAGAGAACTTTGCATTACTAATATCAATGTACGTGGCTCTGATGGTGCTTCCCCTTCACGAGCACAGGCCAGAATCTCGCACAGAACACGAGGGCTGGGCAGACACAAACAGGCAGCACCACCTTTAAAGATTATTTTTAAAAACACTACTTGGTGGTGGCTACGAAAACTTGCAAAACTCAAGATGCATGAAAAATACTGGTGTTAAGCATGACGAAGATGCAGGATCAGTCCAAGTCCACCACATGCTGTGCTCAGCACAGAATGACAGCAACAGCAGAGTGCTCTGCTGTCAGGAGCAAACCACGGAAGAGACTAATTATGGTAATCAAAACATAATGGGAGTAACGCTTCTAGGGCTCTTTTTGCAAAAGAGGAAATTAAAATACTGAAGTTAAAGCAATTGCCCTGGGCTATGGATAGCAGGGAAAGGACTGACAGGATCAGCTTCCAAGAATCTGAGCTGATTATTGCAGAGGCAGAGCACCAGCAATTCCAGTCCATGCAGGACCGTAATTCATTCGTTCAATTATCAAAGTCACTATTAACTAATACTACAGAGATGGTTATGAGGAGTGTGTAATGGTTTGAAAATGGCAAGTAGGTGGCATTCATGTAGCTTCTGCACACATATAATATAATATCCTTCAGAAAATGAAGCTTGTAAGGGCTAATGTTACAAGGAGCCCATATTTCACTTTAGATTTTCAGAACAAACTCATTCAATATTCCTAGAGCAGACAACTATAAACACAGGTTTATTCACTGTTTCCCTCATTTCACAAAGAGTGGGGACACACACATGCTGCAAATGGGCCCCAAGGCTGGAAACCCCCTGTGAGACTCCTCAGCCCAGCCCTGCATTAGCCATGACCCCCTGGGAGGGCACAGGGCACAGAGTGCCCCAGAGCTGGGGCAGCACACGAGCCCAGGGCACGCCTGTGCTGCAGGGCTGCATCGCTCTGACTGGGTCTGAAGGGCTCTGCAGCTGCCCCTGGAGGGATCTCGGGTCTCCTGGGAGGTTTCTGCCCTGGCACAGGCACAGCATGGTGCTGTCAGAGGGGTGCTGTGCTGCCATGGGCAGGCTGGGCAGGCAGGGTGAGTGCACACTGAAGAGGGAGGGTGGAAGAACAAGCACTTTCACTCTGGTTTCTGTACAGTGGCACATAACTGCCCAGGCCCATGAGCCTCTCCAAGCAGGGGATCTTTATTAACCCCACCATTCCAGCCTGCTTAAAGTGCTGGTGACACAGTCCATGTGCAGTTTCACATCACTGAGGGATTCACCCAGTTTCAGGGGAACTCAAGTGCAGTGAGTGCTGAGAGGCAGCGGAGCAGTCACAGGGACAGCCAGAGGTGCAGGAGCCTGGTCACCCACCAGCTTCTACCACTGCAAAGGAGAAGGAAAAGCTGCTTCCCAAACACATCAGAGCAGGACCCTGACTCAGAATCAGCCACTTCTGGGGCAGGACTCCTCCTCCCCTCAGCCTCTCGCAGGTATAGCACAGGGAGTCTATCCTGTGCCCTGAAATGAGCCTGTGGGAATGGTCTGTTCTCACTGTACATCCGTGTCACATTTGTCTTCTGGAAGGAGGGAAATGGAACTGCACAAAGCCAGCACTGCCAGGTTTCTGGTGCCAGGACAGCACAGGGACACTGGAGAGGGCTGGCTCAGCTGCACCAAGAGCCACTGCACTCCCCTCCCCTACACCTGGCACTGTAAAGGACACACCACACTGTCCTCCTCCTCCTCCCCAGCCCTGCAGCCCAGGGTGCCCATTCCCTCCCCTACACCTGGCACTGTAAGGACACACCACACTGTCCTCCTCCTCCTCCCCAGCTCTGCAGCCCAGGGTGCCCATTCCCTCCCCTACACCTGGCACTGTAAGGACACACCACACTGTCCTCCTCCTCCTCCCCAGCTCTGCAGCCCAGGGTGCCCATTCCATTCCCTCCCTCCCAGTACAGCAAGGGCACCCCAGGGCTCCCCATGGGAACTGCTGGTGCCACCCCACGTGCCCGTGGGTGTGCAAGGCTGGGGGAGAGCACGGTGAGCTCCTGCAACTGCAAAGCACTTACTGTTGGGCATAAAGCATCATTAGACACTGCTTGGCTTCCCAGTGCCACAATGAACAACCAGCCATAGCTGGCAATGTTTGAAACCCTGATTTTATTCTGTCAGGCTGGCAGAGACAAAGGCTGCCCATCAGGTGGGTGCACCCCCAAAGCTTCAAGGACCTTGCTCTGCAGAACCCATTAAATAGCAATCCAGTAAGCAGAATAAAACCCAAACCCTAATAGTTGTATAACAGCATTTTGAAAAGTCAAAGACACAACTTTACAGTTTTAGAAAATGGTTCCTTTAAGGTTTTACTTCTAAAAATCAACTCTTTCATCAAGCAGTAATAACCCAAAGAAGCACAGAATATTTGCCACAATTCTTCATGTCATACCTGATCTTTTATATCACTTTCCACAGTTCTTCTATTACTACACTCAGTGTTTCAGCTTTCCAAATGAACTGTTAAATTTGCAAGCATATCACAAAGTAATAAAACTACCCAGTCATGCTTTTCCTTCATTTAGAAATATTTGCTAAGTAATCAAAAGGACAAATCTCAGAAACTCTCACAAGTCACAGATGGGTTTCTCTCAGAAGTGGCTGCTTGCTGGGCCATAATCCCAACGTGCTCCACCTGTATGGAACAGGGGAGTGCCTGCTTGGCTTGGCATGTCCAGGGGAGAAGGAAAAAACACAGGGCAATAAAGCCAAGATTTTACATTAAGCAGCACAGAATTCTCAGTTATGCACATCTGCAGCTTCAAATCAATTCAAAAACTATTTAGGTGTGTTGTGGTTTAACCTGTGTGGCTCAGCCCCACTCCCCCCATTCCCTTGGGATGGGGAGAATCCAAAAGTGCAAACACCCCTGAGCTGAGTTAAGGACAGCAAAGGTGTGTGCACCAGCAAAGCCAAGCCCTTCCAGCTCGTCATCATGGCCTCACTTCTGTAGTTCTAGACCTTTCCAAAGGTCCAACTACAGTTTACAAAAGATAAGTTTTGTATTAAAACCCTGAAATCAGTGCAGTATTTATCAAACAAGTGAGACTTCTTCATTTACTTTAAAATATGAGGGAAAGCAAAGCACCTTTTTTTGTTACAAACTTTAAAGAAAGCACGTAACTTTTTCAAGCTTTTGTGATGTGCCACAAACCCAAAAATGTACCCTACACTACAAAAATGCAGTGCTGCTTCCTCTTAAGTGATGTTGTCTAAATGAATGCTTAAAACTGGACTGAACACCACAAAACGTGATATAATGAGCATAGCAGTGAGACAATCTGGGTTTGTCTTTTTCATGGTTTCCTCTGTCACTCTTTTCTCACTGTGAATAACTTTTCAACCCATCAGCAGGAAATTTCTGTAACAAACTAGTCCAGAAAACATCCATCTGAAGTGGCTGGAAAGTGTGCAAATTAATCTGAACAGAAAATATAGCCAGTATTGGATATCTAATAACAACACCCAGATACAAATCAATCACATTAATTAGTGGTGAAGGTGTCAGTGTTAAATGTGCATCTATCTCAGTGTAGGAGATGTAATTAGAGAACTACACCCTTTCACACAGGCAGTTGTTTTAACTGCTGTTCCTTCAATTAGCACATTTCTTGGCAAAGTTCCTCATTTTCTAATCTCAATTTCAGGATTAGACAACTGTTGGCTCTGATCCTACAAACACTCAGGCACACACTTGGGCTAACAGAGGAGTTTGCTCATTCAGCCCGAGCTTCTGGCAGGCCCTGAGCTGGGGTGGCAGGAGCAGGGAGATCCCTCCAGGGCCCATCCCCACCCCACAGCTCTGCCCAGGCACTCACACAGTCAGGTCAGGTTCTCATCTCACCTTACAGGAACTGCAAACAGCAAGTGCAGGGTCCAGGAGAGCCTTAAAATCAGGTATGAGGAGAAAGGTGAGAGGAGTCCATGAGGAAACCCCCTTCTTCCTTACACAAGACTGAGATTTACCCACTGGAGAGACTCCCTGGACTTATGCTACTCGCTCCTTTGGGTATGGATAACTGATTTATTGCTGGAAAACAAGCCACCAGACTTCATCCCTCAAAAAATCAGTTCATAGCTATTTTACCTGGCTCTGGTGTCACAGCCAAACAGCCAGATGTCACCTGAATGGGAGACACTGTTCCTGCATCATTCCCAGCCTGTCCAAACCCCCATTCCCTCCAGCCCTGGGCTGCAGCATCCCAGGTACTGCTGCAGCCTGCCCTCTGCAAGCCTTGGGCACTGATGGGTCGGGAACACACACACAGGGACCATCAGAAACACACCTTGGAGCTTCCCTGCTTCCAGCTCTCCTAATTCACAAACTGCTCCCACACACTGAACAGGTCAGATTCCAGATGCATCAAGTGAAGATACTCCAAACAGGCTAAACCCTTTTCAGTTCAGAGATCCCTTTTCTTTAAAGACATTAGCAGTGCACAAGTTTTGGTCATGAGGAGTGAAGGATGAAACCAGGGAACTAAAATTATTATCTGATGAAAACGTGGAAGAAACTGAGCTCTGTAATGACAGGATAGAACCCACCTGCACAGTTGTGCAGACCCAGTCCCACAGTGAAAAGGGAACCTCCACCTGCCAGATCCACGGGCTGAGAAATGTGAGAGAGGTGTTTAACTGACTGACTGCTAAATTTAGCCTCTTCCTCATCCCTTCTTTTTACAGGATGTATTTTTTCCACTTTTTTTTTTAATTTAAATACATGCAGGTTCAAAAGGCATTTGGTGCTACGTCCTTTTGAAAATGTTAAAAGTTATTGTCCTAGCTTTTGGATAAAAGTATTTTTGCTACAGAGCCTAGGCAAAAATAGTTCTGCTGTTTTGTGTTGGTTTTCTGGTTCTGGTTGGTTTTTTGTTTTTTGTTGTTTTTTTTTTTTTTTTTTGCTGATGGCTACATACTTTAACTTCACTCCAGTGAGCAGGCAAGATTCTACCTCCCCAAATATCCAGTTGTGACATGCTCAAGAGACTAATATTTTTTATAGCTTTCAAACCAGCCATTTACCAGAAGGTATCAGGCAGGTATAGCAAGACAACCATTTCGAATAAAGGCATATTTACAACCACATCCTTCAGGGCCCGAGGCACTGTCTGGAGCTCACCTGAGAAGAACCTCCCTTGTCATCTGAAGGATGTCTGGAGCGTGTTCACGCTTTGCAAGTGTAAGAAGCACCCACAGCTAAACGGCAATAAACAGAGTTCTCAGTAGTTTCAGCCAACGCGGCTCCATGAGTTAAAAGAAACAAGAGAGCTCAAATCTAAACCTTTCCTTTGGGCCATCCCAGGCCTGTGTTCCTTCATTCTGCCGAGGTACCCAAACCCACTGCCATCCAGGACAGCCTCATCAGAGCCGCTGCTCAAAGCCAGCTCTGCAGAGCAGCACAGACAGCAGATTGATCTCCAGGGATAAAGTTCAGCCTCATCCTCCTGCAGACTGAGGGGGAGGAGGGACATGCAGCATCACAGAAGGATTTCAGGCTTTCCAAACAGACTGTCAGGTGACAAGGACATTCATCGATTATTCATCCAGCCATGCACAGAAGCACAAGTTGTCAGTTTGGTGTTGGAACAGACTCAGTCTCGGGAATGAAGTCATTCAGAATGAATGTCACAGTAACGTGCAAACTGTGCCAGCCAAGTACCTGCACACAGGTGTGCTGCCAGCACTGCTGCCCCACACCCGGCACTGCGGCCCCAGCACTGCTGCCCCACACCCGGCACTGCGGCCCCAGCACTGCTGCCCCAGCCCTGCTGCCCCACACCCGGCACTGTTGCCCCAGCCCTGCTGCTCTGCCCCAGCCCTGCTGCCCCACACCTGGCACTGTTGCCCCAGCCCTGCTGCCCCACACCTGGCACTGCTGCCCCAGCCCTGCTGCTCTGCCCCAGCCCTGCTGCCCCACATCCGGCACTGCTGCCCCAGCCCTGCTGCCCTGCACCTGGCACTGCTGCCCCAGCCCTGCTGCTCTGCCCTAGCCCTGGTGCCCCAGCCCAACGACACCTGCTCACACAAACAGTTAGCTGAGAACAGCTGTACAAGGGATACAACCACTACCAAGCACAACAATGGCTGCACCTGCTATTCAAGGGCCACCTGGATTTTCTCCTAGCCCTGCAAAATCATTGCTGAAGTGTGACTCTGTTATTGCCAGAGATAATGCACACCAACTGCAGGCAGACACAGTCACGGAATCAGCTGGGTTGGAAGAGACCTCTGAGATCACCAAGTCCAACCCTTGATCCAATCCCACTGTGATGACACACCTCAATGGGAAGCATTATCAACCTAAATCTATTTTATATGCTTTTATAAAAGTATGCTTCTCAATTTTGCCATATAATTGCCTATGGAATTCCCTGGTCAAATGGCTACCACAGAAATGCCAAATTCTTGATTTCCATACAGACAGATTGAGTAATATCGCTCAATAAACATGGCTATGGGTTAGCAAAAGGTTTTCCTACAAAGAAGTTTTATCAATTACTAAATTGTACTTTACTCTTCCTTCTGCTCTGAAACAACTGCCCAGCAAAACTGTTTGCTGCCAAGAATGCTCTACCTGCAAACTTCTACATTTCAGCAAGTGGAGCTCTCTCCTGTTCTCCAAGCTAGACACTAAAAATACCTGCATGTAGGGACAGACCACATGAATCAGACAACAAGCATCTGGCTTTTTAGGCCAAAATTACCAATACATCCATCAGTTCTCCAGTCTTCCGAAGAAGAGGTATTATTGGTATTATTTTTCTGAGGTATATTAGACTTTGTTCACCCTTAAAAACTTAACGTACTGGCAGTAGGATCACACAAAAGGGACTCCACAGAGAACTCAGTATTTCTAATACGTTATATAGTGATGAAGGGCTGTGAAGCACCAACATTTACAAGTGACATCATGGTTAGAGGAGATCAAAGAGAGCTGAGTAACCTGAGGAAAAGCACCAAGTGAAGTGAAGGAGTCAGTGCTGACAAACACAAGCCCACAGGACCTGTTCCCACCCAAGTGACCCGTGTGCCTCCCCATGGCAGGGCTGGGTGACACAAACACAGCCATAAACTGGGCAGACTCAGGTTAAAGCACCCGGCCAGGCAGGGAGATTCTGCAGAAGTGCCGGGGGGAAAGTATGGTCAATGGTACATTAAACAATGTCAATAGTTGTAACCACACTCCAAAGCAGATGCCGACAGTGCAAAATGCAGCCAATCCTGCACACAGCAACAAAATAATTCAGAGAGATAGAAAACTGTACATTGAAGGAATGAAGATTAAGCGTGGAAATGGTTAAGAAGCAAAACAAACAGTGAATGAAGGCAAAGGGCTCGTGTTGTTCACTGATGCTCAGGTGAAAGCAGGAGAAACCCTCGGAGCAGCATTCGCAGGCTTCCCGCTGGGCAGCAGAACTGCATCCTCCTGCAGCACGACGAGGTGCTAAGAGGCGATTTACTTGCAGTGACAAAGATCTCTTCCTGTAAAACCTGCTGCAGGCGGGCAGCTCTGTCCTGAGACGGCAACACTTTGCACTCAGAGAGCCTTCCTGCCTTGGCTCCTGAAGGACTGAAACTAGGACTCAAATGTATTTTAGAAGGTCAGATCAAAGGAATCTCAATAGTGGTCACAACAACATCATCTTTATTTCTACCTTTTAGTTCCCTGCCCCATATTTTAGTCACATGCTAATTCCTGAGCAGGGCAAGTTCAGCACACCAAAACCAGTGCCAGGCACTAGAACTTTGAGAGTTAGGAGAGAGCACGGGCTTGGCAAGAGTAGACCATACCAATTGTACCTAATTTGGCTCTATGACAAGAGCTCTAGAGAAATACCTTGAAGGGGAAGCCTTGCCCACCACGTGGGCTCTGAGACAGAGGGGACCAAGTCCTTCAGAGCAGCAGGTACAGACCCAGCAGAGGAGACAACCAGCAAAACAACAGCTCTGAGGAAAACACAGAGCTGGGATGCCTGTAATCAAAGCACTTTCCTGGGGCAAGGAGAAGAGAGGAAAAGTAATAAAAAAAAAAAGATGTCTCATTTGTCCCTCTTGCTTATTTTCATTTCCCACTGCACCGAAAATGCACAGTCTTCCCAGTCTGCTACACTGAAGTTTTATGCAACCGATTTCAAGTTGGATCAATTGAAAAGTCGGAAGAAAGCAAGCAAAGCAATGCAAATTTTATGCAGACGTTTCCTGTGTTTGGATACAATGCAGAGACTATGGGGAAAAACAACAACAGCTGAAATATTGGAGTCACTGCAGGAAAGACAAAACAATAACCAAGGATAACATTTAAGAGCCACTGCTGTCTTCTTGCCTGTATCGGGCAATATCAATGACGTTAATTATTTAAGTGTTGCTGTCTCCTCTAATTGGGATACTGGGGTGACTCTTCCCCCCCTCCAAATTCCAACTAACTCCATTCTTTAGATCATTTCAGAACTGTAGATAACAGAAAAAAATTAAACGCTCACAGCTAGGATTTCGATGTAGTTAACAATTAATACTGATATATGTAACTAAAACCTCCACCACCAGTACAGTTATGAACTTCATCAGTTATTTTCCCTGTGCTGTAACACAAAACTCAGAACAAAGAGTTAAAACACAGCGATCCAAAGCAAAGCCTCTCTGAAGGCAGTTGGAATATTACGCAATTTTCAGTCTTACAAAAATACAACACAATTACTGTTTCAGGGGGTTTCCACTTTCAGACTCAAGAGAGCCTGCTCTTGCTTGCTCTCTGCAAGCCCAGGAGCGCTTCAATACACCAGCTCAGGAAATACACTCCTGGATGACACCAGCAGCAAAGAATGCACTTCCACCGCTTGGATCCCCCTTCCCTGTAACGCTTACTCAGGAACTGCAGTTATGGGCTGGCTTTCCATTTTTAGAATGTCTTACTTAAGCTCCATACAAATATATACGATTTCAGGTAGCTGTTATTGAACTGAGCCTTCTGAGTGCTGTCAAGCACAGCAGAGGAAGCAGCAGAGCCCCAGCAGGAACGGCCCCAAGCCCTTGGGCAGGACCAGGCTCTGGGCCCGACCTGCTGGAAAGGGAGGGACCCCCAAACACTCCAATTACTCCAGCACAGGAACGGAAAATCCTTGGCACACTTACCAGTTCTGCTACCTGAAAATGAACCATTTCAGCAAGGTGCTCCAAGGCAGCTGCCAGTTTGAACATCACAGACAGCAGCACCAATTACAGATGGAAGAGGATGTGTATCCACCCAATTGCATTTTTTGCCTGTTTGTGAGGCCACTTCAAATTCAAACGACTTCAAATGGAGCTTTTCAGCAAAGGCACAGGAGTCCTACAGGGAGTTCAACCTCTTTTTCCCTTTCACAGCTCACCTGCTACATTCTCTATTCAGCTCTCCCAGGACCCAGCAGGTGAAGCTGCAAATGTCAGAGCAAATGTGAACATGCCCAGCAAGGAGGGGTAAAAGCAGGCTCAAAAATCTACCTTGCATGCACCTTGTTAGGGGAAGTGTGTAACACCCCACTTCTTTTGTCAAACAAAAGCACAATAAAAACCCGATGGCAAATACAGTTTGTAACTTGTTTCTCTACCGTAATGGTGTTAGTTAACTTCAAATAACTCCCAACACACCTTCTGATGAACTGTCAAAATCATGTTGTGTGTGTCTCAAAGGCAGCCCTCAGTTAATGCAGACTCCAGAGCAGCACACACAACCCCAGCACAGCAAACACACACATGCACTGCCTTGTTCCCTTCTTATGTTTTTAATACTGATGCTGTTGCTGCCTGTCAACATCCTCTTGTTGAGCCAAAGGAAGGAAATGCCCAGGAACAATCCAGCAGTCTCTTCACTTGTCATTTATGGTCACCTTAAAAGGCAGCATTTACTCACAACTGAGCTGTCAGTGACCTGCCCACACTGCCCTGGATGGCATCTGTCCCCAGGCCCTTGGGGACACCAGCAGGGCTCCCTCCAGGCTGGGCAGCCACAGCCACAGCCCAGCTCAGGGGCTGAGCAGAACCACAGACACTGTGGGGACTGTGGCACCATCCCTGTGCCTGGGCAGCCACAGCCCAGCCCAGCTCAGGGGCTGAGCAGAACCACAGACACTGTGGGGACTGTGGCACCATCCCTGTGCCTGAGCAGCCACAGCCCAGCCCAGCCCAGCTCAAGGGCTGAGCAGGACCACAGACACTGGGGGGACTGTGGCACCATCCCTGTGCCTGGGCAGCCACAGCCCAGCCCAGCCCAGCTCAAGGGCTGAGCAGAACCACAGACACTGGGGGGACTGTGGCACCATCCCTGTGCCTCCGGGGTCGGGATTGTGTCCAAGGCCAGGAGTGGTGCCAGGAAGCCAGCCCCCATCTCAGAGAAGCCAGGCTGAAACACCTTCAAAACCAGGGTCAGCACCACCAGTACCCAACGTCCTCAGCAGGAATGAGAAAATAAAACATTTAAAGAAAGGAAAAGGTGGTAGTGCTGGCATATGACAAAGCTCTCCCACAAGGCTGGTTACCTGGTCTGCACTTGTCACCAACCAACACCATGCAGGAGTGGGATGAGTCTTTAGACCCCATTATCCCCAAATAAGTCTCTGTGAAAGTGAGACTATTTACTGGAAAGGCACCATGAACTGCAGGTTTCACACTGAATTAGAAGAACTGATGATCCAACCTCACTGACTTCTTTGCAAAAGATGGAAAAACTTGTGTCCAAACAAAGTACAGCACGCTCAAAGCTACAAACTTCCAACAGAAAAGTCTTCTCTAATAAACTGTTTGTTCAGTGTCCCCACAACAGACTTCTGCAATATTTATAATTTATTATTATAATCTTAAACCACTGGTGAATTGTGAGACCTACTGACCAAAGGAAAATTCAAAGGATGGGAATAGTCATGCTACTGAGAGGAAAGTCATCTCTCTGGAGGCTGCTCAGCTCTGCAGCCGAGTTCCTTCCTCTGCCAAAGCACAGAGTTTACAGCACAACCAGAAATTCAGAATGCTGCTCAGTCCATCTCCAGCAGCAGAGAGAGCTGCCAGCAGTGCCACTCACTCTTTGGGGTGAAGCTCTGTTAGAAACAGGTGCCATGTAATCCTGGTCCTGTAAGTCCCAGCTTCTCTAGGCACGGATGGAGGCATGAATAACCATCAGTGGTGGGGCTCAGGTATTCATTCCACAGAGGCTGTGACAAGAAACAAACAAACAAACAAAAAAGATTACTCAACAAACTCAAACACAGAACAGAAAAAAAATCAGTTGCTGAAATCACCCTGGAGCACATTATTATGGACTGATTAAAATTTTAAATGGAAAGATAATTTAAGCAGGCAGACCTGTAACTTTAGTGGTAGATTTGAGACAAACAAATCTTGTGAAATAGCAAACAACGTGGTGAAAGGAACCAGCTGAGCCCAGCAGGGCTGCCCAATGCTCTTGAACAAATGCACAGTTACTGAAGCAGAGGAAGGGATGACACACAGAAGCACACAATGTACACCCAAACCAAGGAAGAACTCCGTATCTGGGAAGCACTTCAAAAGAGACAGAAATGCAGAAGTAGGTTACTGCTCCCTTTGCAGCCTAAGGGGAGAGGAGAAAGCTACCTGTCCACTCCACTGCTGTTTTCCAAGCAAACAATAATGGAGTTCTGAGAAAGCTGGAGACCAGTGAGCCAAACAGGGCCTGCCACAGCAGCACAGACACAAAGGGTGACAAACACTTGTCTGCACAGGAACCCAGCCAGGGAACACCCCAGCAGGTACCTCAGACTGGATAAGGCTGTGAAATGACTGAGATTGCTCTCCAGCCTGTTAAGGGAAGGAGGACAGAAGAGCAGTGTTAACAGGAAGCTCCATCCAGAGAGAAGCTTCTCCTCTGGGAATTGATTCCTTTGTGATTGATCATGTTTAACATTGGCAAAACAACTGGCCTTCACATCTTCCAAGTTTGTGGGGGCTTTGGCAGGCAAAAATGGCCTGGGGCAGTTACTCAGGCATATTATTATGGAAGACCTCAAGGAATACCTTGCCATTGCCCTTTACCCAAGCCAGACAGTGCCAAAGAAAGTTCCTGTGACAGACAGCAAGGCCATCACCAAGAGCACTGGTGCAAGAGCAAGGCCATCACTGGTGAGAAGAGCACGGGTTCCCCAGCTGCTCCTGGGAGGTGTAGAGAACATCAAAAATACACTTGCAGCAGAAATCTGAAGTGTTACTGCCACTACAATGAAATGCAAGTTCACCCAGCACAGGCCTCGTTTCTCACATTTGCAGCTGGTTGTGCTGGTCTGCCTGAATTCAAGGGCTGTCATGGTAATAAAGGGACCAAACCCTCCTTTTTGACCATCAACCCCTTTACAAAACAGAAACTGAGGAGATATTGTTTTCTATGAATACTTGGGGATAAAAGTGAGGATAAAGAAACATTTGAGAGAAGAACAAATAGGTCCTAAATGACTGTTAAGAGATTTATTGCTCTAACTACAAATTAGGAAATTCCCCAATGTAATGAACATCTGGAGAAGTGAAAAAAGTATGGTGAATATATGGCTTGAGAACGGAATTATGGGTGGCTGTTTTCCCCACCGTTGTCACTGCACTGTTAGGATTCTTAGAGTGGATTCCTATTATTCGGTATACCCGATTTATTTTTTCTCATTTATACAAATAAAATTGTATCTATCTTTAGGGAAGCCAAGCTCCTTCAATCACAGAGTTAAACCAGCAGCTTCTCTGGGATATGTTTACAGGCAGTACTGTTTTGATTCACATCCTGCTGGCATCTCTGCGAGTGGAAAATGTTAAGGTCAAACCAAGGTGATTTGCCTGCTTCCCTTCTGTGGTAGGGCCATTTCCACCAGGGCTCTTGGATAAAATACACACCAGTATCTTCATACAGTACTCAACTAACTAATAACCACAGCTGTTACTGCATTTGGCACCCACCCACAGCTCCCCAACCACACCAGGTACGTCTGGACACCCACAGACTCACACACTGAAGTCCCACCTCATTTAAAGGTACAAGTTGGCATTTGACAACAATTAGATCAAGACACTTGTTTTCCCCCTTCTAGTTCTGTGTCAAGACTTGACATCTTGGTTTAAGTTCACATGGAACAAACAGGGATCTGATCCTGTCTGTCCACCATAGAGTGAGTCGAGGCCACAGCTGCTCTCACCAACCCAAATGAGCAGAACAGGAAAAAACCTACACAGCTGTAGTTGTGTCTTGGTAAACCATAACCCACCTGGGGGAGATGCTTGTGTCCTGCCCAAGCCACTGCACACACATGTCCCCACTCTGTCTGAGGCTGCCACACACACAGCTACATCCTCACCTAACGCTGGCCAAGGAGGAGGCACAGTCCCTGCATCCCCCAGCACACACTCCAGGACAAAACAGGCCACAGGGATTAGCACCACATCAGCCAGTGTCACCAGGCCCACTGCCAGGATCCCAGACAAGATAAATCACACAAACACCAGCTTCTCCTTCATGCAAAACTGTGTGAAAAGCTAAGGCACACCCAAAACTGAAAGGCTGACATTGGTGTTCGTACACCTAGGAAGTCTTCTCACAAATTTAACACATCACACCAAACTGCTTCACACTCCCATTGGAAAAAATACACTGGCAAGAAGTCTGAACTTCAGCCTGTACAGAGCTGTCCATCAGCAGGGGCCTTAGGAGGGCAAACTAAGCCCCCAGCAGAATGCACAGAGAGCTGCTCACTCAGCACCATGAGAGAGCAGGGAAAGCTTCAGCAGGAAGAAAGCAGCATTCCAAAAGCAGCACATCCCCAGTGAAAAGCACTGCCTTCCCCTTGGACTGGACTGTCCAAGGCAGAGACTGAGAAGCTCCAAGTACCACCTGCCTGTGGCCAAGCCAGGTGCCCAGAGAGCAGAGCCTGGGGAGCAGCTGCAGAGCCGCAGAGCAATCCCCTGGCACAGCAATCCCTATGGATGGGCACACAGCGAGTGCTGGGACAGGGACACGGGAGCGGGTTCTGCACCCAGGGCTCCCCCAGCCTCCCCCACAAACCAGGCAGCTGCACAACCTCATCATCTGCCAGCCTGGAATTACTGGGGTGAGCTGAGTTAAGGGAGTTTAATTGTAAAGCAGATACGTCCCAACTTACGGCATCTTTTAAAAAGTTGTGTCAAGTGAAGAAATACTGTGAAGGAACACAGAATATTAGCTGGTTTTCGGGGGTTTTCTGCCCAACATTCTGTAAGGAATCCTCTTTTAAAACTTTGAGTACAATTGATTCTTGCCAAATGAAAGATGCAGCAGAACAGTGGTTATTTGTCTATTGTATGGTACCTTGATTCCAAAACAGAGGTCAAGCAAGCAGTTTTGAATTTCAACAGACTATTCTCTTCCATAACGATTTTCACCTGATACCTTAGTGTAAGAAATTACAAAATCCATTTACAAGTGTAAATTCAAAAGACAGCAATACAATGGGAGGGTTGATAAAATAAATGTAAAAATTAAGGAACTTAAGAAGCCTGTTTAGACATCACACGTACATCTCTGCTCTCCTCCTGTCCAAGGCTGTTATAAATTGCCAGAGATTCTGTGGCTGGCTGTTAATTAGTTCCTGAGCATTAGCAGCATGACAGTGCAGAGCTTTCACACGAGGTATTTATGCTTGTACTGGGAGAAAAGGACACAGCATCCTTGAATTTCTAGACTTAGGAGGCATCTCTCCTCCCAAGATAAAAATCTCTACCCTGGCTATAATCCTGTGCAAGATGCAAACCCTTTCAGTGTCCAGTCCAGAAGCTGAGGCTGCCTCCATGAGATCCCTGGCAAGTAGGGAAACAGCCAAACAGTCCATGCAGTGGCATGTCCTGCCTTCCCTTCCTCCAACATGTCTAAGTTTGCCCATCTAAAAACTTGGAAATGAGACAGACACGTCAAATATTTGGAAAGCAAAGCCTCAGCAGGCAGGTGGCTGTTTGCCACGCAGACAACAGCAACAAGCTCTCCCAAAGGCCTGCTTGTGCCAGGGAACCTGGGGGGAGGAAGAACCAGGTACCAGCTCCAAGGGAATCATGAGCTACTCAAGTTACCTGCTCAGAGGCAGCAGCTCTTCGTTTTGGAAGAAGAATGTTCCACACAAGTAGAAGGCAGTGCAGGCCTGTGAGGGCTGCACAGCTGACGGAGGGGCTGCCTGAGCCTCTCACACAGGGACATTCATCCAAAAGGTGGTCAGTCGGCTTCCACTCACAGGGATCATGTTCATGCCTCAAAACACAGAACATGTCTGCCCAGCTGGACCCTTTGTTTTCACAGCCCTCAGTCACAGGACCAGGGTGCAGAACAATCAGCTCAGAGAGGCAGCACTCTCTGAGCTCCAGGGCACAGCCCCAGCCCTCCCAGGGGAGCTGAGGGCTCCAGGTGTGCCTGCAGCAGCCCCTGCACCCAGCCTGGCCCAGCTGCTGCAGGTGTGTGTGACCTGCAGGGCTGCAGCCTGTCCTGACCCTCCCCTGCACAGCAATTCCTGCCCTGACCCTCCCCTGCACGGGAATTCCTGCCCTGACCCTCTCCTGTTTGGGAATTCCTGTCCTGCCCCTCCCCGGCACAGCAATTCCTGCCCTGTCCCTCTCCTGCTCGGGAATTCCTGCCCTGCCCCTCCCCTGCACAGCAATTCCTGCCCCGAGCTGGCCCTTCCCTCAGTGCTCTCTCCACCTGTGAGCACACGCACACAGGGCTGACCAATAACACCGCTCATCAGATGGTCCATCGAAACCTGCAGAGCTTCACCACGTGCAAATACCACCCCACATCCCTCACTGTCCTACACACAGAGCATTTTTTCAACTTTCTACAAAAAATAAAAAATATCTGGAATATTGCCAGAGTAAAATATTTTTGTTCTGTTGCAATGTGATGCCTGTGATGCTTTGAGATGCAGAGAAAACAAAGGGAAAAGTCTGAAAAAATTGCAATAACGTGAATTATCTCAGCTATCCAAAAGAAGCATCTTCCTTTAGTGTTTAAAATTTCAGCCTGAAACATATTAATATTTATATTATCAATTAAATCAATATGCTACTAATACAAACCAATACAATAATACAATATAACCTAACACCATGAACTGGATCACTGAAACAGCATTTGCCAGAATTCTAACAAGGCAAGGCTTCCCAAGACTGATGCACTCCACTCTTCCTAAAAGTGGGAAGTTGTGATTCAGGGCATCTTCTTTTGCATCTGTTACAGTGCAAAGATATTTAAACTCTCCTCATTATGAATGGCAATGAAGGCATTAAGTCTGGCAAAGCTGTTCTCCCCCTCCCCAGTGCAGACACTCCCAGCCTGGATCCCCACAGGCCGGGTGGTGCCCCCCACTCCCCCCGGAGTGCTCAGCTTGGCCAAGATACAGCTGAGCAGCTCATGACACAAACCCAGCTCCTGGAGTCAGGGTGCCTTCCTCATTCAACACTTTTTCAGTTACTGCAGATCTCCGGTGTGCATTTTCTGGTGTTGGATTTGGGTTTTTTGGTGGTGTGGGGTTTCTGATTTCAGTGTCAGTACATGACTTCATGAATAATTTTGTGCTTCTTAAAAATAACCCCTGTGTTCCACAACAAAACTAACAAACTCTGAAAGACTGACCTCATCAGCCTGGACACAAAGCATCCCACAACAGGCAGTGCTCTCCACCACAACTTCAGAATTTCCTCAAGAAATGTCAAGTCCTTGAACCACAGGAAGTTTTTCTATTAGCCTGTCTATTCTGTAAAGAACTCTAAACACAGGGTTTTTGAAAACTATCTTCTGAAAAAGAAGGTGTTTAACCACAGTGAAATCTCCCAAATCTCAGTGTATGCTGTTGCTGTGGTTTATGCTAAGAAACGACAGCAAAACTAAGAAAACTCAGGAATTTTCTTTCTTTATTGGGTAGTCAAAATCGCAGGGAGCAAATGGGCACATCTCACAGGTCTATGAGCCAGTCTGAGACTTCTGGGTTAAATGTTTTTTCATCTCTAGTCTGAAATACAACCCCCCCCAGGAAAAGCAATACATTATACAAGTCCTCTCACTGCCAATATTTTCTGTTTCAGCTGAAATATGGCATGGGGCATTTTCATTACATTAGTTATGAGGACAAAGCTGGATATGAAGGATATGAAGCAGCAACAGATGGCAGGTTCTGCCGGCATATCTTTGATTAAGGCTGAATCAAATAACCCAGCCCAGCAGCAGGACTGGATCACGAGCACCCTGGACAAGGTGCGTGTTACAGTCACATTATTGGGATCTTCTCCACTCCTTTCATCAGTTTAAGTGTTGCCTTTCTCTTTGTAAGTTCTGCAGAGCCCGGAGCTCCCTCTGCTTCACAGAAGGGCACATCAGGTTGGAGTTCAGGCACCAGGAGGGTACAAATCAAATCTCTGCCACAATATGCTCTCATTGCAACACTGTCGTCTTATTTCTTTATAAGAATAGATGGCAACTTTGTTTTTAAATAAGAACAAGATGAAAATACTAACTCATTCTGAGATCTGTATCCCTATGTATCTTTAGATACTGTGCAAAACTTGAGCCTGAATTTGCAGCTGACAATCAGGGAACAGTCACATAAACACCTGTGCATGAAATGTCTCCAATTAACACTCCAGATCTCCACTTGTCCAGAAGCCCCTGAAATCCGTTACATTACATGCACCATCTCGGTTTCATTTGGTGAAAGAGAAGAAATACTTCAGCTTTAAGCACGTCACACTGACATGGAGGTTAGAGAGTTGTAATTTGCCTGCAATTGTTTCAGAGATGAGGGAATTTATTTGGTTTTAGTTTCCACCACTCAGCTTTACCTCCATGATCACAAATGCATGAATGCTCCATTCCCGGGTTACACAACAGGAAATTCTGCCAAGGCAAGACAGAGAAGAACACGGGTTTGGAACTGCAAAAGTTTCCTTTTGGAGCACTAAGGACGCATTGCCTGCTGCTGCCTTCCTGGGGAAGAGGACAGGAACCCACCACAAACTGGAAAGTCTCAGATTTCTAGCACAGATGGCCTAAGTAAGATCATTTAAAGCAAATTAAGGGATAAATTAGGTGCTTTCTATTTGGACACGTGCAATGCAAATCCCTTTGAGTACATTTCTGAAAACCTATTAAAAGCATAGCCCAGGTGATAACCTACCACTTATCACAGCATGCACGGACCACAAGGAGCTTTTGTGAGAAGGTGAAGACAGGAAAAGTTTTTGGCACCCACAGAACCAAACAGAAATTTAGAGTCTTTTTAAAGCTCCTTCCTTGTTCCCTGACAATGGGACCTCAAGAGGGAAAAAGCAACCTCTGGTACCACACCCCAGCTCCTCCTCTTCCTCACTTGCTCCCAGATCTCTGCTACTCTTTGCCCTGTCTGGCACTAGGAAAGCTGCCCCCACCTTCTCACCTCCAGCCCCTCCCAGGACATTGGCCCTCTTGCTCCTGCTGCCTCTGGAGATGGTCCCAGTCAGTCTAGGGACATCTCCTGGGCCAGCCCGACACTGTGCAGGGCCACCCCTGCTGCCAGGGACCCCCAGACAAGTGAATCCCACCGGAGCTTCCCCACCCAATGCTCCAAGGGGTACTCACTCATCAGAGAGTGGGGACCCAGTGCCCTCAACTGCCCTGCATGAACTCAGGGAACCCTGAAGGCCAGTTCATCCCACAGCCCGCAGAGGGCATGTCCCATGGATCCCACACAGGGGCACATCCCATGGATCCCACACACAGGGGCACATCCCATGGATCCCATACACAGGGGCACATCCCATGGATCCCACACACAGCCTGCACAGGGCACATCCCATGGATCCATACACAGGGGCACATCCCATGGATCCCACACACAGGGGCACATCCCATGGATCCCACACACAGCCTGCACAGGGCACATCCCATGGATCCCACACACAGGGGCACATCCCATGGATCCCACACACAGGGGCACATCCCATGGATCCCACAGCCATGGGGGAATTTCACTGACTGCCCACAACCACCACCCCACAGCTGCACTAACAGTAAACACATTAAAAATCCCCCCACTGAGCTGTGATGCAGAAAGCAAGTTTCAGCTTGTGCACCTTCAAAGGAATTACAACAGATTCCTTTCTCCTCTTTAGTAATGAATTAATCACGATACCAATTGGAACATTAGATCAGCTATAATGTGGATTTAAGGTTCACAAAACCACACTCCATTTCAGTTAGAACACCATACAGGGGGGCTCTAATTTTAATTATTTCTTGAATAATGGCTCAATCATTCTCAAACAAAGTAACAACTCCCAGTTTAATTTTCTCCACTAAAATAAAGGCATATTTAAAATGGTTTTAGAAACCTATCAAACAGGAAGTTGACTGGTCTTCAATTCCTAGTGCTAGGTAAGAACTCTCTACAATGGTATGCAAAGGAAAAAAGTGGGGGAAGATCTGTAAGAGATGGTCATGGATACACTTTGGAGAAAACCAGCAATTTCTTTTTCTTTTGTAACTACAACATCTTAAAATAAAAATAAAAGGAGGAAAACACATGAATAATAAAAGTATGCCTTTAAAAATTCTGTTAAAAGGCATGTTGTTTAAAACTCCTGTACTCAAAGAAGGTATTTCCTCCTTGCCCAAGCTGTGCCCCCCTGCCTGTAGGGTGGGATGCAGACCGGGGCCGGGCAGCCGCAGCCCCCGCCGGTCCCGCTGCCGAGGGGAAGGCGAACTGGCCGGGCCGGTTCCGGCGCTGCCCCCGCAGCACACACCGCTCGCACTTCAGGAAGCGGGGCTGACTCAGCCCGTCCCAAGGAGGGCGAGCCCGAGCCCGAGTCACCTCCCTGACCCCGCACACGCGGCCCCACCGCGTCCCGCCGCCTCCTGCGGCGTGCGGGGACCTGTCTGCTCCAGCCTTCCCTCAGAATGACAGTGGCAGGGACTTTATCACCAAAAAAGAAATTAATGAATCTCCACAGAAAGCGCAGGAGTCCTTCCTTCCTTCCTTCCTTCCTCCAGAAATCCAGGTCTCTTTCCTCCACCTCAGAATGCGGGAGCGGAACAAAGCTCTGCTCGCTGCTGCCAGCTGCAAGATTTAACTGACAAGACACTGATTTTCTTCTGTGCTAGCAAAAGCTTTGGGAAGGTCACCAGAGGCAGTTTTTGGCTGCCTTCATCCACCTCCTCCTTCCCCCTGCAAACCTCCTCTGAGCAGAATAAATGAGCATTCCGTTTGGCTAAAAGAACATGAGAAGTTATCCAATGAACTAGGACGCCTGAGAGGCCTCAGGAAAAGCAGCAGAGAATCAGTGACGCTCCCAAGCGTGCCCAGGGAGCTCCTGGTGCTGGCAGCCCCTCCAGCTCCATGCAAGGCGCTGCTGCCAGAGCATCCTGCTCCTGGGGAAGGGCCATTTCCACATGCTCTGGTTCAGGGCTCGGCCATGGGGACATGTTTACTCTCCATCCTCACTAGCACTGGGACTGCCTTGATGGCAGCACACGGCAGTCAAGGCAGGAAGAGCAGCAGGTGAAGAGTTGTGGGCCATTCCCGACAGCCCAGCTCCAAATCCAGCTTTCCAGACACTTGCACATAAAGCTATGCCAGGCCTTTTTCCTACCCAATTACTGAAGTTTGAACCAGTTTACTTTTGGAGTGACAGTACATGCCATATTCATAAGGATTTGATGTCTTACTTTCACTAGAGGAAAAACTCCTAAACCTAATGAGAGCTGCTGGAATTCCAGAATTCTGACCTGCTCCAGCACAGGTTCCTCAGGAGATGCCGAGATGTCCACGTGCTCCTTTTATGAGATGGTGAAACACGTTCTTCCTGCGGCAGCTCTTCCCAGCTGTGCCCACCCTCCCGTGGCACATGAAGTTACCAGCCCAAAGCGGGGCAGCCTCTCACCCAGCTCCTGCACTCCTGCAGCTCTGGCCCCCAGGCTGGCACAGCAGAGCAGAGCCTGCAGGAAAGGCCAGAGCACAGCACAGCACAGCAGAGCCTGCAGGACAGGTAAGAGCTCAGCCCAGCACAGCAGAGCCTGCAGGAAAGGCCAGAGCACAGCCAAGCACAGCAGAGCCTGCAGGAGAGGCCAGAGCACAGCCCAGCACAGCAGAGCCTGCAGGAGAGGCCAGAGCACAGCCCAGCACAGCAGAGCCTGCAGGAGAGGCCAGAGCACAGCC
>JAWWLZ010000177.1:344002-366769 GCA_035041345.1 Poliocrania exsul
GGGGGGGGTCTCTTCCTTTGGCACTGGGAATGGGGGGAGGGGGGGGTCTCCTCCTTTGGCAGTGGGAATGGGGGGGGTCTCCTCTGTTGGCAGTGGGAATGGGGGGGAGATGTCTCCTCTGTTGGCACTAGGAATGGGGGGGGGGGGGGGTTGTCTCCTCCTTTGGCACTGGGAATGGAGGGGTCTCCTCCTTTGGCACCGGGAATGGGGGCCTCCTCCTTTGGCAGCAAGGGGAATGCTTTGCATGTTTTGTCCTGAGTCCCTGTTTCAGCAGGATGGAGGTTGGAGGAACAGCAGCTTCCTGGGCCACAGTGTGGGCTCAGGGACCTTCCCTTGGCCAAGGCAGAGTGTCCTGTCCCCCCAGGTTTCCTCACCAGGTTGTGCAGCCCCAGGAGCTGGGTGTGGGTTGTGTTTGGGCTGCAGGGGCACAGAAATAGGGATGTCCTCAGGTGTTGCTGGAGCCAATTGTGAAAGCAGGTTTGATCCCCCTGTGCACCTGTGGGTCAGGGCTGCTTGTGGGTATTGCTGTGCCTGACAAAACTGGACACTTGGCCACAGCCAGGTGGGTGATTGGCTGAGAGGATGGGAAGGAATCACTAAGTGGGATGTCCAATAAAGACAAGGTGATCAGAGTTGGCCTGTTTTGTGGGTTTTCAGGTCCTTCTAAGTGGAAACATGTAAAAAAAAAACAACCAGAGCACAAAAGAACTACCCCCAAAGCCCACAGATAAAGTGAAAACCCCACCAGGCCATCTCTGGCCTATGCAGGTCCTTGTATCTGTCTGCTCAAGGACAGGGGAAGGCCTGCTAAAATCCTCTGCAGTTCTCAGGCTGAGCAAAACATTGCCCATCTTTGTACTAGGCTGTGTTTGAGGCCTGGGAAAAATGCTGAGAAATTAAATTAATTGTAATCTTTCATACCAGACTGGGGGTACAGAATTTCAAACTGAAATCTAAAGATCCTTATGATTAAGGAGGAAATCAAAGAAAAAGGATGGATTCATATTTCCAGGCTGTACATTTCTCATGGCTGTAACTGAGAGGCTGCAGACAAGCACGGGTTGTTTTTTGTAGTAGGACTTCATCAACATTATGCAATAATTTAAAGTGAAGTTGTGCCAAATGCTTCCCTGAACGCAACTCTGTGAATCTGGCCTAGCAAAACTGGCAAAGGCTGTACAAAATTATACTGATGCTCCTGACAAAATAACCTGCAGTGGCTCCTAAATCACAGGAATTGTCTGTCCCTCTGGCTTCTCTCTCCCAGGCTGCAGACAAACCTTCTGCTCTGACTCCTGCTGTGCTGCTGAGACAAAACTGGGCTGGGCTGGCGATACAGGGTCAGCACAACCTCCCGGGGTCCTGCTCCCTCAGGTTGCTCTGTCCCCATGGCCCTGGCTGTGTCCCACCTGCAGCTCGGGGAGGGAGCAGAGATGCAGAACTGCTCTGAATTGAACCATAAATGTGCAAATCACTGCAACTCCAGACAGCCACAGCTTCTCCCAGGCTGTAACAGGGAAGAGCATCTTGGCCTAAGGAGAAATTGGACTTATTTAGAGTAATATGTTCCTGAAGCCCTGATAAACTGCACCCCAACAGCATAAACTAATCAGCTGCCTTTTGCCTGCAGCTCCTTAGGAGGGACTGGCACAAACTGTTCTGTCAGCAGAGCTGTGGGGAGGAGGCCTCCAGCAGTGGGGCAGGGAACCTTTCATAGAGATTTGGGTTTCTGAACCAAATCAGTAACAAAGCTAGCACAAAAATGTGGTGGGTGGAAATGCTTTAATTTAAAATACTACACAGAAAGCAAGAGCAAAGACAGACGTGTGTGCAAAATGTGAGGGTAACTTCAAATCACCTTTTTAATTCCATAAAACAAGGAGCTGGACTCCTGTTTCCCTTCCTGCTTTGAGAAAATCTGGGCTTTAGGTAG
Organism: Poliocrania exsul; assembly: GCA_035041345.1. NCBI lineage: Eukaryota > Metazoa > Chordata > Aves > Passeriformes > Thamnophilidae > Poliocrania > Poliocrania exsul. The sequence continues at coordinate 345,936 of JAWWLZ010000177.1, forward strand.
ATACAGAAAATGAAGCTATCATGACTCTGAAAGTGGATTTCCAATTGTTCATTTTGCAGCCCTGGAAACAAAATCACAGTGGTGGATTTATCTGAAGAGCAATGAGGCTGTAAGGTACAAACTGGGACCCTGATACTTTGCCCAGACTTTTTAAGCCCAGGTTTTTGTTGGGGTTTTTAGAGTGTCTCGCTGACTGCTGCTTACTCTGAACTTTTCCTCTGTCTCCCACTGAACTGCTGCTACTTTATATGGATTGTTTCAGTGTCTGGTGGTGTAGCAGATGTGGTGCCTGTTGCAAATACGCTGTTCTGCTGCAGCTGCTTTGAGAAGCTGCCTATCCCTGCCTGTAAAGCTGCGTCCTCACCCCCAGCCCTGCGTTATTGCACGTGGAATCCACCTCTGAGAGTCCTGTGGTGCAGCACAGATCCTGCTCTGGGCAGGGGGTGCAAAGCCCAGATGCTTTGCTGTACTACAGGGAACGCTGGTTCTCTGCAGGTTTGTGTTACAACACCTTTATTTTGTAGTGCTAAAAGGATTCTGCAGGTGTGAGTGCTTTGTCTGATGGATGCAGAGCTGCAGAGGGGCAAGTTGTTTGCTGCACCTTCCAAACATCCTACTCTCCACACAGCAGAGCCAATAACAGGAATGATTTATGGACCAGGCAGGTACAGGTCGATTTAAAACATTTGTTATTTCTTCAGTAATGAAGAAAATTATAGAGTGCTATAATGGATAACTCAGCCTCACATCTCCCAATAAATCTTTAAATGAATGTCTTCAAGCATATTGTTGGTAACTGTTGTTATCCATGGAAGTAATAAATAGAAAGCTAGATGGAACATTAATAAAAAAGATGTAATAAAACTGCAAATTTCTTGTGTTCAAATACGGAAGTCTGTAAATGATGCCTCTGAATTTCTGTCTCCAGCTCAGCAAAGCAGGATTTTCTCCAGGATTGCTCAGCCACATGCCAGGAATTGTCCAGAGGAGCTGTGGCTGCCCCTGGATCCTTGTGAGTGTTCCAGGCCAGGCTGGATGGAGCTCTGAGCACCCTGGGACAGTAGGGGTGTCCCTGCCCAGCAGGGGTAGGGCTGGATGGGCTTTGGAGTCCCTTCCCACCCCAACAGAGCTGTGATAATTAACCCCTGGAAGCACCAGAGGATTTCTCCTTTCCCCCTCTCTTTCAGTCAAGCCTTGCCTTGCCGTTGCCAGCTGTGCTGGCTGCAGCTCTGGAATCAACACACCGGGGCAGGGAAAGTGGATTGGGCTTGTTGAGTTCAAACCAAAACAACCTGAAATGCCTCCTGACTCACTGGATCCAAGGGGACACCTGTGACTTCATTTCCTACCTGTTTTATGTCAACTTCTAAAACATTTACTTCCTTTCTTTTATCTGTTTGTTGCAATGTTTTTTCTGTATGAAGTGTGTTTCAAGTTTATTGTATCTTGGGTTTTCCAAGAACACCCAAAGGATGGAGGGGGAATGGTGTTCTCTGGTAACAAGCAGGTCCTTGGAAAGCAGGTGAGGCCCTCCCTGCCCCTACAGGGTGACAGAGCAGTCCATGGGGCTGATTGTTTTAAGTGTTCCTCAAATTGATCTCCCTACTTTGGATTAAGTTTTACTTAATGAGGAAGTAATGAGATTATCATAGACAAAAAGGACTATGTCTCTTTTGGGAATGCACCATTTCTGAGGCTTGCCTTTATTTCAAACAGATCCATAGTTCTTTCTTCAGGGGAATGTAAATTTAAATTGCAATCAAACCATGGGACTTGTCTAGCAACTGTTTTGACACTGAATTATAGGAGTATTATACTGTGTATTTTCCTGGGGAAAGCACTGACTGCTGCAAGATTAACAGGGTCTGGATGGGTGCCATGTTCAGATAGTTAGTTCAACCAGAGGAGAACAGATCTGATTAAGGGATCAAGCTCATTATTTGTTTGTTGTTTGTACTGTGTGCCCTACAATGGGAGTGATTCTTTACCTCTTTTCCCTGACAATAATTGGCATGACAGGGTTCCAACAACTTCCTGTTAATACCCCTTTTTTTTCAATGAAAACACGCAGTAGCTAAGCAATTAACATTTCCATTAAACTTTAGAACCTTAAAAGAAGCCTTCCCCAAATTTTCAAGGAATCTCCAGATACTCAAAAGAGAGCACTGAGAATGAGGGATTTCTGTGTTTGGGGATTGTTTTTCTGAGCTTGTATTTTCAGGAACGTCTGTCCTAACCAGCAATCCCGGTTCCCACTGCTGGTGTGTTCCAAGCTTTCAGTAAGTCCGTGGTTGTGGTGGTGATGCACACCCTGCAGGGAGTTGGTTGAGCCTCAGGATTGTGACATGGGCTGTGCTGGGCTGCACAGCCCTGGAGAGCAGCAGCTGCACTGCCACTGGCAGTGCCATTAAATGGGGATTCATGTCAGTGACCTCTGTGTTTAATAACGTGACTGGTTTCAAACAAGCCCAAACCCCTGGGTTTGAGGAGGCACATCCAGGGCTCACACTGTGCCCCTGCCAGCAATGCTGCCCCTCAGGGCATGAGCAGCAGTTCAGCTGGCAGGGAAAAGTGGCACTCCAGACCCAAATTTGCCAATATTTACCTGTGCAAGTGACCTGTTGAATCGAGACAAGGGAATGTGTCTCCTTTAAGGTCACTGGGCAAACACCTTGTTGTGGAACCAGGGCCTGACTCGTGCCCAGGAGCAGCCTGGGGCAGGCTCTGCTTGCTCCAGAAGTGCTGACTAACACTGGGGAGTTTCATTTCTATTTAAACGAGAGGGAGGAGGATCTTGCCTCATATTGGCTGATTCCATACGTAAGAATAATCTGAGGTCACACCTCAGGCACAGCAAAGGTTGCCAGAAGTGTTTGCTAGAACTGGAGGTGGAATCTTGTAAGAGGTCACATTTGCTGTTGCCTAGAAGAGTTCACAATTGTGAAACACTAAATTACCAAAAGGAGGAGAGAGGACTGGCAAACCTTGTTCTTTCTGCTGCTGCTGAAAGATTTAGCTGTGTCTGCTTGTGGGCAGAGCTGGGCTGTGTTCTTGGGGACAGGTTTTTGTGTGCAGGGGCTTCTGGTTGGTTTTTTTGTGCTTCTCTCTAAGGTGCCTCCAGGCTCCCAGCAGAGGCTGTATTGGAGTGTGAGCAAAATCTTGAAGCAGTGTCTGAACTTGGGCTTAGATGGACTCTCATAGTGCTGGAGAGATTCTGAGCTATGTTGGCATTAAAGCAGAAATAAATTTGTCTGGCAGTGCTTTTATCATTTTGATTGGTACATTTTCTAGTTACTGAAGATAAAGTACAGGTTTATATAGTTCTTGTCCTTTTCCAAAACCATCTCAGCATTCGTTTTCTGTGTTTTAGTGAGGTCATAATGTTGAAATTGTGATAACAGAAAATAATGTCCATGAAAGGCTGAGATCAAATACAAATGTATGATGTCATTGTGAAACACAGAAATGGGTTGGCCAGAAGGGAATAAGGACTTGGTTAAGACACAGTAGCCTTAAAATTACAGAAATGGCCCATAAGGATTTTTCTGCATTGGTTCTGTTCCTGGAGATGTGTTCTCCTGCTTTCCCTGCAGAGGAGGGAAAGCTAAGGTGAATATGTGAAGTTTTGTTCAAATGCTGACAGTAAATCAGAAGTGTGTCAGTGGGAAGACGAGATATGCACGATTTGCTGAACTGGTAAATAAGTCAGTAATCCTGAGGAGCAGCTCTGCTGCTGCTGATCTTGCTGGCAGGCATGGCTGTTTTCCCAAAAGGCCAGAGCTTCCTGTGTCGGGGGCAACTTGGCATTGAGGGCTGGCAGATGGGCCCAGATTAGGATGCTGCTCCCCAAATCTGTGACAGGAGAGCGGTGCTGAGGTGGCAGCTGTGCAGGGACAGCAATAAAGGGGCTTGTGGAGGGAGGGGGGTGATGGGCCCAGCTCCTTAAAGCTTTCAAGTACTCACAGCTTTTCATGAACAGGTTGGTTTTGCCTTCCTTACAGGGTCAGGTGAGAGTCCCTGCCTGGGACTCCCTTCCCAGGTTTGTCAGCAGTAGTGGGTGCTCAGGTGGTGAGGAACCCAAAAGAGTGGGCAGGAAGGGTGGCTGTGCAGCAGAGAACTGGGATTTCTTCTAAGCTTGTGAAAGACCAGATTGCCAGCTCCTTGTGCAGTTATTTTTCTAAAGACAGATGTTTCATAAGGCCTTTACATTAATCACAATTTTGAAATGTCTCTTCACCCTGATTTGTTTTATTTAACCTAATAAAATCTTAACCCTACGAAAGGTATGGTGCACTAATGAAATTGTCAGGTGGTATTCCCTTCCTTTTTATCCAGCTGAAGTTTCTGCCCCTGACCTGGTTTTCCTTTAATTTATTTCTAAATCCCTTGCTGTTGTTTTTGCCCATGAAGAGCAGAGCTGGAACTCAGTGAGCTGATGGAAAGGCAGGACAATAATCCAAAGCCAGCTTGGAGATGGCACTGGAGGAAGCCCAGGTTTGTCTGTGCAAGGTGCTGCTCCTCTGCCAGGCGTGGATGGGCACTGCTGGCACTGACAGAACAGTTTGCACCCCCCTGGGCAGTTGTACAGCCCAGAGTGCTGATTGGCAGAGCTCCTCATGAGCTCTTTGCCTCCTTCTTTTACAGCTCTCCTGTCCTCTCTTGAGTGACTTCCTTGTCACTGTCCTAAAGGGTGTTTTAAAGTTTTAAATGCTGAGGTGTCAATCTTCTGGAACATCTTCTGAATCTTTCTGGTCACAAATAATAAGTGGATTGACCAAGTTCCTGGATGGTGTGTTGGTTCAAGCTGCATTTTATGTATGTTAATAACTAATGGCTAAAAAACCACCACAGAAACAAAGCTATTCCCAAAGAAAGTATGGCAAGGGATGTGTGGTTACTCTGCTTGTAAGGAGATAGGGAAATTTAAGTTATTCTGTTGTACCTGTGAAGGCAAAAGTATGCTTAGTGCAGTGAACTCTGCTGACATTAGTGTTTCTACTCTCAGTATTTTAGATTCCAGAACACATAAGTGTATGGGAAAAAAAATCATTACCTGTAACTCATTAGCTCTGTTCAAGCAGCTGCAAACCTTTAAAAATTAATAATTTCCATGAGGAATGGTAAGTCTGGGTTGTGAGATGCAGCTTGCACTCAGTGCAGGGTTTCAATTGAAGCTGATAGGGAGCTTGCTGGGCAGGGGCTGAGCAAGCACCCCCACAATTAATCACCTGTCAGTTAAATTTCTTGGGTTTAAACCTACAAATAATTCTGTCTGTGTAAAGTGCCTTTATGATGTAAATGTACTAAGCCTCACCCTAAAGTGATTTCCTTTCCCCTTTAAATACTGATTCTACAACCAGGAGAAATGCTAACAGCTCTCAGAATTTAATGAGAGCATTAATATGGTTGAAATTACTCTTTTAAGGTTATAAAGTACAAAAATTCCAGTGGTCTCTTCAAGAGCAAAAGGATGAAGGTGATTAGAGCACTGCCAGATGCAAAATCTAGTGACTGGTGTTAAAAACTGAGATATGCCCTGAAATGTTTGCATTGCTTTCCATGAACCAGAGCAGAAATACAAGAGGAAGTAGGAAAAAAATCAGCTGGATCTGATTCTACAGGGGCTGTGCTTGCAAGAATGAGACATAGGAGTAGATTTTGTGCTGTGTGAAATTGCTGAATCACAGGGGTCAGGGGATCCCCTGAGTCCCAGGGATCCAGGATTTCCTGGATCAGAGGATTCCCTGAGTCCCAGGGATGGGAGGATTTCCTGGATCAGAGGGATCGGAGGATCTCCCGAGTCCCAGGCATCAGAGTGTTTCTGGATCAGAGGATCCCCTTGATCACAGGGATCAGAGGATCTCCTGGATCAGAGGATCTCCTGAGTCCCAGGGATGGGAGGATTTCCTGGATCAGAGGATCCCCTGAGTCCCAGGGATCAGAGTATTTCCAGATCAGAGAATCTCCTGAGTCCCAGGGATCGGAGGATCTCCTGGATCAGGGATCTCCTGGGGCGGTGCAGGAGCCCCGAGCTCTGTGGGCGCTGCCCAAGCACGCCGTGGTGGATCCACTGGGATGGGGACAGCTGAAGGTGAGGCCTCAGTGTCCTTTCTGATGCTCTTTGCTGATGTGAAAGGAGCAGTCAGAGAATCTTCTGAGGTCAGTTGTTTGCCCTCTGCCCTGTACTCAGGGCATCCTGAATTACCTCCCTCGAGCTGGACGGTGGGTGCCCAGACCTGCCAGTGCTCGCAGGCAAAGCCGAGCAGCCTTCACTGGGGCAAGGGTCTCCTTTTGGCTTTGCAAGGAGCTCTGATGTCCCATTCTATAGTGAGGACTGTCCCATGTTGTGTTTGCCTTTGGAGATACATTTTCCTGCCTTTGATGTGAAGAATTCTGGTGACTTGGTGGGAGCTGCTGGTGGTGCAGATCTCCAAAGCCCACGTGGTGCCCCCAGTCTTGTGCAGACAAGCTGCTTCCCAGTGCACTGCAGATCTATTTATTTGTGTTTGCAGGCTTGGAGTGTGATAGCCTTGCTGCCATCTCTGCTAAGGAAAATCAACATTGCTGTGTAAATATTAACCACAGTACACAACACCCTCAAGAGAACTTGCTGTTGTTTAAAATTGGTGCAGCTGATCTGAAGAGCTCTGATGGCTCTGCTGGAGAACAGCCAAGCTCGTTTGGGAGCCTTGTGAGGTTCTGCCCCTGCTGTGAGGGGCAAGAAGAGATTTGATGCAGTTACTCTTCACTCTTATCACCAATAGTGTTACACAAATACCAAGCCACAGCTGAATATTCACGTTTTCCTGATGGAGTCACTGAATTGTGACTTATGATCTTTCTAAGAAAGAGATCTCTAAAAGGTTTAGACTGGTCAGTAAAAAAAGTTCAGGTATTTGCTCTTCAAGGGAAGGGTAAAATTCAGCAAAGAATTTGAGTTTTTATTGTTAGTGTTTTGAATTTTTTCTCTTCAACATTAATGACTGTAAATTCAGTGGAAGATTGTCACATAGTTGTGCTGGACTTCCCAGAAAGTGCTGAGTATTGTAGAACTCCATGGAAATGATGCCAGTGTGCAGGGCTTCACTTTTCTTTCTTTATGATTCCCTCTGTACCCATTTATAATTACAGAGTTCCATGATGTGTCTGCTTTCCCCTCCTCCCAGGAAGATGATTTTGGAGCCTGCAAATCTAAGGGAATTCTGACACCAGGGATGCTGAACTAAACCTGACCTAGACTTGTAAACAACCTGAATAAAAAGAATTGTTTTACATGCCTTTTGAAATTATCAGCCTATAACTTAGAGATTTGTGTGTTGGTGATGGAGCATTTCTTGTTCAGTTGTACTTCCAGTGACAACTAGAAACAGAAAAGCAAGCCTGAGTGTAGCTGACCTTTCTAAGAGGAGGCAGAAAATTATGTTATGCCTTTAGAGGGAAAAGCAGCAATATTTAATCTGTCTTTGTGCATCCTGAAGAAACAGGTAAGGTGAATACCATACTTTACTGTGTTGTATAAATCCCTACCTTAAGGCTTTACATATATAATTAATTTGTATTTTTTAAAAAATGTATTCTAACCGAAGTATCTCTGCAGTTGTATGCAGATCAGCTGATGCACAGATAAAACATTAGCATGACAAATGGGCTGGAGAATTGCCTCGATTGTCTGGATGAATCTGGCACTGTTATAGTGAAACCAAATACTTGCTGTAAGAGAAAACCAGAATCAGCAGTATGAATGTGCTAACATTTTCCTTTCTTTTTCCCTGTGTTTCCAGGAGGGTGTGGGGTTTGGGGTAGAACTGTGAATTTATGTGCAGGTGACAATGGGATTGTAAAACACACATTGGTGTTTCAAAAGCACAGCAAACTCCCTCCTGTATTTGCCTGTTTTTGTGTTTTCTAAATTTCAGTGTTTGTGATCAGATAATGACATTCAGTGCAGCTTCTGACCCAGAGACCCTGTCAAATCCTTTCAGCTCAGCCCTGCAAAGGCCCTTTATCAATGAGTGGCCCCTCTTGGGTGGGGACAGGTGGCATTTGGCTGCAAGGGACAGTCTGGTGGCCTTGCTACAGGCACTGGAGGCTGCACGGAGGGGCTCTGAGAGGGCCACACTTCAGCCCTGAGCATTCCATGTTTGCCCTTGGCTTGGCTGTGGAGCAGCCCCTGCACAAAGCCTGGTGCTCACGGGTTTCCTTTGCTGTGTCCCTTGCACAGCTCCCTGGGCAGGATGAGCCTCGCACTGAGCCAGAGGTGCAGCAGTGACGGGTGCCCGTAATCCCAGCTGCAGTTACTGTGTGTTTGCAGGAGGGCGGAAGCCCTTTCATGAAGCTGCTGTCCATCTGGGCTGGGTTTTACACTGCAGTTGTTTTGATGATTCTGCCATGCACAATGTCCAGGAGCTCTCAGGAAAGCCCAGTGTTGACTGTCTTTTGTTGCAGTCTCACATTTCTGTTTGACTGGCATGAGTAGCTCTCTGTTAGGGTCATACCCTCTCCATTGCTTCCTCTGCTCTTCCTTCCCACCTTGTTGCATTGTGCCATCCTTGGAATTTGTGGGGATAACCCAGTTCAGGTCTAGAACAGTGAGTAAATAACTCCACAATACACCAACAAACAGACTTTGCTGTTTACTGTGTTGCTGCTTGCTGGGGGACCAGACACCAGTCAAAGGTGTGACAAAAAGGAAGAATCTTGTGCAGGAAATGTTGGCTCAGTGGAGCTGGGTTTGAGGGAGAGGATTGATGGAAAGCCTCTTGGACATGACCTTCCCCTTCTGGTGTGGCTCAGCCTTTGATTCAGTTCAGCTGGAACACCTCAGTTGGATCTATGGCTGTTATTTGTGTGCCTGACTTGGGGTGCCACACATGTGTGCCTAATTTTGGTGAAAGTAAGGGGGTTGAGTCTTCAAAGGTTTTTTACAGCGTTGTGTAAGTTATTTTATCTTAAATGCCATGTTAATGCCACGAGGATGGGGGTGGTTGATGCAGCTGCTCCCCAGGGGCTGAGCCACTGCTGCTGAACAGCTGACTGGGGCTCACAGGGGTCAACAGAGAGGCTCTCAGAGGGATCCAGACAGTCTGTAAAACAAGAACAGAGTCATCTTCTCAGGTTTAATTCTATAAAGCAAAGAACACCTCAAAATGTGATCTTACTTTTGGGTCAAGGAACTGGTTATATTTTGAAAAGCACAAAGCAAAGACTAGATATTTATGTGACAGCATTACAGATTCCTCAAGAAAACAATATTTTGTTTTCTTGGCTGCTAAGTGATATGAGGCACATGAAATCCCTCTTAGAATGAAAGATGAACTTGAGGAATTTGTCTAATTACATTTTTAGTGAGATGTGCCTCTCCTTAGAAAATAATAGATATTTTTGAATGGTTTTTTGGCTTGCATCCACAGTGTTAGTATTCTCAAAACATCTGTTTGCTTCTCAACAGATATAAAAATACCTAAAAACTAAAAATGGTTGAACTGGACCATGGATCATTGTTTTCAACTCCCAGGATTAGTGATGGAGGTATGTATGCCATCAGGATCCAGTTTAATTGTTTTATCAACTGCTTATGAAATACTCTGTGCAGGTCACAGCTGCCTTGAGAAGCTGCTGTAGCTCTGCTCATTTTGGGGTGGGAGGGACCCCAAAGCTCCTCCAGTGCCACCCCTGCCATGGGCAGGGACACCTCCCACTGTCCCAGCTGGCTCCAGCCTGGCCTTGGGCACTCCCAGGGATCCAGGGGCAGCCACAGCTTCTCAGTATTTTATATTTTCATATGTGTACATATTTGTGTGTATATATGTAAAATTTATTGTCTTGGTAAAATACAGGACACAACCAATACATTGTCTTTTAAATACAAGGTTTGCATCCCACATGTCACGATCCTGGGTTTGAAGTTCATCTCACATGGACAGACCCTCTTCCTCCCATGTGTGTGGACAGCAATGTCACTGCCTGAGGTGACTCCTGGCAGAGCAGGGGTGACTGTGGGGCCCTGGAGCTGTAATGCAGCAGTAATGGGATTGGGAGGGAAAATGGGATGAGGGGCTTTTCAGAGAATTTGGGTCTGGAACTTTCACCTCTTAGAACATGGAATGATTCTCCATGATCTCTGCTGGACAACGTTGCAAGCAACCTCAGAAAGAAGGAAAAAAAATCTTCATGTAGAATCTTGCTGGCCTAGGGTTGAGTACTTCAAATTTGGATTGATGGGAATAAAAACCCACAAAGGGGGTTTAACAAAGCTGCCTGGAGGCCTAAAAACAAGGAAAAGCAGATTATTTGTACTAAGCTCACAGGATAAAATGGAAGAATTTAGTGGATCAAACTACTGAACGCTTTTGGTTTAAGGTATGTAGAGAATAAAGAAATAGTCATGATACAAGATCAGAGGTACAGCCTGGTGGAATAATTGGTGTGCTGAGCAGATTGGAGGGGAGGAAACGAGGTCTGGTGGGCAGGGGAAAGGAGGAGCCTTCCTCCCTCTGTGCAGGGATGAGTCCTCTGCCCCTGGAACTGTTCTGCATGAAGAAGAGGAGGAAGCTGCAGTTCTGTGCTGACTGGGGGCCTGGCACAGCCCCACCAGCCAGGAAATCTGTCCATGAGTGTTGGGCAGCTCTGTCTGGGTCACCTCCAGGGTCCTCCTCTCCTGTTGACAAGTCCTGTTCGGAGAGGTTTGCAGAGCTGATTGTCTGGATCCATTCAGGTATAACTGCTGGTCTGCATGGCCACAGGTGCAACGGGAAATGGAATTGCAACTCATTCCCTTGGCATGGCACTGGTAGTTTTTATACCTACTAGAAAAAAACCACTTCTGCTGCTCAATCCATGGGTTACAATAAACATCGAGGCAGTTTTCCACTTGGTGCAAGAAGAATGCAGATGTTGAAACTTAGGTATTTCTGTATTAGAAGTTACTAAAATTCCAGTAAATGCAGTTTAAAGTGCATTAATAATTAAATTTGCAGGTAAAAATGCTTTTAAAATTAACTTTTCTAAACAGACAGCTGGTTCCTGTTTCTTACATAATTTCTACTGGCTCAGGTTTGTTTCAAATTCATTCACCAGGTAACAGGCTCTCTTATGGAAACTCCCAGTGTTTAAAATACAGTGGTTCTAATTTCTATCTATAATGGTCTCATTTTATGACTCAAATTATTTCTCTAGAATTTGAAATGACCTTATGTGTTTCATGTGATAACTAGAAAACCCAGTGATTCCTGCACGAAATGCTCTTTGCAGCCAGAAGTACAAACCTGTTGACTACAAACATCTGTATGAACTTGCTGCAAAGGCAAAAATGGCCTCTGAAAAGACTCAGCTAAAGGTATGATTTTTGTGTTATTTGTAGTGGGAATGTTTTGAAACTCAGTGTTCTTATTTCTTCTCCCAGCCCCAAGGAACCTGAGCATGGATAGGGACAGCAAATTGCTGTGACTGTTCAGCCAAAGGGTCAAATAGGAGAGTTTGTCCCAGTGTTACTGTGGTTTGGGCGTGTTCATGTCAATGTGTGGACTCTCTTTGGATCAGAGATGCAAAATATGAGTGGGCTCTGCTTCCTCAAGAGACAGCAGAAGTTTGTATTGGAGTGCTGGGGAAATTCATCCAAACTTACTACATAATAATGGGAGGCAGTGAAGAATTTAGGGGAACAAATGGGAAGGCTGGCCCAGGAAATAAGCCAAACAAAAAGATATGAAGCAAGGATTTCTGAAAGTCAAGCTGAGGTAGATCTTAAAGAGAGAATTAGAAGTGTTTAATAGCCATAAAATGTGAATGTAGAGCTCGACTGAGGGGTATAAATAGGTGCAGTACAGCTCAAGTGGTAAAGACCACAGGAGCCTATTTAATACTAGAGAAGGGCAACAGTGAGTGAGAAAAATACACTTACATACTTTCTGCAATCTGGAAGTATTGCTTCCTTTATTGCATGCAGGGATCATACACCAAAGGCTCTGGCAAGTATTTCTTCAGGGACTGGCAGTACAAATTCTACTGAATTCATCCAAACTTCAATTTTTCATCTTTTGGTTTTTCACCTTTTCAAGTGTTTTCCACCTGAGTAGGTAGTAAAGTACATATATATTCTGAAAGCTCCACAGAGAATAGTCTGTGTTCCCACCTACTACTCTTTGTTGCTGATTCGGGCTATGCACATTTAGCAGAGCTGGGTTACTCCTCCTTTGAGGCAGAACCAAAGAAAGAAATGGTAAATCAGCTGTTGACTGTTTAAGAAATTAAAAGGCAGCACACACAGGAAAAAAGGGTAATATTGCAGCAGTTGTACTTCAACCCATAAATGGCATTACTGTTGCTATAAAATAATTTCAAGAGAATATGTACAGATGCAGTTTTGTTTCACCATAGTTTTAGAACCAGTTTGAACATGTGTGTATTTTCAGATTGCTTTAAATACAGTGTTCTGTTTGCTGAAGTCGTGTCAAGCACCTAATGGTAATCAAGGGGAAGCTGTAAGTAACTTCTCAGACTTCAAAATACGTAAGCAATAAAAACAGGGAGACATTATCTTTGATTCCAAAGCATTGTAAGGCAGTGGTTGAAAGCATGGCACAGCTCTCTCGTGGGGCACGGGGGTGCCCCAGCTCTCTCGTGGGGCACGGGGGTGCCCCAGCTCTCTCGTGGGGCACGGGGGTGCCCCAGCTCTCTCGTGGCACAGCCACACATCCTGGTTTCCCAGCCACAGTCACACAGTGTCTCCATGGCCCCTGGGGCAGCTTCTCACCCCAGAGAACTGCCAGGTTTTCTGCCAAGCACAAGGCACCAGCCACCTTCTTCCTTAGGAGGCTGTCTGGAAACCAGCTCTACTGGACTCGGGTTCATCTGAGATGTGTAAACATTCCTAGTTTCAAAAGGAGGATTTTGGCTTTGGTGGTGGTGGCTGAGGGGCTGTGATTGGGGTATTGCTGGAGCCCTCCTTGCCTGGCTGTGAGTGCTGCACAGAGCAGCCCTGCAGCTTCCCCTGCTGCTGTCCCTGACCCACTGGGGCAGGAGTGGGACACACTGGGGCATGTCTGTGTGTGTGTGTGTGTGTTCTCTCATGCCTGTGAGCACGGAGGGGCATGGCTGGCTTTGTGCAGCTTCCCCTGCTGCTGTCCCTGGCCCAGTGGGGCAGGAGTGGGACACACTGGGACATGTCTGTGTGTGTGTTCTCTCATGCCTGTGAGCACAGAGGGGCACAGGTGGGTTTGTGCAGCTCGCCCTGGGAAGGGCAATTGCAGGCTGGTTCCACCTGAGCCAAGGGAAAACCCAGAATATTTTTGACTCAGAACATGATTCCTTTGCTGAACTAGATGTGGAGTGAGATCTTTATTCATTTCTCCCTGTTATGAACTAGGACAAGACTTTCCCATGGTTCTGCCTTCTCTTGCTACCATTCTGCCATAGAATAATGCCTCTGCAGGAAGGAGGTTCTGAGAGGGGGAAAGGGGCCTGTGTCTGAACTGTGGGAGCTGCTGAATCACAGGGGTCTTGCACTCAGAAGCTGCTGGGCCAGCAGTGAGGACAGGACAGGTGTTCTGGAGGCAGCACAAGGAGGGGTGGGAAAGGGATTTTGTCCTCATATGCTCTGAGAGGGCAGAGCCAGTCACGATGGCAGGAGGTGAGAGGAAACGTGTCCCTTTCCCTTCACTGCTGGGGAGCCAGAGTCGCTTGGCTGCCCCTTCAGCAGCCTCTCCCGGCACCTTCTCCTCTGGCTTCAGCAGGAACTGCATCTGTCTCAAAAGTGGGTGTTCTACTTCATATGAGATGTGAGCCAATGTTTTTGTGAAGCTCTCAGACAGTTTCAGAGCCTCTTTAATTGGATACATTTTGTAAAAATACACTTTTTAGTAACATATTTTTGAAATTCTTTTTCTTGAAAGACACACTTCACTCTTTCATCTTCCCATCTGTAAGAATTTTTCTTTCTCCTGCTCATTTTCCTCCCTGCTTCACCTCCTGGGAAATAGGGATGGGAAAGGAAAGAAAAAAATGGACTGCTTTTTTTTTTTTCATGTTCTCCTCTCATTTAATTGTGATTTGACATGGAATAAACTTTTTTTAATGAAAATTGGCTACGCTTGAACAAATTGTTCTTTAGAAAAAAGATTCTTGTAAAAAAGGTTTTGAAAAAAGCTATCAGGTTCATCATTCTGTAGGTAAACGTTTCAGTATGAGGACATATGATAAAGCTGTTGAACAGATTCAAAATGCAAGCCTTAATTTTCCCTGCAGATTAAAAAAACAGAGCAAGTTTCCAAAATTAACAAAGAGCAAATGCTGCTGAAACAGCACCGGCAGGTGTGGTGGCAAGAGCATAAGAGGCTGAGGGAGAGCAGGTAAGAGCTGAGGGAGCCCTTGCTAAAGAAAGACTCCAGCAGACAGTTTCTGCATCAGAAGTTTTCAGTCTGAATTCCTTTGGAGTCTGTCTCCAGATGTGTGTGGAGTTCACACTAATAACAGGGAACATTATTTCTGTTCCTGCCTATTCCCTGGGTGCTGTATAGACACAGATCAACAGGAACATCTGTGGCTTCCTTACCACCCTCTTGTCCAAGTCCTGCACTTTGTACCTTCCCAGCAAAGAATCCCCCTTTTCATTAATTATTGGGAGTATTTGAGGCTTATCATCCTTGCAAATATAATGAATAAGAAATTAAAGCTTCTGTAAAATCCATGTTCATACCTTTCAGGCAAAAAGCAGAAGGAGAAATAAAGACTTTTCTTGATGAAGAAAGCCATAAGCACAACTTTTTTTCGGATTTGAGGGACTTAGGTAAGAATTTCTATTAATTTCTTAATTATTTGTTTAGAGTCAAAATTATCTGTTGTGTATTTGAGTTTTTAAATCCCTGTCTTGACAGGTTTAGATTTGGAAAGCACAGTGCTGTGTGGTATTTTGTGTGTTTGAGAAAGCTTTGTTTCTTTTGGATGCAGAGCAGGAACTGTCCAAGGAGAGGGACTCTTTCCAAACAAACACACTCGTTCCTGTCTGGCAGCTAAAGGAGGGTTTGGAACTCAGGATGGCAGAAATGCAGCATCACCTCTCAGGGGAATCTTGTCAGAAACCTGAGATCAATTCCTTTGAGATGTTACAGCAGGTTGGTATTTCTGCTTTATTTTTACATTTTATTATCACCATTTTTTTAGCATTTGCATTTATTTTTATATTAAATTTTGAGGCTGTTCCTGGCATGTGGAGTGTTCTGTGACCTCCCTGCTTGCCATGGTGTAGATCTGCTCACTAAAATCTGTACAAGTGTAGGGCTGGAAATCCCACTGTTTCTAAATAAGAGCTTTCATATTGTAACAAGATAAAGGAGTAACAGCAACATGTTTCATGAAATAGATCAAATTTGTGAAGAAGCAGCAGAAGGCAGTTTTGGAAGGTCTTATCCATGAAAGTCTGGCTTTGGAGAGAGAGCTCGAAGACTATAAAGCAAATGTAAGCTTTTTCTTGGAAGTTCAATTAGCAATTTCTTGAGAGAGAAAATACGATGCAGAGCAGTGTTCTGAGCAGCATTTGTTCATTGCAGGCATTTGCAGGCTCTTCTGAGGAGAAAAATGGACTTTTCCATGAGGTTCCTGCTGAGCTGCTGTCTCTGGAATGCCCTTACCCTGACCTGAAGTCCTTGGTGATCCAGGAGTACCAGGAGCTTGCCAGTGGGTACTGGGAGAGGCTTCAGGAGGTGGACCAGCAGCTGGAAACTTTGTCCAGGTAAGGACAGGATTGTGCATCACTTTTAGGGGGGATAAAAGCACCTGTGACACTGTCTGTAGTCTGTGGGTGCTGCAGTTGGCTGTGCCGTTGGAGCTGGTGCTCTGTGGGCAGGGCAGGTTCTGCCCAGCTCTGGGCTGGACAGCTGAGAGTGTTCACCCAGCTCAGGGTGGAGTCACTCCCTGCAAGAGTTCTGCTGAAATAATGAGCAGCATGTTTGGTGGGATGAGCAACCAGCAGTCTGGTGTGTAGCAAAGATCTTCTTCACATGCTCTGGCAGGAATAGAAGTTACTCTTTTCTGCATGGCAATTACTATCAGACTGATGACAGAAAAGTGCAGACTTTCTGAGACACATCCAAAATGTTTTTATCTATAAAGCAGATAAGAAGGTCCAATCTTTTCATGAATTTTGGAGCACTGCAGCAATGGTCATCACAAAGAAATGTAAAAAATGTATATAGCTCTGATTCAGATTAACTGAAAAGAGGAGAGATTTTTATGTAAATGAAACATTTTATAGAAAGTGCATTATTCATAATGATCTAGAAATGTAACAAAGCTAAATATTAATGGTATAAAGCTTATCCTTTCTGCTGAGACTGCCCAGAGTCCTGGAGATACCGAGTTCCAGATATTGGATGGGTTTTGCCTTCTTTTTGCCATCTCTTGCTGTTCCTCTGGCTTAGGATGGCTTTGGGTTTGAAGGGAGAAGGGGGAAGTCGGTGGAATGGTTGGAAGTGTGGGCAGAAGAAACGGGAGAGCAGGAAGGTCCCTGAGTGTCTTTGGTCAAACAGTGTCCTGCTGGTTCCAAAGCTCTGTTCTCTCCACACCCCTGCAGTGCAGCGCTTGGAGCTGCTGCCCCTGTGCTGAGTTACTTTGGTGGGTGCTGCAGGTTAAAGGTGTGGGTGCCACAGAAAGTGGTGCTATGATGTACTTGTCTTTTGTACAAATGGTGCAGATATTCTGGAGGTTCTGCTCCTGTCACTTGAAACCTGTATATTATTACTGCAGCATCCTAGCTGTTATAACGTGATACTTATTAAAAATTGCTTTGATTTATCCTGTATTTATAGCATTTATTAAGCAGCAAGTGGCAAATTTACAGCAGCTCCTTTGCTGCTGTCTCTGACACTTTGTTACAGTGGCTCTTACAGACACTTTAACAACCTCGATGAAAACCTGTGACAAATGTGAGATCATTAGATATGTACAAAGTCTTTCTAGTGGTTTTAATTAAAATTGTGTTAAAGTTTATGATCAACACAGTTTTGGTGAGAATTCATAAATTAAAATCCTCAACCCCCACAGCCTGTGTGCTACTGAATAACAGATAAACATCCATGTAGACAAGAGAATTTCTGGAAATGGTTGGGAAATCTACTGTGGTATTTTCACTGCTCATAGGCCAGGTGTGAGTTCAGGGCTGGAGCTGGGTAATTTTGCACTGGTAATTCAATAATATCAAGACTTAAAGATAAAATGTCATATTTTCAAGAGAAATAAATTCAGTTGTAGCATGAACACGTGTGCAGTGATGCTCTGAAGGAATGAGGTGGTGATGTCCAGATGGGAAAACTGAAGGGGATGTAGCTGGAGGAAATGCTGGATGCAATGCCAGTGATGTGCAGAGGGGCTGTGAGACAACTCTGGGGGACAGGAGACCCACTGGGACAGTGTGTGCCAGGACTGAGAGCTGGGAATGTGGGGAATCATTAATGAACCATCAGCAATTATCTCAGGCAATTTATTTAAAGCTAGATATTGGGGGCTTGGCTGCCTTCTGGTCTCCACATTTTTAATGTACTGCTCATTTATGTTTCTCTATTATTTAATCCACAGCAACATTAAAAATGTGTTTTCAATTAAAAAAAAAAGCAGCAGGGTTTTTTTCTAGCACCATTGCTTACTTCTAATACCTGAGTTTATAAAAGACATGATGCTCCTTGTCCCTGCTTACGTTTGTATTGGCTGATTTACATGGAAATATTCAGTGAGTTTGCAGAGGTGCAGCTCTGTGATTGAAGTATTCTATAATTCATCACCCTGCCTGTGATCCAAGTGGCACAGATATGACTGTCAGAAAGGGAGTGACAGGTCCTTGACCTTGGTGTGTGTCCCCCTTGCTCTGCTGATTAATACAGCCTTAATTAAGCCTTTGCAGTTATTATCATTGCTCTGTACCCACAGAGGCCAAACACCCTCCTGCAAGACATTTCTTCCCTCATTTCTGTGATTTGACCAAGCTGTTCAGTAGCACACCTGGATTCTCTGGTAACATGGTAGGCTGGTCACTTCAGCTGGGGATTGCTGCTCTCGTCTTCCTCTCTCATCATATGCTTGAATGTACAGTGAAGAAACCCTCAGCTGATTCTACTCTGGCATTGTACTCCCATTTTTAACTGTTCAGACTGTCTGGAACAGAGAGTTTGGAAAATGCACATAGAATGTCCAAAAAAGAAAATTCAGACTAAGGTAACATTCTGATCTGTTCTGTGTGCTTTGCAGTCCCACTTGAGTGCACATTGCAGTGGCCATTGCTTTTAGAAATGGAAATAAAATTTGGGATTTTTTTCAAGACTAATATAGGATTATGATATTGTATAATCTAATTTCATTCCTTTTACTGCTGCTAAACCACAAGTTTTTGTGTTTGGGAAATACCCAGCTCCTGAGATATCCCAAAATTGTGGATTTGGAACTGATGTGTGTCTTATAGCTGCTGATTCTCTAAGCACTATTCCATTTTTGCCACGATTTCCAAGGAAGTCTGAATTATTTAAATCACTGAAGGATGAATGGAGCATTGCAGACTCAGCACTGCATCCTCTGCACATCTTTTGAAATGAGTGGGAGAGTGGGAAGTGTATTCGGTGCCTCTTTCTGGCTGTTCCTGGGATGTCTCTGGTACCACAGTGGGCAGTGACACAATGACTGGCAGGGGGCTGGCATCTGCCCCGGTGGCATTGTGGCAGTCTGTCTGTCTGTCTGCACATCTACCACAGCAGTGGTGCCCCCTCAGTGGCATCGTGGCAGTGTCTGTGTGTCTGCAGGTCCCACTCGGTGGCATCGTGGCGGTCTGTGTGTCTGCAGATCCGACAGACAGCGATGCTCCCTTGGTAGTGGCATTGTGGCAGTGTCTGTGTGTCTGCACATCCAGACCGATGGCGGTGCCCCCTCGGTGGCATTGGGACAGTCTGTCTGTCTGCAGATCCCCCTGGGTGGCATCGTGGCGGTCTGTCTGTCTGCAGATCCCCCTGGGTGGCATCGTGGCGGTGTGTCTGTCTGCAGATCCCCCTCGGTGGCATTGGGGGAGTCTGAGTGTCTGCAGATCCCCCTGGGTGGCATCGTGGCGGTGTGTCTGTCTGCAGATCCCCCTGGGTGGCATCGTGGCGGTGTGTCTGTCTGCAGATCCCCCTCGGTGGCATCGTGGCGGTCTGTCTGTCTGCACATCCAGCCCGCCGGCGGTGCCAGCACACGCTGCCGCTGCGGGGGATCTGCGGGGATTACAGGGGCGAGCGGAGCTTCCCCTCGGGGCTCTTTGTATTCTTTGGGACGTGGAAAGCCAGGGATTAATGCTGGCTAAATCTGCTTCAGAGGCAGCAGCTGCCTCAGGGCTGCTGCAGAGAAGACAATTGCTGTGTTTCAGCTCTGAAACAAACCCAAGCCTGGGCTGTGCCCTGGTACAACGCTCCACACAGGAAAGCAAGGGCTACGTTTAAAATTTGGGTCGTGCTTTCAGCCTGGCAAGCGTTTGTCAATATCTTGACACTGCAGAAACCTGACCTTACCTTAAATATTCATGTCGAGTGCGTTGGCGCTTTGCAGACTTGTTGCAGATGAGCTGTTCCCTTCTGGAATGCCACGGAACTGCCAGCGAGGTGCCATCTCGGTTCGCTCAGCCGGGGATGTTGAAATTCCCTGTGCGTTCAGGGCTGTGAATGTGCTGGGCTGGGTCATGCTGGTTTGTTTTTTATTTTTTTGATGCTATTTGTCTATGAGCAGCTGACAAAATCTCAGCACAGCTGACAAATTTTGGCACAGCTGACAAGCCAAGGCATTGGCAGTCGCTTTGTCCCTGCTTACAATGAACTACTTGTAGCTGTAGCTCCAGCTGATTGTTCCCCAGAGCATCTTCCATGAACCTTAATTCCTCCTTGTTTGGAGCAGTGCAGAGATCCATTGCTGTCTGGCCATTAGAGCAATATAAGCTGGAGAGAACCTGAGAGATGTGTGAGGTGGAGGAGGCAGAAGCTGGTGCAGCACCTGGGGCATCTGCCCCTCTGTGGTGTCATTTTCCCCAACCCAGATGTGTCTTACTCTGCCTTACTCATTCTGTAGGCAGCAGACCTCTACTTGTTCACCAGCCTGCATGGGCAGAAATATCCAAGGTATTTACAAGGTTACAGAAGAGAATCTCAGCTCACAGAACTGTCTCATTGCTGTACAAAAGTGATGTGTTCAGATGTCACCATACTGAGGTGAGTCAGGACTCACAGAGGAGGATTACTGATTTCTCTCAGAAATTACAAGAGGTAGCTGAAAATCCAACCCATAAACGAGTACACACTCTTAGGTTGGCTGGTAGTCCCCCTGAGTGAAGGCTGCCAGGGTTTTGTGGTGATTCTTCTAATATTCAAATGATATAATGTTGGGGCTGGAAAGACAAGGATTCCAGGTGTTACCTTAAAAAATTCTTTGGCCCTCACTTAGTTCGGATCAGGAAGAGCAGTTGCAGTGAAAGAGATTTAAATCATAGCAAAGAGCAATTAATTTGCTCGTTAAAGTTGTTCTTCAGAAATCCTATGCCTCAGAATATCAAATTATAACACACAGAATCTAAAATTTATAAATTAACTGATTTGATAGAAAAGCTCCCTCTAAAGAAGAGGGAGGAGTTTAAAACATTCATTCCTGAGGGTCAGTTGCAAGACGTTTCCCTTAGAGGCAGTAACTGCTGCAGACACAGCAGACCCTCCCAGTGCCAGCACCGTGCCCAAGCTCAGGGCCTGTCCCTGCTGCTCCGTGCCCAAGCTCGGGGCTGTCCCTGCTGCTCTGTGCCCAAGCTCGGGGCCTGTCCCTGCTGCTCCGTGCCCAAGCTCAGGGCCTGT
>JAWWLZ010000177.1:366869-412008 GCA_035041345.1 Poliocrania exsul
CCCTGCTGCTCCGTGCCCAAGCTCGGGGCCTGTCCCTGCTGCTCCGTGCCCAAGCTCGGGGCCTGTCCCTGCTGCTCCGTGCCCAAGCTCGGGGCCTGTCCCTGCTGCTCTGTGCCCAAGCTCGGGGCCTGTCCCTGCTGCTCCAGGTCTCCAGCATGGAGGTTGTGGGGTGTTACAGCACTGCTCCCTCTTGGAACAGGTCCTTAGCCCCATTTCCCTTTGGGGCACTGCTGTGCTTTGGGCTGAGGGTGTGAAGCCCACCCAGCTCAGACATCTCTCATCATTGTCTCTCTGGGAAATGCAGCAGGTGCCTCTGAAGTAGCACTTCCATTGCTGTTCCACTTTGGCTGATGCCACTTCACCTGCTGGGCTGGCTCTGGCCTTTGCTTGGTTGTTGCCAGTCACTGCAAATAAACTCTTTACAGGAGCTGGATCTTTGCTCTCCCATTTCAAGGCTGCCTCCATTTCTGTTCAAGGGGGCTGGGTTTAACAGCAAACTCATGTCCTAGAAATAGTTTGTCAGATATTTCACATAGTTTATAGGAAGAGAAAGTTTTCACTTATGTTCTTATCTCATGTCAGCCTGTCCACCTAACTTGGTGAAGGGGTTTGTTGAAATGGGATATTGTGTCTCTGCATCCTTGAGACGTGTCTGTAGGTGAAGCTCTCCCTTTATAAAGCTGACAGGGGTGGGGGTGTTCCCCTTTGTCCCCTCAGTGTCCCCAGTGCCATACAATGGGGACAATGCACTGCAGGTTTGCTGCGCAGTGTGGGACAGAAAGGTTGTGTTACACTGGGTTACAGAGAATTGTTTCTTAATGCTAATGGTCATTGCTCTCTCCTCAGAGATCGTGCTGGATCCTATCATGAAGTCTGGTTTGGTATTAATGACATGTGAGCACCTCCCAAACCTCCCCTTTCTGAAGCACCTGTTCTTTCTGCCAGCACAAGGGGAAGGCTGTTCCAGTGCCTTACTGGATGCAGTGTAGGGAATGCTGAGGTGGTGCCATGGAATGCCAAGGCACTGCAGCAGCTGGAGGTGACAGGAGTTCGGGGTGGGGGTTACAGAACCTCATGACTGCCCTCTTTTAATTATCCCTGGGCTCTTAGTCACTTCTGAAATCAGGTCACTGGGCTACAGAGGCCTTTTGGCCTGACTCAGTGTTGCTGCTTGGATGTTAATGCTGACAGTGACAGCCTGACATTAATCCCTTGAGGGCCAAGGGTTCAGATTGAGGGTAAAATTTGAGCTACTGAGTCCAAGCCCATGGTACTCTGGTTTAGCTGGATGTTACTTGCTACTCTAATTTTCAAAGATAGATGAGTGCAAGCTGATTGCTACAGCTCCTGTTCTGAAAAATGTGAAATCTTATGCCTTGCTGATGAGTTTATGGCTATTAGGAGTGTGGTTTTACACTGCCTACTCATTTAGCTGCATGCATCATTCATTCATTCACTCCATTTTGATCATTTATTCAGTGCTCAGGGGTAGAGTCTGATCATCTTCTTCCTTTTTCGTGTTGTATTTTCCATGTGGGGTGACTGACTGTGCACTGATGTGGCATGTAGGAGATGCACAGTGCCTTCCCCAGTGAAGAGCCAGGTGAGACACAGGACAGTTTGCCTGCAGGATGGCACAGCCAACGGTCACATTAGCAAAGTGATTTATGGTTGCTTTGTTTCATTAATCTTTCCTCAGCTCTGACCCAACATCCCGTTTGCAGCACCAGCACCGTGAGCCCACTGAAAGCTGGGCTGTGAAAATAACCCAGAACCAAAGTCCTCCTTTCCAGTGGCTGAGTTGTGCTGGAGCAGGTTGTTTTGCACTCCTACAGGAGCAGTGACTGGAAGGAAGAAGATCAGTGGGTTTTCCAGGCTGTTATCAGTCAGTATCCAAGTGATCTTCAGAGGAGGAGGACTCTGTACCTGGATGTGCTGCAGAGGTACCTCCCCCACAAATCCAGGCATGAGCTGGTCAGTGTTGCCTTAAACATGGGTTCAATCATACAAATTCTTACATGAATTATGTAGTGAGCAGTTGTTTTAAAGAATGTTTATCAAAGGTTTTTTGTTTTAAAATTTCTTAATTATAGGTTTTATTCTGCGCAGTGAAAAAGAGATGTCCCTGTTTTCAAAACACAGGAATTTTAAACCTATCACCCCTTCAAAACAAGCCCTGGGGAGATTTTATGTTTCCACATGCTCTTACAGCCAAATTCACAAAAATAATAATAATTTGTTAGCACTGCTTTTGGTGTACAGTTTTATAGCTATGTCATGCTACCCCTGCTTCTCTTGGTGTTTTTATTTTTCCTGAGGATGTAGAGCCTTGTCACACTGTCTAGTAATAGTTATTTTAATTGTTCTGTGGCACATATATAGCAGGAAGAGTGAAAAGTTATCTCCTGCTGTCAGGGAAGAGGCTATTTTTATATTATAATGCCTTTCAAATTGATTGCTGATTCCTCTTATACTCTACAGTGAATAAGCACAGAGCACTAATAGAGAAACCCATTTCAAGGCCAGAACACTTCAGGAACTCGTAAGGAAAGTAGGAGGCTTTTTTTATCTCTGACTGTATTTTTAGACCATCTACTTCCCTTTGTTGAAGGAGTGTCTAAGTGCAAAGGAGTGACAGTGAAGTGACACTGATAATTAGCCAGCGTTCCATTAAAAATAAAGTTCTTGTGGATTTCGGGACTTTGCCTTGGAGTCCTGGGCTGAAGAGTCACGTGCTTTGGGCACTGCAGGTGTATTTTAAGCCCAGCCACTGTTAATGGTTCTCCCTAATTCTTTGAAGGTTCTTTTAAAATTTAAAAATGCTAAATTTAAAAATCCTAACTGTGCATTGAACTGTATCATGCCAAAATGTCTAGGATAATTTTATATTACTATGCCTAGCTTTTAACCCCTCTGAAATGCCTTCCTCTGCCAGGTTGCTCAGGAGAAGGCCTGGGATTGTTGCCATTCCATCAGGAACCAGCGCAGGGTCGTGCTGCTGAGCTGGGCTCAGGCTCGGAAGGCCTTTGTGCTCAGGGCGGTGGCAGCTGCTGCTGAAGCTGCTGCTGCTCACGAGGCAGAAGTGGCCCTGGCTGACTCCAGGCAGAGGCAGCTGGAGATCTGTGCTGAGCTGAAAGCAAAGGTACGTTCGGTTATGAACCCACCACGGGTCTGTTTCCCTCTGAGAAATTCAAAACGAAGGGTTTAGATTAACACTGGCTTCTTTTCAGAGAAATAATGAGTATCTGTATGCCCTTCTTTTTATTTTTGAGAGTGCTTTCTCAGACCTGAAACAATGGATCCTGTAACTTGTTTGCTCTTCCTATGGAAGTTTCACAGTATTCTGAAAGGTGATTTATTGTCTTGAGAGGTGAAAAAACAATGAAAATACCTGGGTGTTTTTGGTAAGAGAATAGAATAGATTGGGAGGAGTCAGAACACAAGGGGAAGGTGTTGTGATGTTCATGCCTGAGGTGTTTGTTGGAGGAATCCCATTTCTAGACATGAGAGGCCTGTTAAGGTTTGTTTAAGCAGCTCTCTGTGACTTTTGCCGTGCACAGAACTGAACATCTGAGAGCAGCAGGGTATGTTATTCTCACTTTACCAGCGTTCTCTCTGCTGAACCCTCACTTTGCAGTGAAACACTCAACACTCACTGCGCTTTCTCGAAGTAAGAAAGCACAGTAAAACCTGTGCTGTGAGGAGGAATGTTGATGTTGATGCTAGTTTTTCACTTAGTAATAACACAAAAGCCCTTCTGTCTCCTGTTCTGGAGCTGTCTGGTGTAGGAAGGTTTGAATCTGAACACTTTGGGGTTAGAAACTGGCTGGGCTTGACTGAGTGGGGAGTACCCTGAGTCCTGTGCCAGCCTTCTCCAGCCAGTGCAGGAAGGAGTGGCTCTTTACCTGGGCCTTCCTTCCTGCAATGCTGTGTGTGTCTGACCTGCACAATCAGAGATGGAAGGGCCATTTATTCCAGAACTGTGGATTTGTGAGTAACTTTTTCCCCCTTTGTTTCTTCTGTTTTCTTCCCCACAAGCAGTAACAAGGATGTGCTGCAGTACTTACGTTGTTTCTGTGCAGCTTGAGATTCTCACAGGTGCATTGAACATTGTCTAAAAGTTTTTTGGCTCTGACCTCCTGTTTCCAGTAACCTGGACCTGTTTGAAACTAAACCTATTAGGCCTACACTTTTCAAGGGTGGCCTTCAAAGGGATCTTTGGTAAAATGTTGAATGTTTGAACAAAAACTACTCACCTGTTCCCCAGAAAAGGGGAATGAAAAAGGAACATTTTTTTCATTAAAGGAGGATATCCCTGTGACCTTGTTTTGATCAGCTGCACAGCTCAGAGGGCTGGAGGACAGAAGCTGAGACTGGGTGAGGAGCTCTCTGTTTTTCAGAAAAATGATTCAGAAAAATGGCTTTGATGGGGAGATGTGTTTGAAAACTTCTGGTTTGCCCAGTTATAATTCGTTTCCCAGACTTGTCTTTCTCCTCTTCTGGACTGTGCAGCTGCAGAATGTTGGACTTGGGAAGTGGCTGCAGGAGGTGTCAGGGAAAAGGAAGCTCTCAGTCCAGTGAGCCAGTTTAGATGGATAAACCCCCAACAGGGATGCTGAGACGGGTAAAAGGTGAATCTGCCTCTGAGGGAATGAATGTGGAGCTGGAAATCAGGGGTTTTCTCTTTGGCATTGACTGACTGACCATTTTGCATGTCACAAGTTAAGTGTAAGGGGATCTTCCTCGTGCCACTTTGCCAGAGGGGCAGTGGAGTTGCTGTAATGATTTAGCTGGAAGTCAATTCCAGGTCTGCTTATCAGAAGGTTGTATCTGACTGAGAAGGCCAGAGGTCCCCTTTATTGCAGCAGCAGGTTCAGAGAAAGCCACAGCATCTTGTGCCTGCTGACACAGCCTGGGAAAGGCAGTGATGGCACACACTGTAAGGTGTGTGAGATCTGAGAGGCTGTGCATGGCTTTAAGTACTGCAGTAACCATATGAAATCACCTAACTTTTATATAGTTCCTTTCCTCTGTCAACAACAAACCAAAGGCACCACAGACTGAGTAAAGAATGATGATTTAAAGCTGGTTTAAATGCACTAGAAGTGCCTATGCCACTGGTGACACTCCAGGCCTTGTGACTGACAGGAGCTGATAACAATTAAAAAGTAAAGCAGCAGAGAAGATAAATTATTATTTATAGCAGTTTTTACCTAGGGAAAGGACTTCTAAATTCTTAATCCATGTTCCATCACACAGATCAGTGTGTGTCCCTAACAGAAATCAGAGTCTCTAAGGAGGAATTTGGAAACAACTCGAGAGGCTCAGGTGAAATAAATCACAAGTGCCATATGGTATTCATCTGAATGAGACAAAGTGTGAAAGGAATAATGCTGGGGAGGATGCACTGTGCATTCTTAGAGAGGAAATGTGCCTGCTGTGTATCTTTACCAGCCCTGTTTGCCATGAGAGAGCAAACAAAGCAAACCCTGGGGGTTGCACTTGGGTGAGTGATCAGGAGTTGCTCAGTTTGGTTTGCTTTGTGCTGTGGGGATCTGCCCCTGGCAGGGCTCTGGAGCACACACTGTGTCAAATATTCTTTAAGTGTAAGAATCCTCTTTCTAAACAACACAGAGAAGCAAATGTTTCCCTGTCACCAGGTGGGTAAGGCATGGAGTGAGGAGTGACCTTTGTGGAGGGCTGGGAGGTGCTGCTCCCAGCTGTGTTTGAAGGGCTGAGGTACTTGCTGGAGTAAATCTAGAAATTCAGCTGAGGTGTCTGCATGCTTTCCAAACATTGTCTATTGAATCTATCAGAGCGTGTTTGTAATCTGGTACTTTCCATCTTGGTGTCAAACTCTTTTAAAAGGGCACTCGAGGGAAGTCCTAGAGCAGCAGAGAGAAGGGCAGTTTGATCTCCTGTGTGATGGCAACGGGGGCTTTTTCTGCGTCAGCACAAAGGTCTGGGCCTGCCTGCCTTTAGATCTCTTCTCTTCCTTGTTTTGTGTTCCAGGATTAATCCCCACTCCAGCACTAAAATCTCTTGCAACACATTGTGAATTTTGGGAGAGCAGCTCTTGCATTCCTTATCCTGGCAGAAATGAAGATAAATTAATTTCTAAAGGAAAAGTGTTAGGTGGAATTAACTGGGATATTGCAAATCATATAAAGCATGTTACAAATTGCCTTCCTTTTCCTTTCCTGTATTATAAGAATGAATGTGCCAGTAAACTCAGAGGAAAAAGAATTATTTCCCTATTCAGCATAGAGTCAAGTCACTGATTTAAATGCTTTGACTGCCAGGGGAGAGGCCAACACTGAAATATTACAAAAAAACATCTGCACAGGTATCACATCTAGTACTTTGGCTATAATCTGGTCATTTTGAAGGAAACTTTAAAAAATAAATATTTTGATGGTGGGATACTTGAGTCTATTCACCACTGAGGTGACCCATTCATTTGTTGGACATAAAAAATACAAGGAAGCTTTAATAACCTACATTTTAAATACAGCTACTCATTTTTGTGGTGAGGTTTGTGGTGAAGTAAAGAGTTGTTGAATGGTATAGTATTTCTCCCAAGCTGAATGTGAGCAAATATCTGAGACTTGAACATTCTTCAAAGATGAGCCAGCTCTGACTCAGTAGTACATTTTTAATCCAGACCTAATAAACCTGGATTTAATAGTTTGAGGTCAGCAGAGCTTTAATGAATTGCGTCTTTTGGGTCAGATGAAGCTCCTGCACAGTAAGTGAAGCACTTGCAGGGATTGTCTCTACAAATTTGCCTGGTTGTCCTTTCACCCCTCCTTTGCCCCCTGTTTTCCTGTCCCCTCTGTTCTACCAGGGTGGTATTTCTGAATCTGTCAGCCTTCTGTTGAGATGTTCTCACAGTGTATCCCCAATACCTGCCTGCAGCCCGTTGGGCAGCACTAGGAGTGCCCAGGGTGCTGCCCAGGGGCAGTTTGTAAACCACTGTGTGTATTTCTTTGTGTCCTTCCAGGGGCACCATCACAATTTGTGCTTAATGCCCTGGCCCAAATTGCAGGGTGCCTGTGGGAGCAGCAGCCTGCAGGGTGCCCTGTGTGGGAGGGGGCCACGGGCTGACTGGTCAGCTCTGAGATCCCTTGGAACAACTCATGGCAGCCCAAACCTGCAGCTCCTCAGAGGAGCTCGTGGTGCCTCAGCCCAGGCCTGGCATGCCTGGTTACACAGCTGCTGGTTTGCCAGAGCCTGCAGGACCTGGAGCATGTTTGAGACATACTCTTCTCTCTCCAACTGAGCTGAAAGTGTCTGGGGGTCCCCAAAATTACTTGAGGAGAGGTGGCTGGACAAGCACACAGCTCATGCAAACCATTAGAATTATTTCCTTCAGCAAGGAAAGTGGCTCCTTGAGCAAGAAAAATGGTGTTAAAATTTTGCAGTAAAGGATCAAGGGAGGTCCCCTCCATATGGTGGCAGACGGGACTAGGAGAGGGAGGACTGTGTATAAAAGGACAGCAAATTCACATAAGTAGTTGTAAATAGAAATGCAGCCTACTTGAGGTCATGCATGTGTGAATATTTCAGCCCACATAATATTTAACCACGTTAATAAAATGTTGATGCTCCCGTTGTCAGGAACAGAAAGATGTTCTCTGGTGCTGGTGAGGAGAGAGAGGAAGTACAAGGACAAGCTGTGAGAAGTAAACTGTTCACACACAGCCTTGAGCAAGGATGGCTTGATGTGGTGTCAGCTCCAGGGAACTGGCACTGCTCCTGTGCTGAATCCCAGGTTTTATCAGGGCTGATCCCAGCCCAGTTTCCTCTCTGAAAACAGTGTCTTGCTCCCCTTCATGTCATGAGTGAGGGTTGTGCTCCAAGGCTTTTCTCTCATGTTCCTTTTTCAGATTGAAACACTTGTATAGCCAAAGACAATGTTCTGTTATCAATCAAAACAGTTGCTTTTAACAGCTTTTCTGATTTTTTTTGACCTTTCAGAGATAGCCTGTGGAGCACAGGCTGCTTCAGAGTACCAGTCAAAAATCTACTAGGCATGTGAACTTCCATTGTGTTTTTTAATCACAGCCAGAATGAGATTATCTTCTGAGATTATGAAACTTGTGAGTGTATTATTTGTTAATTATCCCACTGCCAAATGCTCTAATACTGCTCTAATGCTTCTCAGAGGCCTTGTGTAAGCCAGAGGCAGAAACTGTTACTTTTTACCACTTTCTGCTTGTCATTTATGATCCTGTGGAGTCTGGATGTGATGCCAGGTGCTGTTCAGAAGTTTTCATGGGTGAGGAATCACCAGACTGGAGAAAACAGGGCAGGATTTTAGAGCACAAAGTTAATGGAGTCTCCAGCCCACCCCCTGTTAATGTCACAGTGGTTTGTTAATGCCATGTGGATGTTGATCACTGCTGCTGTTGTGACCTCGTGTCCAGCTGGGTGGGCTCAGGAGGCTGCAGTGGCTGCGCCAGTAGCACCAGTGACACAAGCCCAGTTCTTCACTGGGACAGCTTTCCCAGTGACACAGCCCAGTTCTTCACTGGGACAGGAGAGTCTGGTCCTGTCCCTGGGCAGAGGGAGTGCCCTCCTCGTGCTGCCCTGCTGTTTGGGTGGCTGCTGCCCTGCAACCCTGGCACAGGCTTTGGCTTTTATACTTGGAGTCAGGTGTTCCCAAGGGTTTGAATTCCGTGGAGCTGATGCCACCAGAGCTCTGGGCATGGCAGCCCAGGGCACGGACAGCAGGGCAGCTCTGGGCGGTGCCACCACAGCTGGAGGGAACGTGTGAACAGCGGTGGCTCCTGCCGGATCCTCCTGTGCAATGTGGAGCCCCCTGTACCTCTGAACTGCCTCCCTCCCCCTCCCACAGCCGGCCAGTCCCGACTCACGGGCTGTTTGAAACAGTCCTGGCAGTTCCTGAGGTTACTGACATGGGAGAGAAGGAAGCAGATACACATGACCCTTATAGAAAAGCACTTCCTGAATTTAAAAAATGATGACTTTTTCCCATTGTTTGGATGAACTCCTCCACTCTGTAATGTTTCAGACCCCAGGGAACTGTTCTTAATATGCATTTTAATTTTTTCCCTTTTATAAGCTCTAGTATTCACACCCTGAGGCACCCATCTCATTAGCTTTCCATTTAGGAATAGATGTGTACACTTTCTATTCTTATTGTATTTCCAGGAATAACACTGTTAATATTTTATGCTTCAGTCTGTAGTGGGTTTGAATAGTGCGAGTATTTCTATTCTTTTTAATGTTCAGTTGACACACTTGCACATCAGTAGCAGGCCCCCTGTATGTCCCAGTTTCCTTGGCAGTGTCAGCTTTGTTGGGACAGAATTTTTAGTGGTCATTGAACAGACATTTCTGTATAATTAGGGACTTGAAAAAAAGGGTTAATTTTGCTACAGAGTCTTCTATTGTCCTGTTTAATTTGTAAAATGTTTAAGTCTATGGGATTTATTATCTAGTTAGGCCTCGTGGAATTTATGTGCTTAACTTCTATTAACCCTGAGAGAAATCATCTGGGTGAATCTTTGCTCTTTTATGGGAGACTGGGTCTGCAGTCTTCAACTTTTATTTTCTTCTATGTTTCCCTCCCCTTTTCTTAAAAAGATTTCCTTTTTTCCCATGTCAGAATGGCAGGGAGTTGCTCAGGCAGAAGTCACAGATCAGCATGTGCAGCTTTTCTCTGAACTATTAAGGACTGAACTACATTGTGAGTGAAGAGGCTGCACTGCTGGCAGTGAAAGTCACCTTTTAATGAGTTTTCCATGTTAATCTTCCAGTGATCTCAGTTTGGCCAGTACTAGAGCAGATAGAAAGCAATGACCTGCTCTTATGTGGGGAAATAAAAAGTTTGCTAAATTTATTAAATCATCTTCCTCACTGGCTGATGTGTCCATTAGGAATGAGCTCAGAATAATATCCTTACTGAGGAGCTGATGCTGCAATCCTTTAGCCCATAACTTCTGATGACTTAATGACCTTTTACATCTGCTCTGCTTATTTCTGTTTCTCAGGACACGCTAGAAAGGCATAGCTCTAGAAGACCTTTCTCTTTGTAGACAGAATTCCTTAGGTCACCAACTTCTTCTGAGGCTGCAGTCCTTTTTTTTAAAGATGTGAGTGAAAAATGTCATGGTTGATGTGGGTTAAATCTAAATTTGCAAACGAGAGGCATTTTTCCCCCCCGCTGTGCCTTGTGGCTTCCATCTGGAAGATGAAGAGGTATCTCTGCCTTGGGATGACTCCCAATTCTATATTCAGCAAGACACTGAGCAGAGAAGATGGTGGTGCCGCAGTGAGGTTGGGAGGGAGGGAAGGACTGGGGCTGTCTGGGCAGTCAGAGTAGATCCCTCTGGTTGTCTGGGTGTGGATGTTCCTCCATGTGCTTTTGGACTCTGACCCCAAGTGTGCTCTGACTCCTGAGCTCCACAGGAGCAGTGGGAGCAGCTGCGGGAAGTCTGAGGTCACTGGTGCATTCCAGACTGAACAATCCCATAACCAGCCAAATTCTGGCGTACTTTTGCCATGTGACATCTTCATTTGTGAAGTTATTTTTCTTTAAGAGACCCTCTTAAGTTATTTTTTTTTCCTGGGCATTCTTAGAATCAGTTGTGAAGAGTTGGAAGGTAAAAAAAACCCCTGCAAACCATAATAAAAATAAGTAAAGATGAGCAGAAATGTTCCAGAGATTAATAAAATCCTGAGTGACTCTGGAAGGGCATTGGGATTGGGTCATTTTCTGAGGTTGAAAGAGTGAGCGAGAGAGAATCACGGTGGAGGATCTGAGGGTTTCCTTTCTGACCTCAGTTAGGACAAACAGTGCTGGCTTTATCACACCGTTACTGGGGATTTTTGCTTGGAATCCGAGTTGTAGCAGCTGAGTGTGTCTGTGGCACAGCACAGCCTGCCAGAGCTCTGCCCTGAGCTCTGGGCAGCCCTTGTGGCTCTGTTGCTCCCAGGCGCTTTGTGTCCCTGTGACTCACAGTGCAGTTTGTCCCTGTTTCCTAAGGCTGGTGTTGCTCCCTGGGTGGCCCTTGCTGGGCACACCCTCCCCACACCAGCTGTCCTGTGGTCCTATCTACCCTCTCAGGAGCCTGGTGGCACCTCCTGTGTCACCATAGGCAGCTTCAGAATCTGTTTGTGATGTCAGAGCTGCTTAAAGAGAAAATCCCACACGGTGCTGTGACACCATTTGCTAATCTGGTGGGAGTTCCCAAGGAAAGTCTCTCAAATTGCTCTGTCTTTAAAAGAGATGTATCTGTAGCATTACGTAAATGGTAAATACATTATTACTATTCAGATGTTAGAGTGAAAGAACTAATTTATTACTTTAATTAGTTTGTAGTGTACTTTACATTATTGTAATATACAATATTAAAATAATGAACTGAAAATAGGTGTGTACACATTCTGTTCAGCACAGCAATTTAATAATTCACTTGGCAAAAGCTCCTCTAATAATACATGAACTGTGAAATGTACTTGAAATGCCAGTTGTAATTAAAAACTTTCAGAACTTACTGTTGGCAGTGCTTGTACTGCTAAAATGGGAGCTGCTTTGCAGAACAGGCGGTGGGGGAGCCAGGTTTCAGTGTATCTTCAATATTAGTTTAACTGCTAGGATTTTTTAAATATTTAAATAAAACATTTACTGTTGACACAGTAAAATCTACCCTCCTGATTTTGCACTGGTAGGAATGCAAGAACGCAATCAAGAGCACATTAATTTTTGGTGCAGTCTGTGCTCCCAGATTGCTGCCGTGGGGAAGCAGAATTACTGTTCAGAAGGGTTTGTTGTTCTGCAGACCCTCTGGAGCTGAAAGCCTGGTGGATGCAGTGGGCTGGCTTGGCCCCCTTCAGCTGTGGGAGTGCTGGCAGTTCAGCACCAGGTGGTCACTTTGAACAGAATGCAGAGAGCAGGGGATGCTGCGGAGCCTCCTCAGCTCCTGCCTCTGTTCCCAGACACAGCCCTGCCACCTGTGGGGCTGCCCCGGGCAGGGACTGTGCCAGGGCAGCAGCTGGGGATGCCCACTCTGTGCTTTGGCACAGCAGGTAATTTGTGACCACATGGACAGTGCCCGGTTTGGGAGCCGTTCCTGTCCCTGGGGCTCCTGGAGGCTGTTCCTCTGCACAGCCTGGCCCGGGGCAGCTGGGGCTGGGGGACTGTACTGCCCTCCAGCACTGAGGCTTTGAATGCTCAAAGGGGGCCTCAAAAGTGAAATACACTGGCATTTGAATCCGCTGGTTAATGTCTAATTGTTGTTATTTCTTGTACCTCAACATAGCTCAGCTCTGTTAAGAACATTTTACCCAATATCACTTCAGCTCTTCCCATGGGAAAAGCCATGGCATAAGGCCAGCCTAATAAATCACATTTTATACGTATTTTGTAAACACTGCTTTTCTAGTTTTTACCAATTTCTCTTCCTTTTTTTGTTGCAATTATGTGCTTTTTTGTTACAATTATGAATTATTTTTAAAAGAAGTGAATTCACTTTATCTTAATGAAAAGGCATAGATTAGAAAACCATAGGGAAGGGGACAGGGATAATCTAAACTAACTTCATGTGCTGCCTACAGAAAATAATAACTGGGTATGGTGAGCAAACATGGTACAGTTCCACTCTCCTCTGGCATTCTCATTGCCCATTTTCCTGATTGACTGTAATAGAAGAGTTATGTGGAAACAACCAGGGAAGGTAATAATGGCCTGGCACAGGATCAGGGTATAACATTGCCATTCAAACCACTGCTAATGAGAACAAATTAATTCATCTTGAGATGATTTCAGGTGGGATTAGTACCTGTATCTGCTCACTGCTTCAGTGGGGTTTGATCCCTTCAGTCAGTTGTCCCAGACTGTGCTGGGCCCACTCTGTTCTCCACATCCATTTCCAGGCAATGTCATTCCCTGAAGTGTTGGGGAACTGCAGCTTTTTTTGAGGCCAATTCAATGGCCTCACTGTGCTAATGACTGCAATCAAACAACCAAAAATATTCCCTGGTTAATAGGTAAATTAATATCCAGAGGGGACCAATAAAGGATCGGAAGAGTTCTCAGACGTGGAGGGAACTGAAGCTGCATCATGTACTGAGCTGGTTCATTGATCTCAGTATTGAGGAGAGTGTCAAAGAAGTGTGAAGCAGGATGTAGGAAAATTCAAGCTTACAAAAAGCAATTTTTTGTTACATAATCTGATTGTTACTGCATTTCAGTTCAGAAAAATCTCAGTGGTGTTATTACAGACATTTAAAGCTCCTTCAAATGCTTCTGCAGCTTATCCCAGCTCCACTCTGAGTGTGCTTTTGGCAGATTTCATTCACTGTTTGCTTGTTGTTACATTTTAAAGCGTCCTGCATGTGGTTTTGCTTTGGTCTGTTTCAAAAGCCAGGTAGAAAGGATTGCACGTTCTTGTAACTCATTTTCCAAGCACTCCTTTTTGAGTTAATTACTGTGACAAGTGAAGGGTAACTGAAACAATTTAGCATTTTGTTTTAGATTCTTAAACTGTTGAACTGCATGAGCAGGCTGCTGGCAAAGTCACTCTGTGAAGATCTGGATTAAACATCCCTTGTGCTGTGGGTTTGAGGTGTGAGGGGGGTGTCATTGGGGGTTGTAGCTGGGCTGGAGCAGCCCCTGCAGCCCCCCAGGCACCCCCTGCCTGGGCAGGTGCAGCTGCAGAGCCAGGACCATTCTGGAGCCAGGCTCAAACCTCTCCAAGGGCTGGAGGCTCCACAGCCTCCCTGACCAGCATGGCCATCCACCCTCTCAGTAGGGAGGTGATGGATGGAGTGGAATTTCAGGTGTGTCAGTCTGTGCCTGTTGTTTGCCATCCTGTCACTGGGCACTTCTGTCTCCATCTGCATGCTCCTCATTTTCAGGTTATTTCCAGGTTATTACTTTGCCTGCACTCCATGAGAAGTCACATCATTGTTCAGTGTGCTGCAAAGAACAAAGTAAAATTGTTATTTTAGCAAGAAGTGGGGGAAGCACAGCATCACTCAGGGGTGTAGCTCACCGAGAACCTTGGACCATGGGGAGCTCTGGATTTCTGAACAGAACATCTTTCATAAGCACAAACCAGAAGAATTAATAGTCTGTACACACAGCCAGTGAAATGCAGTAGAGGTGGAAAAAAAGTAAGCATTTTAATATCTTAGAATTAAAGTCCTCGCTGTAGTGTAGAAAACCAGCTGAAAAATGGCTGCAGTGCTTGTTCCTTAGAGGAATGCAGAGTTCTGTTAGCTCTTGACAAATCCATTACAAAAAGAGCTGGCAAGCCAACAAAAAGGAGACATCATTAATCCTGTTGGAATGAGTGTGGAACAGATGAGCACACAAGTGCCCCTGACAGCACTGAGGCCAGTGGGGACCCTGGTGGGCTGGAGATGGGTCACTGTCCCTGGCACAGGGGACAGGGGGTCTGCTTTAACCCCCAGTCTGCCAGGGTGGTGGCAGGAACTGCCCCTGGCACAGGGGACAGGGGATCTGCTGTAACCCCCAGTCTGCCAGGGTGGTGGCAGGCCTGGGTTGGGGTACACTGGACTGAGATCCTACCTGGCCCCAGGCAGGCTCTGCAAGGAGGGGCAGGGGGGAACTGCCCCTGGCCTGCTCTGCCATGTGGCTGCTGCCTCCCTTCCACAGAGCAGGGGATGTCGTGTGTGCAGGACGCCCAGGCACTGGTTACAGCCCTGAGAGGGGCAGGGACCCCAGGCCTAGGTTGGTCTGAGCTGACAGACCCAGAGCCCCATCCCTGGGCGAGCCCTGAGTGGGAGTGTGGGGCTGTCACAGGGAGCCAACTCTGCTCTGTCACCCTGGGGCTCCACCCTTAGTAGGTTCCTTAAGGGACATACATGTCACTGAGAGCCCGAGTGCTGGAGGGGAATTTAAGATCTGAATTGCTGAGATGGTTTTAGCAATTTCACCTAAAATCTTCTCCCATGTGGTTTTATTGCATCTTATGCCAGTCAGTTGTGAGCGGCACATGGACATGTGGAGAGGTGGTGCGTGCTCAATGATTGTGTTGCTGATAAGATTATAAATCTTACTTTGTAAATGGATTACATGTGTTTCCTTCCCAGACTAAGCTTGGCAGAATCCCAGTCACAGGCAGTTACCCAGTCTGCTGCAGGACTGTCTCTTCAACTGCTTCTTCCAGGTTCTACAGTGGAAAGCACAGCAGGAAGAAGCTGCTACACTAGAAGCTGCTGTAGCTGCCAGAAGAAAAGAAAAGGAAGACGAGAGAGAAAGACTACAGAGAGAACAGGAAACCATTCGTAGAGCTCAGGAAAAAGAGAAAGTATGAGAAACTTTTATGCATTTTTCCATGTGTTAATGTGTACGATTGCTCCTATAATCTTTAACTGATTTCATACTACCTGTAGTCTTGTAAAGTATTAAGTATTGATATAGAGAAGGGCAAATGGTCATTTGGGTCTTGCTGCAGTCCATTTCAGCTCTAAAGCTGCCTGCTCTGACACACCAGTTATGTTACTTCACTGCATTTCTCATAAAGAGAGCTGACCAAGGCAGCGTGTGTGTCAGTGTGTCACAGACCAGCACAGAGCTCGGCTGGTTTGGCTGCACAGACTGTGCCTTTGAGCAGCGTGGCAGCCTCAGGAAGCTCCCAGTGCTGCAGCTGGTGCTGCAATGCAGCAGGAGCCTGGAGCAGCTCCCAGCCTGCAAGGCAGCAGGGTGGGGACAGCACAGCTCAGAGGGACAGGGTGCCCCGCACAGGTCCTGGGGACAGTGTGCCCAGCACAGCCCCTAGGGACAGTGTGCCCAGCACATCCCTGAGGGACAGTGTGCCCAGCACAGCCCCCAGGGACAGCATGCCCAGCACAGCCCCCAGGGACAGCATGCCCAGCACATCCCCGAGGGACAGCGTGCCCAGCACAGCCCCCAGGGACAGC
Organism: Poliocrania exsul; assembly: GCA_035041345.1. Taxonomy (NCBI): domain Eukaryota; kingdom Metazoa; phylum Chordata; class Aves; order Passeriformes; family Thamnophilidae; genus Poliocrania; species Poliocrania exsul. The sequence goes on from JAWWLZ010000177.1 coordinate 382,788, forward strand.
GTGCCCAGCACTTTGGTGCTCACTCCTGGGGAAGTGGCTGGGATGCACCTTAACAGCAAATCAGAAATTTGCTGTAGTGAATGTAGTGCTTTAGCAAATCAGGCTGTGTCACACATGTGTTTGTGTTGGCCTTTTTATTTCTAGAGGTTGTTTCATGAGGATTTTACCTCTGAGTCCACAGATACAGAGAGGGACATTTAGTGAGGCTTTGCTGCTTAGGTCATGGATAGCTCTGCTGCTGCTTTTCTTCTTGTTCCAGCTTGCTCTGTGTGTTTGCCTTTACACACACAGTGTTTGTAGTGGCAGGTGGCTCTGAAACCACAGGGAAGGAGGAGGCTTGGCCAGGCAGTGCTGAGCCAACCACCAGCAATATTCATTTTATTTGTAAATATTCTGGTTGTGCAAACTTTTCTCTTCCTGTGTGTGATGTCTATATAGAACCATCCTCTGCCTGTGCACAGATGGAATAGCAGCTGTTTGGGGTCAGTAGTCATATGTTTCATTAGAGTATTTTCCATCTTAGATCCTTAAAAGGGCTGCCAGCCTTACACTGCAGCTGCTTTTCTGGGGAATGTTCTGAGGCAGCAAGAAGAATATTTAAAAATACCTGTGAGCAGTGTAAAAGGAATGACTGCTCTCTACCTGGTTTGTAACCCAGGCAGGGTATGTCAAACAATTCCAAACATGGGAAAGGGTAAAAAGCCATTAACTCTAAATACCAGTGCTGCAGTTGCTCTATTGGACTGCAAATCACAATTTTTCCTATATGTTTAAACACAGAATTTCAAGAATATCCACTGGTCCCTAATTAGAGTTTATGAGAAGACCTTCAGGCAATGGGGAATACAAAAAGGGAATAATTGCAAAGGAGAGAGTTTTATTTCATAAATGTGAATATTCCAAACAATATTAAATAAAAGCAGTCTAAGAAATATGGTTATAGGTCAGGTTGTTTCCTGACAAAAATGACCTGTCTAAAGAAATGATTGGCTTATAGGTTGGCAAGTCTGAAATATAAGCACTGTTGGAAGACCTGTTTTATTCTGAATCACAATAGCAAAGAGTTTTTCTGCACTGAGTCCATCATTCTGTGCAAGGTGCTGCACATGGGTCAGGGTGATCCCAGGCACAGACACAGGCTGGGTGCAGAATGGAGAATGGATGTGGAGCAGCCCTGGGAAGGAGGACCTGGGAGGACAGGAGAGGCTGGACATGACCCAGAAACTCCCCCCGTGCTGGGACCCAGAAACCAACCCCCTGTGCTGGGACCCACAAACCATCCCCTGTGCTGGGCTGATCCCACAGCGTGGGCAGCAGGGCAGGGGGGGATCTTGCCCCTCTGCCTCTCAGGTAAGACCCCTCACCCTGCAGAGCTGCCCCACCCCTGGGGAACAGCAGCACAAGGATGTGGAGCTGCTGGAGAGGGTCCAGAGGTGCCCCTGGAGCTGCTCCAGGGCTGGAGCCCCTTTGAAGCCAGGCTGGGAGAGCTGGGGGGGTCACCAGGAGAAGAGAAGGCTCCAGGGACACCTGAGAGCCCCTGGCAGGGCCTGAAGGGGCTCCAGGAGAGCTGGAGAGGGGCTGGGGACAAGGGATGGAGGGACAGGACACAGGCAATGGCTTCCCACTGCCAGAGGGCAGGGCTGGGTGGGATGGCAGGAAGACACTAAATATTCTGTGATTCCATGATATTGGCAGTGCTGAATCAATGGTTTGATTCAATGATCTTCAAGATCTTTTCCAATGTGAATGGTTTTGTGATTTGCAAAGTATGTCACAGCATTATGGGAATTACAACCTTGCTACAAATTCCACCAGTTGTCTTTGAAGGACTGCCATGGGTTTAGGAACAGGATCCTGTAGGATTCGTGAAAATGAAAAAGTCCATGTTTCACTTCAACAATATTTACTTTAAACTCCTGTTCTTCCTTTTGCGTCCAAGCTCCCTCATCTTTTCAGATAAACTTCCCTGCTCAGGTTTCAGAGTCTGCCTTGAGGCCTTTCTTTCTCACTCAGCTTTGCAAAAGCTCCAGACTTATATGAGGAACACTCAAGTGCTGCCTCCTGTTCCTCAATGGACTTGCCATCTCAGCACAGCAAACTGGGCTGGCCTGGCCTGGCCCTTTGAGCTGACCCAGGACACTCCAGCTCAGGGGTGTAGGCAGCACAGTTGGAGGTTTGGATGGCAGAGAGGGAAGGCAAGGAGCAAAGGGAAGTGGCATTCTTCAAACTGCACTGGAAAAATAGATTAGAGTCCACAGTCTGATTTTACTGCTTTTGTTGTGGGGGCTCCACACCCTCCTGCTCTCCTGGTAAATCTGCTGTTAACCTCTAGTGCTCTCAAATAGAAATTTTGTTCTAAAAAGATCAAAATTGAAAACTCTAACTCTTTTCTTACTGTTTGTTGTCACTGCCTTGGCTTGGGAATGAGTTTTGATTTGTTTGCTGTATTTTCTCAAACTGTAGCTGAAAAAATACTGGGCTGAGAAAGAGCTCAAGTGGCAGGAACAGGAGGAGAGAGATCTACAACGTCTGGAGGAACTGAGAAAATTAATGGCTGAACAAGCAGCTAAAGACAGAGAAAGGTAAAACAAATTAAATGTGAATACCTATGGTATCAATAGGAGCTTATAATCTAATTTGCTTTGATCTTCCACCTTTCTAAATTAGAATAAACTAAGATAAGTAAGTTTTTTCTTCCTGTTTGCCAGTTAACCCAGACTGTACACTAAAGTTGCACCATGATTGTATCCTTTGCAAAATGATTTATAATCAGGTTTGGTTTGTTTTAGGGGCAAGTGAAAGGAGCTCATTCAGCATTTAACAGCCTTAAAGATATTAATTATGATCTTAGAGAGGCCTAAACTGCTCATCCAGTTGTAGATGCTCTTTACCTGTTTAATGGGATTTGAGACTTGAGCTGCTCACACTTGAATTGCCAAGTCTTTGTTGCACAGTGTGGCCTTTACTGGCCTGTTGAAGGAATGTGTGATTTCCATGGGGAAATCCCTGTGTCAGAGGGACACAAACCCCTGCATGGAGTCTGGTTGTGACTGCTCTCACAGCACAGCCTCACTCCTTTGTGATTTCCATGGGGAATCCCTCTGTCAGAGGGACACAAAATCCTGCACGGAGTCTAGTTGTGACTGCTCTCACAGCACAGCTCACTCCTTTTGCATAAGGGAACCACCACATTGTGTGGACCAGAAATGCAATTCAAATAGGGTGCAAGGGCCATTGGTATTAGAATATTCAACTTGGTCTTCAGTACTCTGTGGGAAACACTATTTCAGTCTTATTTTGCTAGGACACCTTGCTGACAGCTAAATTAAATGTTTGTATCCTCATGCTACAAATATGTCTCTACTTCCCTTAAACATTCCTGCAGTGATTGTAGCTTGTGGGAGAAGATGTATTTGAATTACAGAATTTTCAGCAGAACTGAGCAGGAAAAACTGATTTTTCTTTAAGCCTGTGTATTGCACTCTGCCATAGTGCTGAGAATGTTCTTTCTTATGCTAATGAATGTTGCAGAATGAAATATAAGGAAATGGCACAGTTTGTTGAGGAATGCAGGGAGGAAATAATCACCCCTCCAGGCTAGTGAGAATCAGAAATGAGTAAACACTCAGCATTATGTTGTTACCCAGAACTGCCCTACTGTACAGAATCAAACCTTTGTCTGTGCAGAGCTCAGGTACACACGTGGCATGGTGGTGTCCCGGGGGTGTTCCGGTGGTCTCCTGGTGCAGCAGTTCAGCCTCAGTTTAGGTGCCCTCAGGGTAACTCAGCCCTGGAATGCAATGCCAACCTCTGCCCTGTCCCGTCTGCCTGGCTGGATTTTGGCAGTCACTTGGGACCACTTGGACCATTTCAAACTGGATATGGAAAGGCCACAGAATGCCTCAATTTAGCACTGATTTACATTCCTGTGTGCAGGGAAACTGCTGCAGGCAAGGCAGAGTGTTGGGGTTAGACCCGGGCAGTGCCCCCCAGTCTTCCCTCCTGGCCAAGCACAGAGGCTTCCAGAGCACTGAATTTTGTGTTTGGTAACTCTGGAGTCCTTCAGAACAGGTACTCAGTACTCAGCTCAAGCAGAGTGAGAGGCTGTCAGGATAACAGAATTTTTGTTGTTTTGCAGAGAAATATTAGTATCTGCTTGTTATTGCATTTTCTCCATGTAAAAGGCAGGTCAGGCATTTCCCCTGGAACAAAAGAACCCCCGAGGGTTACAGCTGTAGCTTTGCTCTGCCTGACCTCTGCAGTGGCCACAGGGAGGGACTGGAGGCCTCTCGGGGGCACCCTCAGGCAGCTCCATACCACCCTCTTGGGACAAATTTGAGTCCTGCTAATTGTGGTTGGATTATTGACAGAGGTCTTTGCCGGACACCAACGGAACTGGAGGGTCAGCTCTGATTCTTGGAGCTTATAGCACAAGTTGTGTTCTCCTTTGAGCTTACTAAAATTTGGAGAGTAAGAAAATACATGTTCAGTATAGTTGAAGCATCTCATCTCTAGAGGTTCTCTAGAGGTGAGTTCAAATTTGAAGGGCAAAAGAAGGATAATTTGAAGGGCAAAAGAAGGATAATTCTCCAAATGCAAAGCATGGCTTTGGCAGCTCCTGGACTAGAAGTGGAGTACAAATGAATAGTTACAGCTCCACAAGGAACAGAGTGGCCTGAGAGTCATCAGGGAGGATGTTTGTGGTGGTGCTGGTGGGCTGTACACACCTGCTGGGAAAGGTGGGGCAGCACAAAGGGAAGGTCCTGGAGTCACTGGGGTGAACCTCCAACTGTTCCTTTGGAAGGAGAAGGTAATTCTCAAGATTTCTTGCTTCTTCCAGTAATAAGATTGGGAGTGAGGTGTTTCTTTTAATGGAAAGGGTTATAGGAAAGATTTCTTCTGCTGTACACAGATGTGAGAGAACATTTCTTCTTGGCAAAGAAAATGGGGGAGAAAAAAAGAGTACCAAGACTATATAAAGCATGTTAGGGAAAATCTGCAGTCTAGACATGAAATCTGAAAGGTTAGCCAAGTTGTTCAAAAAAACAACTAACCAACTAAAATCCACCCAAGAATAAATCAAAAAATACAATTCCCCAGACTCCTCTTCCCCAAATATCCAAACAAAAAAGCCTCCAAAAAAGAGAACACAATCAAATGAAAAAGCACAGTGCATTTCTCAGGTGCTTTGAGCCATCAGCAGGTGGATGTAGAAAACTCCAGGGTAGTTTTCCCCATGAATACCACCAGAGCCATTCCAACCTGCCCCTGCCCTGTTTCCCTGTTCCCTGGCAGGGTGGAATTCCAACCTGCCCCTGCCCTGTTTCCCTGTTCCCTGGCAGGGTGGAATTCCGGAGGGCGCTGCTGGAGAAGAAGCTGCTGGAGAGGAAGGAGCTGGTGCTGCTGCAGGCCCGGGAGGAGCAGGAGAGGGAGAGGTGCCTGGAGATGCTGCGGCTGCAGGTGGGGCTGGGCTGGTGAGCCCACACAGGGGCACAGACCCCTACCAGGCACTGAGAGAAGAGAGGGACAGTCCCTCAGGAGCCAATGAACAAAACAGTGAAAATGCACTTCAGGGCTGACTAACAGCAATTCTGTCCTGTGATAAATCCCTTTGCTCTGTAGCTCTGACAACAGCAACATTATGGCTTTAAATTGCACTGTAGAAGATGTTGATCACTGAAAGGAGATAGGGGTTTTCTAGTTTGGATGCAATTTCTCTTCTTTGATTTTTATTTTTTTATTTTAATAATCTTAAGTTTTCCCTGAGTCTTAAGCAAGATGACTTTTCTTCAGAACTATTTAACTCTGTGAAACTTTTGCACAATATTTTTTAAAAGGACATTCCAGAAAATGCTTGCTAATGTCATAGTAAATGTAGTGCTGGGGTTATTTTTTCTACTACTGACTTTTGAAGGAGTAATTTTACCTTCATTTACATTTTTGCATCTAATTTCCTTGGTTTTTTCCTCCAAAGATTAGTAGAAAAAATCTAGAGTTCACATTCTTTACATTACAGGAGCTGCATCCTAAATGTGCAGCCAAAGGAAAAGTTGATCTTCAAACCCCTTTGGTCTGTCATAATTGAAACAGCACTGAAGCAGCAGCTTTGTCCCTTGGTTACAAACCTGGCGCTTGGTGCAGCCTTGGCCTCCCCTCCAGTGTCCTTTGGCTCTGGGTGGACCATCCCAGGGCAGGCTGTGAATCCCTTCCTTAACCCCTCACAAGTGCACTCTCTTGGTGTGCAAAGCCAAGAGGAACATAAAATATCCCAGAGGCCAAATATTCTGAGCCCCCTTCTGTGGGGGAGCTGAGCAGAATGAGAATAACTAAACCTCAGGGATCCTTGGTGTCCTTTCAGTAACTTTTTTAACTGTTGAACTCGGGCACATTTCCAGTCAATATTGCTTTATTTTTTGATTAAATATTTTGGAATGTTATTTTAGGTTATCAAAGCATTTTTAGTATTAACTTTCTTATGTCTTTTCCAAGTTCCTGATTGAGTTTCATTACCATTTGCATCAGGTTTTACAAGTGGCTGGCTGGGAGTTGTGTTCTGCTGAGCTCTTCCCACTGACTCAGTTCTCTTGCCCGAGTAGAAAACGATTCTAGAGCAGCCTTTGCCTGGAATGGGGAAGTTCCCGCTTTGTTACACTTTTCTAACCAAAATTTATTCTCTGTTTCACACTAATGAAATGAAATTCATAAAGTATGTGCCTTGTTTGTATGTGGGGTAAAAAGATCTTTAGTAAAGTCACCCAGCCTGCAGATTTTGGCAGCCTGTAAATGCAAAGATGACATTTTATTAAAGAGATGGGCAAAAAAATTATCATATGCAATTTAAACTATTTTTTCTGGTTGTAACCATTCAGACTTTGTTTATTTTGCTACTTCATCTTTCTGTATTTTTCCAAGGTAATATTAGCTTGTATCTGAGTATTTCAACACAAAGAAAGTCAGCAAAGAAAGAAGATTGATTCTGGCTCAATACAGAGTCTTTGATACTGATCTAGTGCCAGGAAATTGCACAGTTAAAGCAGATGCACTTCAGAAAAAAACCAGAGTTGTGTTATTTGGGGCATATCACTCAATGTTTTTGCTGATGACTCTGTAGAAATTGTGAACTACCAACCTGAACACCTTTGTTTCCATTGGAAGAAAATGAAGGAAGTTTGGACTTGCTGGAATTGTGGGTGTTGCAGAATGATGGAGCTCTGGGTCCTTGTGGTGACTGTCTGCAGCCACTGAGCTCGTGTCAGGCTCTGCTGCAGAGCTCAGGGTGCTGGGGCTGCTCTCCCATCCCTGCTGGGCCCAGGCTGGGACCCCACGTGCCAAGACAGTGAGTGACCATGTCCCCAGGGGTGGCACTGATGAGAGCCTGTCCTCACCTTGGCTCTGCACACACACACAGAGTCATTGCTGTTCTCATGTGCTGTGTTTCAGGTGGCTGTTGTGGCACAGTCAGACGCAGCACAGACAGTCATTGCTGTTCTCATGTGCTGTGTTTCAGGTGGCTGTTGTGGCACAGTCAGACCCAGCCAGGGCAGTGGCTGACACGGTGGCATCGAGAGCCAGGATGGGCATCGGAGCCAGCGCAGAGTCTGAGCTGCAGCAGCCTCTGTTCAGGCTGCACACCTACACTGAGGAGCAGGTACCTAACCTTGCTGCCAGGGTGCTCTGTGCACTGACCTCTTCATATGGGACAGGGCAGTAGATTAATAGTGTATCCTAAATAACCACACGGGCAGTAGAATATGGGCTGTGATGTGTGTAAGATAAAAACATTAGGAGTTGACAGGTGGGGCAATCTCCCTGGAAAGAGGCTTACAGATTTTGTCAATGAACCTTTTCACAAATGTCAGAAGTTATTCTGACAATGAAAGTAGCACTGCCACATTAAGCACAAGGCAGCACTGTTGAGAAAACTCCTGAAGCACGTGGATTCCACAGGAACAACCTGAAGGAGCTGGATCCTGTGCTGCACTCTGGGCTGTGTGAAAGGGGAACACGGGGAAAGGCAGCAGCTCCTCAGGGAACAGCTGGATTAGAAGTCACTTGGTTCCTCACCTAGATCTGTTTTGCTGAGGAAAGGCAACCAGTGCTCATTGGTTTATGATCATATTGTATGACTGTGACTGTTAATATTCAAAAGGATAATACTGGGTTATGGACTGTGAGATAACACTTGCTCCCTGTAAAGCTTCTCTGTTTTGAAAGCTTTATTTTATGAACCTAATTTTCTGATTGTCTTTTAAAGCTTTTTAAACATATCCATCCCCAGATAACCTGTAAGGTACACCGTGTGTATGGGGAAGGTGTTGTTTGGTTTCTCCTGATGGTTGCTGTGGTTTGTTTTAACAGATCATTTCTGACCCCAGGCTCCGTGTGGAGCTCACTCTTCGAGAAGCTGGACTGCATAAGACACCTTATGCAAGAGAGATTTTGCCAAAAATTCCTCCACCAAAGCTTCCAAGAAGAGACATGGAATCTACAGCTTTTAAAGTGTAGAGCACCTCTTGTCTCAGGAGCAGAGGAGTTTCAGGGGTGCAAACCTTGAATAAACTCCCTTTGGTTGTGTCACAGATCTGCTCAGTTCCCTGTGTGTGCACCATTCCAGTCCCCAGTTACACCTGCCAGGGCAGGTTTGGGCTGGAGCAGTGAGAGTGTCCATGGCCCTTTTAACTGGGAGCTGGGACAGCAGGACTCCTGCACACAGCACAGGCCAATCTGATGGGCAGCACCTGGAGCAGGAGCCTCTTGGGTTTCAACTGGCAGCAGAAATCCAAACCAGCTTTGCTCTGCAGTTCCTTAGGTTATATTGTGTTATGTGAATAAAGCCCACAATTTTCATTCTAGGTTTCTTGAGTATTTGATTTTTTTAATTATAAAAGCTCCATTACCATGAATGTTTCTAATATTCTTTGATTATTATAGGAAGAAACTTCAACTTTTGTCTATATTTAGAAGCCAATTTGCTGCATCATATTTACTGCAAGCCAGTCATGCAATTTCATATTGCAGATTAGTCTTTCAGTATAAATTATAAATTAGAAATAGAGCTGAGATCTTTATTTCAGAGCTGACATTACTGAATATGATTCTATTAACTGAAAGGGAAATTGATGTTATTTCCTTTTGTAATTGATTATGTTTTCAAGCCTTACAGACAGATAGCAGAAAATGTATGTAAACAAGTTACAATTAGCACTTTGACCAGAAATTTCTATGTGTGATGAGTATCATAAAGATCTGAACACCCCTAGTTGTGTCTCTGGGTGGCTCTGGGAACTTCACTGATGTGGAGCTGTCACACCTTACAGGTGTCAGTGTGTCACATCCTTGTTTTGCAGACACAAGTGATGAGAAGCTTTCACACCTCGAGCTGAGAACAGCATTGGCAAAGCCACGGAGGGCGCAACGATGGCAGCTGGTGGAGACCCCAAGGTGGGTGCCAAGGGCAGGGCACCTGCTGGAGACCCCGAGGTGGGTGCCAAGGGCAGGGCACCTGCTGGAGACCCTGAGGTGGGTGCCAAGGGCAGGGCAGCTGGTGTGACAGACCCTCAGGTGGGTGCCAAGGGTGGGGCAGCTGGTGGGGCAGACCCTCAGGGGTGGGCACAGGGTCTCCCAGACCAGGAGCAGCACAGCCCCAGTGCTGCAGCTGAGTTACTCAGTGGGGAAATGCTGCAGAGCCTACCCTGGGCCGTGGGAGCTGCGTTGTTTGGGCTAAAATTACAACTCTGTGTGTATTTGTGCTTTTTATTTTGGTACCTCCTTTGGACTAACTTGTTATTTTTAAACCACACTTGGCCAGCCTCACTCTGGCTGATGTTGCTGTGGAGAGACCAGCAGAGCTTTGCTGTGAGGAGCAGACTGGCTGTGAGACTCTTCCCAGAAGGGGATCATCCCAAACCTACAGCAGTTGCTTTTTTTTCCTTGCCTTTAAAAGCAGATTTTCAAGATAATTTCAGTGGTGCAAAATCTTTTGAGATTCATATTCCTTTTCCTTTAGTGGTTTTAAACTACTTCCACCAAGAGCTTGAGGTACATTGCTGTTAGTATGGGATTTTCTTAAGCAGACCTTGAACTTGGCAGAACTGAGCTGGAATGGTAGGTTGGGTTGCATGGTAAGTGATTGGAGGGATGTGTTTCCTTTCTGGGAAGACACTGGCTCCTGTCCTGGGATTCTTCCTCTGTCTTATTAATATTAGAGCCTGAAAACAGCAATCTTGGAATGGAAACCAGGAACCAGTCTCCTTTTCTTGTATAAAGTGGAGGCTGCTTTTTCATGGCATCAGTTTTTATGATATCATAGAATCATCAGAGAATCCCAAAATAGTTTGAGTTGAAAGAGAGCTTAAAGCACATTCAGTTCCACCCACCCTGCCATGGGCAGGGACACTTTCCACTAGACCAGGTTGCTCCAAGCCCCATCCAGCCTGGTCTGGAACACCTTCTGTAAGTTATCCTTCAAATTCCCTGTAAGTTTTTGTTGCAAAGGTTCCAGAGCTGTGTGGGACTGTGGGTCTGTTCTTTGCAGTGAGTAAGGCAGATGTCAGAGAATAATTGAAATTCATGCAGTAGCACAGATGTACAAGTGGAACATACAGAATCAGCACAAGATGAGTGATTGTGGGAATGTGCTGAGTGAAAGGGTTGTAGCTGCTTCTGGCTTGCAGAGATCATGTCCCTCCACCAGCTTGTGCAGGCAAGAGCATCACCACTGCTCTGGACAGAGATCACAGATTTGTTTGGGTGAGAAAAGCACCCTAAGATCATGAAGTCCAACTGTTCCCCCAGCACTGGCAGGGCCACCACTAACCCATGTCCCCAAGAGCCACATACACAGGGCTTTTAAATCCCTCCAGGATTTAAATCCACCAATGCCCTGGGCAGCTGTGCCAGGGCTGGACGGCCCTTTGGGGGAAGAAATCTTTCCCTAATATCCAACTTAAACCTCCCTGGCACAACTTGAGGCCATTTCCCCTTGTCCTGTCCTTTGCTCCCTGGGAGAAAAGTCTGATCCCCCCGGCTCCGCCCTCCTGGCATGGATTGCAGAGCCAGAAGGTGCCCCCTGAGCCTCCTTTGCTCCAGCTGAGCCCCCCCAGCTCCCTCAGCTGCTCTTGGGGTTCCTGACCCTTCCCCAGCTCCATTCCCTGCCCTGGGCACCTCCAGCCCCTCGCTGTGCCCCTTGTCTGAGGGGCCTAGAACTGATGCCAGGATTGGAGGTGCCTCAGCAGTGCCAGCACAGGGACAGGCACTGCCCTGGTCCTGTTCCCATTCCAGTGCTGGCACAAGCCAGGATGCCATGGATATCGGGAGACCTGACAAAATGCTAAAGCTCAGAACTGCATGACCTATTGCTGAGATTTTTTTTTTTATAATAGCTGTTTTGCTCCAAAGGAAGATCACGAATCCCTTACCTAAGCCTCCTGAAGTACCGGTGCGGATAATAGTGATGTCCTGGCATTTTGCAGGGTGCAGCAGTTTGATCAGCTCATGAAGCATGATGGAAATGGAAGGGGTGCCCATCCCATGCTGTTGGAAGGAAAGAAATGGAATGTCAGTGCCTGTCAGGCTGTGGCAGGTGACAGGCCTGTGACTGCAACAAGCTCAGAGTTACTGTGGCCTTTTCCCCTGATGATTGCAAGAGCAATTTTTTTTTGAGGGGGAAGAGACATCTCAGGGTCTTTGTAGCCCATCCAGGTCGCGTCTAACCCTCATCTCCTCCTTCCTTGGTGCTTTAAAGGCCCCACTGTCCCATCTCTGCTGCAGCTCCCCAGGCCTGGCAGATGTTGTGCAGCTCTGCAGCTGTTGGAGCTGCTGCTGCTTCTACCTGGCCCTTGGTCACCTGTTTTCTGCTCTGCTGCTAGACCGACGTCCTTTTCTCAGCTTAACCTTTAAGAACAAAAGGTGTTTGGTGCTGTGGGGTTTGCTTTTTCCCCTGGAAAGTGCCTCACTTGTTTTGTTTTGCTATCACGTTCAAAAACCTGAAGGAAGCACACGTGGAAGCTCCATTAATTAATGTACACAGCCAGTTTTAGTGTTGCTTCATCTCCTCTCTCTTGGCTGTGAGACCAGTGCCCTGTTCTCCTTGTAACATGGTTTAAATATGAAACCTTTTTGCATGTTGTTATTCTGGAACATCAGCCTGGCTTATTTGCCAATGCCTAAAAAATTTATTCTCACTGTAAATATTCAGAGCAGGAATTTGTGTTCCTGCCCCTCTATGTTTGAGCTCAGTTGTGTTTCTAAGCAACTTGCAGGAATGTGATGTTTGGCAGCTGCTCTGCCCGACAGAGCTCTGCCCGGTGTCCACTCACAGGAACAGAGCTCTGCCCAGTGTCCACTCACAGGGCTGGAGCTCTGCCCCGTGTCCACTCACAGGGACAGAGCTCTGCCCGGTGTCCACTCACAGGGACAGGCTGGAGCTCTGCCCAGTGTCCACTCACAGGGACAGAGCTCTGCCCGGTGTCCACTCACAGGGACGGAGCTCTCCCCAGTGTCCACTCACAGGGACAGAGCTCTGCCCCGTGTCCACTCACAGGGACAGGCTGGAATTCTGCCCTGTGTCCACTCACAGGGACAGGCCGGAGCTCTGCCCCGTGTCCACTCACAGGGCTGGAGCTCTGCCCGGTGTCCACTCACAGGGACAGAGCTCTGCCCCATGTCCACTCACAGGGACAGAGCTCTGTCCGGTGTCCACTCCCAGGGCCGGAGCTCTGCCCCGTGTCCACTCACAGGGATGGGTCGGAGCTCTGCCCAGTGTCCACTCACAGGGATGGGTCGGAGCTCTGCCCAGTGTCCACTCACAGGGACAGGCTGGAGCTCTGCCCAGTGTCCACTCACAGGGCCAGGCCGGAGCTCTGCCCGGTGTCCACTCACAGGGCCAGGCCAAGGGCGCCCACAGTGCTGAGTGCTGTGCTGGGGGCACGGCCATGGGCTCAGCAAGGGCTTGGTCCTGGGTGTGTCACCACTGCTGCCAGGCCAAGGAACAGCAAATCTTGTGTGGATTCTTCCCCTAGGGTCTAGTTAGACTGATTCCCTCTGGGTTTTCCCTGGGTCAGGATTGGTTTGGTTTTGCCAGAGGGATCAAACATGAGTGACTCCATTTCCTGTGAATCACATTTCAGACTAATCTTGTGCCTGAAGAAATGATGGCAGGAGTCTCCCAAACACAGCCTGTGTTTGCTTTTCCCTTAGTGCAATGCCAAAAATCCTGCTCTGAAAGAATAATAATAAAGCAGGGTTTTATTTTAGAGCTTGTGCCATTGTAACGCTCCCAGCACCATTTCACGGTTCTTGCGTGGTGGGAAATGGCCTTTGCCTCTCAAACTGCCAGGCCCGAGCTGAGCAGAATGTGTGTGTGTGTCTGTCAGTGTGGCACTCTCCAAACGGAGCCTGCCGGGTGGGCAGTGGAATGTGGCTCCAACAGCAGCGGCTTTGCCGTGGCTGGGGCTGCACTGGTGGCAATGGCTGGACACGGGAAAGAGGCAAAAGATCTGCGGGTGGGCGCAGGGGGAGGCGGAGGCGTGGGAAAGACAGGGGGTGTCCGTGTGTCCCTGTGTCCCTGTGTCGGTGTGTCCGGGGCGGGCGGACAGGGCAGGTGGAGGCGTGGGAAGGACAGGGGGTGTCCGTGTGTCCCTATGTCGGTGTGTCCGGGGCAGGCAGACACGGCAGGTGGAGGCGTGGGAAGGACAGGGGGTGTCCGTGTGTCCCTATGTCGGTGTGTCCCGGGCAGACGGCCCCGGGGCAGGGCAGAACTCCCGCTGATGGAGCGCTCCGGCCCCGCGCGGTTCAGAGCGCAGCGATCCCACCCGCGCAGGGTCCGGCCCGTCCTCGCCGGCCCCGCCGCTCTCAGCTCCCGCCGCAGGAGCTGCGCGAACGCCTCACCCTCCTCGGGCTGCCGCCCACGCAGCCGAACTGCACAAAAACCAGCGCCGTGTTGGTTCCTCTCAGCCCACACGCGCAGCGAGGGTCAGGCTGAGCGCGGCGGGGGCCGCACCAGGCGCGTCCCCCCGAGAAGGCAGCGGTGCCGCTCCCTCGGCCGCAGTGAGGGCACATCGGGACAACAGGGACACAAACCCAGGAGTCAACATGAACCCCGGGCTGGCACCTCCATCAAGGGGGTCACTACACTGGGGTCAGGCAGCCATGCAGCTGCACATACTTGGGTATCAGTCCCAGGCAAGAAAATCTAAAATAACTCATCAAATTTAGGCTGTTGGAGTCCCCACGGTCAGCACAGCAAACCCAGGTGTTGGAGGAGCTCGTCCCTTAATTCATTCTATGGACGGTGCCGACTGCAATTAGTGAGCGCTGCTGATGGCACAGAGGCCGGAAAGTCAGGGAGGAAAAAGGACCAATTTTATGCCTCAAAGGCAAAAGCGCTCCCTGAAGGTAGGAGGGGGACGAGCACTGGGCTGCAGGGGCAGTGCCGCCCATCCTGCTGCCAGGGTGCAGGACAGGGGAGCCCAGGGGAGCGGGGCCGGGCCGGGGCCGTGCCGGGGCTGTGCCAGGGTGTGCCGGGGCCGTGCCGGGGTTGTGCCAGGGCTGTGTCGGGGCTGTGCCAGGGCCGTGCCGGGGCCGTGCCAGGGTTGTGCCGGGGCCGTGCCAGCGCCGTGCCAGCGCCGTGCCGGGGCCGTGCCGGGGTGTGTCGGGGCCGTGTCGAGGCCGTGCCGGGGCTGTGCCAGGGCCGTGCCAGGCTGCCCCAGCCCCAGACCCCGCGGCTCTGCCCCCGCACCGCTGGGAAGGGGCTCCGGGTGGAAATGGAAGCTGCTGCCGCCGTGACAGGCTGGGTTTGACAGCAGGTCTTAGACAAAAATAGTGCATCCTCCTCCCCTCGTCTCCAGTAGCTGATGATCAAATGCTTTGGACAAATGCCTCCTCCGTCTGTGCTCCAACATGGGGCCAAGATAAAATCAGGTTTTAGGGAGCTGCAGGTTTTTAAAAGGATAATTTTCTTTTGGATTTCTGCCCCAAACAAGCAAGGACAGACAACCTCCCTGGCCAGGCTGCCTTGGGTAGCTGAGTCCCTTTGCTGAGCAGCCAGACCCCACCCCGGTGGGAGCAGTGGCAGCAGGGGGGCCTGGCATGGGCCAGCAGAGCTGTGGGACACCAGGCTGGAGAGCCCGTGGAGGGCAGGAACTGCTGCCTCACCTTTGCATCTGCTCTTTATGTTCCCAGACATTGCTGGCAGGTTGTACATCTTTGTTCCCCAGTTCAAGTGGTACAGGACATCCTCCTCCATCGAGTCCAGGTGAGGGTTTTTAACATGGACAAACCCACTCCTGTGGGGAGATGGGGAGGAGCTGGGCTGGGGAGCCAGGCAGTGCCTGCAGGGATGGGAACTGGCAGGACAGGGCAGACTTGGAGCCCACGAGGGTACACACAGCCCTGCTGGCAAGAGAAGGGATGGGACAGGGACAAGCCAGCTCTGTGTGGCATCAGAGCAGCTGCCTCTCTGCTCCAGGCAACCCCTCTGACACCTCTATTACATCTATTTATCTGGCAAAAAGCATTTCTCGGTATTTATCAATTTTGTCAATGGCAACTTTAGCTCTTTCCCTCACAAAGGTCTGCCAGCAATATCCAGGGGCAACGTGCTGTGCTGTTCTGTATATGTGACAGCTTATTAAGCTCTTAGCAAACCAGGATTTCACACTTGTATTGTCCCAAATAACTGCCTGGCAGGATGGGCGCAAGTCAAATCCAGACTTTGCAGGCAGCAGGAGGCTGGTTTGCTGCCCCTTCCCACCTGCTGTAAGAGATGGGAAACAACTAAATAACAATGCAGGTAAGCTTTATAAATGAGGCTTAGACAAACCCAGAGAACATTTTTCTCATCTGTTTAAAACAAATTCAAATGTTGCACTGTTATCACCCTGGGCAACCTGTTGTTTCAGTCATAGTGGCTCTACCAGAGTCAGCTGAAAGTGATCCCCTGATGGAAAGGGAAGGAAACCACCCCCTGTGTCCTCAGCTCTTGGGGTTTGGAGCGCAGAAGAGGTTTCAAGGGTCTCTGCAGGGACTTAATGACCTCCCATGCTGGTCCACTCTGCCCAGTCCCTGTGGCCCCAGTTCCTCCCAGATGGGCTGTTTGGGTCAGTGTGGCACCCATGATCTGGACTGGTGGCGGCAGGGCCGGTGACCTGCTGGCCCCAGGGCCAGTGACCATGTGCCCAGTGGGGCGGGCATGTGGCTGCACATGTGCACCCTGGGGTGGCAGGTTTGTCAGACACTGCTGATGTTCAGCCATTGCTGGTGCCCCAGACACTGCTGGTGTTCAGGCACTGCTGCTGGCTGTGCTGTTCTCTGGCCCCAAGTGGTGCAAATCTGAAACTCTCTTGCTTTTGTCTGGGGTGCACAAAGACAGGTTTGGGGCTGTAGCCACCCTCCAGCCCCACTCAGAACAGGTCCTGATTTCAGTCTCAGAAATGCCCAGGCAGTGCTGTTTGCTCTCACTGTCCCCAGCCCAGCCCAGGAGCCCATCAGGACAGTGTGTGGTCCAGGGTGCAGCTGCAGCCTTGCTCCAGTCCAGTCTGGGGGACCAGAGTGCTCCGGGGCCGTGGGAGGACCGTGTGATGCTCCCTCGGGAGTGGGAGGAGACTGGAGATACTGGTCCTGCTGCCCGTCCTGGTGACAGGAGGTCTGGCACTGGGAGATACTTTAGGCAGCAGCTGGAGGGACAGAACCTGGTATTTGCTGTTGGCCTCTGGGCATCGTAGATAGAAACTCTCGTTAATTAGATAAATGCTAGGTAATTAATTACTGGGTGAAAGCACATCCTGTGGGGCTCGCTTGCACCTGGCACCCAGGCAGTACCACAGTCCTGCTTCACTAATGGGGCAGGCAAGGAAATTGCTGTAACTGGGGCAGCCTTTTGCTGGGCAAATGCCCATTTTGCTGGGCAAATACCCATCTAAACCCCTTAAACTGCAAAACCCCATATAAAAAACAATAAACATTACAAACCAGTGGCCCAGGAACATGTAAATTGGGTACCTTGCCCAAGCCAGAGTCAGGATAGCTCTGAGAAGGGGAGGGAGCAGAGCCTTCAGGGATATTTCAGGCTGGCTGGAGTTGTACCAAAGGCAGGCAGGAAGGATTTCTCTGCTCTGATGAAGTTCTCTCTCCCTGGATGCTGTTCACATATGCCTGCCAAAAATGACTTATTACTGATGCTCCACAGCACTCCTGAAGAATAAGGATCTGGAGACTCTTCAGAGAGCACCAGATTGCACTGTGAGGGACACAGAAAACTTTACTTGAGGCTGCACACACCTTCCTCCTGCCAAAGTCTCTCTGTTGGCTGTGGTTTTCTGCAGAAAGCTCCATGTTTGGGGCACATGGTGATTCATGCCATGGCCTCCACACAGGACTGGACAGTCATGTCTGGGGAGTGTTCCATGATGTGGGAAACAGCAGCAGCAGGGAATGGTCTGGGGGGGAGGTGAGTTCAGGCTGAGGCTCCCTGAGGGTTCTCCTCCTTCTCTGGGCTTGTTTGGTGGAGGAACAGGAGGCTCCCCTTGTCCCACTCCTGCCTCCAGCAGCCCTTGCTCCCAACAGGAGATGTGTTCCTGCAGGGCACAGGGCCAGGAGGCAGCACTGGCTGTGCCACGAGCCATGAGCAGTACACCCCCTGTGCCCATGGTGGGGGTGGGCTGGTGCTGGGCAGCCACCCAGCCCTCGCTGAGGGGCTCCCTGGGCACACAGGGCTGTGTTACTGTCACTGGTGCAGGAAGGAGAGGGAACAGCCTGTGCCTCGAGCCCAGACCAGCCTGTGGCATGAGTGGGCACAGAAATCACCTGCTTGCAAAGGGAATGTGGCTGATGGGGAAGGGATGGCACAAACCCTCACCCTGCTCCTCTGGTCTGCAGTGGCTCCAGTGCTACCTTGCAGTTCACAGCCCCGAGGGGGTTCAGGGGAGGAGGGACCTTGGTGTCCCTCTGTCTTAGTGCTGAGAAGAGCTGGCTCTGCAGTGGGCTGAGCCCAACCACAGCACTCAGTGTCCTGCAGGCCACGGCTGGGCAGGGCCTTCAGGGGGAGGGAGGACTCAGTGCTGGAGGGATTCAGTGGAGTGATGGATGGACAGACAGCTGGGCAGACAACTGGACATGGAAGTGCCCCTGTGGCAGGGCAGAAGTGAGTACAGCCCTGTGCCAGTGAGTGCTCCCATGAGTGGAGGTGGCTGCTTGGGCTGGCTAAGGCAGCATTTCCATGTGTCCCCCTTCTCTGCCTTCATGGTGGAGGCTTTCTGGGCACACCTGGCAAGGCTCAAATCATTCCCCAATAAAACAATTTCCCAGAGCACAAGGACAACTTCTTAAGTTAAATATTTCTTTATGAACTAAAAATAGTGTTCCAGCACAGGCCATTGGGACATTCCTGCCTGGTGGTCAGTGAGGCCCCATCCCTGCCCCATCACAGCCTCTGCCCCCGGTGTGCTCAGTCCCAGGCAGGGACCTCCCTCATGCCCTGCCTGGGGCAAAGGGGAGGGATTTGGGAGGGTGATCCTGCTGAGTGAGCAGGGACAGAATCCCCTGGAGCCACAGCTCTGTCTGGAATGGCAGGCTGAGAACTGGTGAGTAATCAAAGTTCCTGTGGGGTTTGTCCCTGCTGTGCCCAAGGTAAAAGAACAAGAGTGTTCTGTTCAAGTAAATGTGATTGCACCAAGGGAAATGGTTGGATTCTGCTTTTGGCTTCCCAGAATTGATGTCAAAGAGAGGGGACAGGAACTGCCACAGCTGTGCAGGTTTGGGGGCCTGTCTGGCCAGTATGGAAAGTCCCTCACATTTGGTTTCCTCCCTGGTAATTGTTTTTCTCATGGTGGTTCTCCTTTGGGATGGCTTTCAGTATATCCCAAACTGAAGTGTGGCTGTTCTTTTCCTGCCTCGTGCTTGCCATGGCAGAGCCTGCAGGAATGGAATAGAATGGGATAGAATAATAGAGAAAAATAGAATAAAAGTATAGAATAGAATAATGTAATAGGGTAGGATACAGTAGAATACTAAAATAAATTCCTTTCAGTTGAAAGGGACCTGGCAGTGCTCGTCTCCCCAGTTGCCTGCCTGTTTCTCTTTCTCGAGGCAGAACGGGGAGGTGGCGATGGTGAGGAGCAGAGAGCACTGCCCCGGGTGAGTGTTTGTGCTTGACTCAGAGCTGAACCCATCCCCTGCGAGTGCCAGGCAGTGGAGCAGTTACCGTATGTGCCAGGGGATGGCAAGTACAGCGCGATGAGGGAAGGCCACGGCACAGCAACACATGGCAGTGCAGACAGACCCCCGGCGAGGGAGGAGCTGGCAGAGCGAGCACTCCCCTCCGCCACCCCTCCTGCCACGGTCAAAGCTATTTTGAAGCAGACAGGGGTGGGATGGCAGCCTGTGCACCATGGGGGCTCCATCCTGCCGGGGCTGTGCAGCCTCTGCTCCCGACAACCCCTTTGCTTGTCTTTCCTTTCCTCCCGCGCTGCTGCTCCTGGGGCCGCTGGTGGGTGAGATTCCAGCAGCCTGGAGAGCAGCCCGCTCCGTGCCAGGGCCGGGCTGGGCAGGGGGACTGGCTGTGCCCGAGCGGGCAGGACGGGCTGTGCCCGAACGGGAGTGAGGGCTGTGCCCGAGCAGGAGTGAGCGGCTGTGCCCGAGCAGAGCGAGCTCCTGCACCACCACCCTGGCAGCTCATGGGAGCCTCTGCTGCCCCCACAGCTCTGCAGGGAACCGGTGAACACGCACAGTGCGAGCGATGCCTGGTGGGTTCCCCTGGCGATGATTGCTGGGGTGAGGGAGCAGCGGCGGCAGCACTGGGGAGTGTTTCACTCGGCAGGAGCACAGCCCTGTGCCCGCAGCACGGAGCGTCCCGCCCCCCTTCCCAGCCCTGTGCCCGCAGCACGGAGCATCCCGCGCCCCTTCCCAGCCCCGCTCCCCAGCCCTGCGCTGTCAAGCCAGAACAGCAAACACGGGGGGCAAAGTGCGGATTGTTATCAGCTGTTCGCTCTGGCTCCCTGTTTTGCCTTGTTTATTGTGGTTATAAAGCCTCTCCTGGCGTGGGGAGCAGTCGGTAAAACGCTCTGCGAAGAAACCGGGCTCCACAAACCCTCAGGGCACGCGAGGAACCGCAGCGTGTCAGGACATGTTTCTCCTGAGGTGAAGCACCGCCACACCCCCATTTATTTCAGGCAGGAATCAGCTGCCTGACGCGTGTGGCTATTCCAGGAGCCGCCGAGCCGCCCGTCCCGTCTTGACTGCACCGGAGGGGCTTGGAGCGCTGCCCCTCCCTCGGCTGCGGGATGTTCCTCGGGGCTGTGGGCACGGCTGAGTCGCTTTTCTCTCTGTTCCCTCTCTGTAGCCCTGCCCACAGCGTGGGATTCACCCTGGGGACGGGCAGGGGGTCTGCCCGCCCTGCCTGGAGGCTGCCGGGGCAGGTTGTGCCCATGCCCTTGGTGTCCTGGGCTGCGGGGCAGGCACAAGGGGGGCGGCCACGCACACCTGCCCGGGCAGGGTCAGGGGGCACCAGGCTGGTCCCTCGCACACCTTGGGAAAAGGGCTCCAGTTGGGGTTAAACCGGCCAGTCTCTGGCTGGGATCAGTGCTGGTTTGCTGCAGGACCTGCCCCTGGCTCTGCCCGGTGCCACCACAGCATCGCTGCTGCCCACGGGCCTGGACAGCCTCTTCCTCCATCCCACCTGGATCTGCTTCAGCAGCAAACCTTGGCTTTGGCATCCCAAGGCCGAGTTCCTTTCGTGCCTCCAGGCAGGATGAAAATGAAGTAAGAAGGAAGATGAGCAATGGGGCAGTTTGGCAACAGGGACCCCTCGTTCAGTCGGGGGTAGGTTCCCCCTTGCCCTCCTTGAGCTGCTTTTTGTTCCCTTCACTCTGTGGGGGTGGGTGAGCTGCTCCAGGCCTTCACACCGTGGCAATGGGTGAGCTGCTCCAGGCCTTCACACCGTGGCAATGGGTGAGCTGCTCCAGCCCTTCACACCATGGCAATGGGTGAGCTGCTCCAACCCTTTCACACCATGGCAATGGGTGAGCTGCTCCAGCCCTTTCACACCATGGCAATGGGTGAGCTGCTCCAGGCCTTCCTCCCCTGGGATGTCCCAGCCCTTCACACCACAGGGGTGGCATGTTCTTGGCAACTGCCCCTTGCCCACCTCCTGTGCAGCCACCAGCTCTCCCCAGGGCCCCACATTCCCTGGTTTTCTGCTGGGAGCACCCCCAGAGGCTGGTGCAGGTGCCCCTTTTGCTGAGGCAGAGCTGGGCAGTGGCTGTCCCTGCCCTGCAGCCCAGCTGTGGTGGCAGCAGACGCGGCTGCTCCCACAGAGGAGCCGCTCTCTGCTCGTTCCCTTTGTGCCCGGTGCTTCCCTGCGCTCCAGGTTCACAATCCAGATTTTTTTTTCTTTTTTACATGGGTATTTTTATCCTTTTGCCCTTCGGCCTCTGGGCTCGGGGGTGGCTGTTGCAGCCGCTGGTGCCTGTGGATGGAGGTGGGAGGAGATTTCGGCGTTGAGGCATTCGAATGACACAGAGCCAGAGCCCAGTTCCCAAAGCCACGCTGCTTGTCAGCCTCGAGCACGGCTCAGCCCCTGACCTTTCTTCTTCTCCCTCAGGGAGGCTGCAGAGGGAGGGTTTGTCTGTCCTGCACCCTCCCTGTCCTGCTGTCCTAACCACGGGTGTGGGAGCCCAAGCCCACAAGAATTGGGCCAGCCCTGGGCAGGCAGAGACCGCGGAGCTGGAGACAGGTGGGAGAAGCATGAGAGGAGTTAAAAATTACCACATGAAAATCAAAGTGGTTTCGTGCAGCCTTCAGGACATATCCCTGCCTTTGTCTGCAGCTCCGGGGACCTTGATGTGAGTAAGGGCTGTGGCAGCTCCATGGCCTCACCATGGGTTTGAAGGTTTGAAGCCACCAAAGGCTGCAAGGCTTGCACTGCAGTCTCATGGTCAGGCTCACAGCAGGGCACCAGCCATGGCTGAGGAGGGGAGGAGGAATAAATGGTGATGTGTCCTCAAGGGTGCCCAGAGCCCCATGAGCTGCTTGTGGAAAATGAAGGGGAAGGGGTCAGGTGTGCACACCCTGCGGAAGGGCTGGGTGGGATGGGGCTGTTGGCTGTGCTGCAGAGCAGATACTCAGGAGGAACAACCCTGTGCCAGGCCCTGTTTCTGGGGTTAAGGGTCATGTAGGTGCCCGGTGGGCTCTGTACAGCCAGGGCAGTGTGGTACCAAGGGCACAGGGTGGCAGGACAGCCCTGCTCCTTCCCTACCCTGCAAACAGGGGTCAGAGAGACACTTCATTGATGTAACTCTTCCCCATGAACACCAATGGAAGTATGTGGGCCAATGACCCACAGGACCCTTCCTCACTATCCCTGGTGTCTCTGATGGCTGTGGATCGGAGGCACTGCTCACATCAGGACAGGGATCTCAGGCCTTATGGCATCTCGGGAGCTGTGGGACTGAAGGGCAAGTGGCTTCAGCCATTCCAGAATGCAAAACCACCTCACAATCACCAGAGCTGGGACTGGTCTGCACCGTGCACGAAAAGATACTCTACAATACCTTCATTGTGATTTAAATTACAGGCACGGAGCATTAAGCTCCTCCAGATAAGGCACAGGGCAGATCTGCTGGAGCACATAAACCTCTGTCCATCTGCCGGGGGCTGCTGGGGTGGGCAGGGGATCCTCCCGGGCCCCTCCCGGCGCTGGGAGGCTCCGAGGGCTGTCCCAGAGCCGGGCACTCGGGGCGGGGGCAGTTCTGGCACCCCATCCCTCCCTCCTGCCTGTCCCCACCGCCCGGCCCCGGCGCTGACCGCAATTCCTGCTGTGCCCGACGGCGAGTGCCCCGGGAAAGCGACCGCTAATGAGGGAGTTAATGAGGGAGTCTGCACCCTGTTTGCCAGGAGTTCATTTCAGAGAATATTTTCAGGTGTCTTTTGGCGTCTCCGGCTCGAGGCTGGGAGGAAGGAGACAGGTGCCACCTTGTGTGGAAACGTTTCCTTGCACAGGGCACAGACAGAATTCCTGTCCCTTTTTGCTTGGTGACGTCATCGCCAGCGCCTCCCTGACGGCAGAACGAACCCAGCTGGTCCCAGCTGGTCCCAGCCCTGCCAGCTGTTCAAAGACCCTCCCCAGCCCTGCCAGCTGTTCCCAGCCCTCCCCAGCCCTGCCAGCTGTTTGAAGGCCCCCAGCAGTGGGACCCTCCCGGAGCCCTGCGGGAGAACGCGGCTCGCTCTGTTGGAGCAACCTGAGACCCCAAATGACAGGAGGGGGCGCCGGTGGAGGAGAAGCTGGACATGATCTGGAAACATCCGCTGGGACCCTGAAACCTCCGCCCGTGTGGGCAGCAGGGAAGGGAAGGACGGACTCCGCCCCCTCAGTTGAGACCCCTCACCCTGCAGAGCTGCCCCAGCCTTGGGGAACAGCAGCGCAAGGACGTGGGCTCTGGAGCTGGGCTGTGGCAGCAGCACTGGGTTCTGGCTGCAGCAATTACAGCTGTGGCTTGTCCCAGACACAGGAACTGTGCTCCCAGGAAGGACCCTGCAGATGAACAGCCAGATGGGTCACGTTGGGCTCACCCAGGGAGAAGGACATGAGTCAGGCTCTGCCCTCAGCCCTGCCAGTCACAGAAGAGCTGAAGGAATCCAGGCCCTCCCAGAGTGCTTTATTTAAATACAACGGTGTCTCCTGGCCCTCCCTGGCTGTGCTGGGCTCTCTGCCCCCTGACACACCGCCGGGGTATTTCTGTCACTTCCACTAGTGGCAGACATTCTCCCTCTGTCCCTTTCAGCTGTCCAGAAGCATCACAGTGAGCAGTTTGCAGTTCTCTGTCCTCAGTCAGACGATGAATTATGTGTCTTCCCTGCACCAGCCACTTGATCAGCTGCTGGAGAGGAAAATAAACGTGCTGCCTGGCTTTGTGAGAATCACTGGATCAGACCTGCTCTCCCCATGAGTGCTGCTTCCTCAGCCTGTCCTCCCTGGGAGCTGCTCAGGCCCTGCCCTTGCTGCTCTGACTGCACTCCCTGTGCTTTGGGGGCATCAGGGTCGTGGTCTCTGCTGGCAGGTGGCATACAAGGGTGGCCAAGTCCTTGCACCCAGCCCCTCCTCTCATTCCTGGGTCTCCAGTTCCTTCCCGTGTCTGCTCTCCAGATAGAAGAGTGTGTGTCGAGGCTGCTCCAAAGTACCTGACGTGGTTTTACAGTTCAGAGCCTGGCCTTGATCTCCAATCAGAAGGAACATTTCACACAGAGGTGCAGGTGATGAGACTCAGCCCGTGGTGAGTTGGGGAGTCCTGAGAGATGAGTGGGAGCAGAGGACACTGGTGCTGAGATGGCTGCTGGCCCCTGCCTTGCTCCTGCAGAGGTGGAGTCTCCCTCCATTTGACCCCAGAAAGAGAGATCTGGAGACTGGCTTAAAAAAATGGAGTTTTTTCTTATATTGTCTGACTGAGCCTTTGGGGTTTGCACTTTGAGCTGCTTGCTGTGATCCTGAGGAGCAGAAGCCTCTTGTTCTGTACAACCCTCGGGGTGTCCAGGACCTGTGGCTTTGGGATGACCCCAGACCACCAGGGCCAGTGGTGAGCGGTGGTTGGGAGCCACTGCTGTCCCTGTGCCCCTGTGCCCTGGGGCAGACTGAGCAAACCAGCTCTCAGGTGACTGAGTGTCCTCCTCTTGTTTCCTCCTCTCTGCTGCTGCAGGACCAGTTTGGCAAACCCTCCATTGCCCGTCGTGTGCCAGCACTCTCTGGGTGCAGCCTCCACTGGGTGCCCACTCGGGTGGGATGTGCTGGTGGTGCTCACCAGCCGTCCCTGCAGCTCCTGCACAGCCAGGCACGGTGTCACCCGCTGGCACAGCCCTGGTGTGAGCCCAGGGGAGGGCTGGGGACCCTGCAGCTGGGCCTGGCAACGGGACACCAACAACATGGGGTACAGGCCCTGAAACTTAAATATTTTGCTGCTATAAATGTTAGCAATGAGAGCTCTCATTACAATGAAATGACAGATGACAGACAGGGGCCAAAGAAAGCCGGGAGGAGAGAGAATGATGAGCCAGAGGGATGCAGGGCTGGCACTGGGGACACCCACTCGGGGCAGGAGTGGCCAGGGAGCGTGGCCTGGCCACAGTGACTTGGGGGAAAAGGAGCCAGTGCACCTGTCAGTAAAACTTTGATGAGCATGGCACAGAGCACAGTGCTGAGGTGGGTGCTGAGCATGGCTCTGAGTGGGGTGCTGAGCATGGCTCTGAGTGGGGCGCTGAGCATGGCACTGAGCGTGGTGCTGAGCATGGCACTGAGCGTGGCGCTGAGCATGGCACTGAGTGGGGTGCTGAGCAGGGCACTGAGTGGGGTGCTGAGCATGGCACTGAGCATGGCACCGATCAGGGCACTGAGTGGGTCACCAGTGCCCAGTGCCCGTGGGGCTGCTCTGGTGGGTGAGGGGCAGAGCTTGCCTGTGGTCCCAGTTTTGGTGTCTGGATGGAAATGACCTTGCTGGCCTTTCCACCCCAAACCCCAACTCCATTGTGAGAGTTCCCCTGGGCTGAGCCTTGCCCCCTGAGGGCTCCCCACCCAGCTGGGGAGCAGTTTCATCATTTATATTTCAATGTAATTTCAGTAAATTCCAGTTGGCTCTTCCTGAATAACACCGGGAACAGAAAGGAGCTGCGCAGCCGCCTGGAGTGAATCTTTGCAATTAGAGAACTTGAGCACTTTTTGGTGGGTGTTTTGGTGAAAACAAAGCACTGCATGTGATGGGCTTGGAAAGCACAGGACTAATTACCAGAGCTATTTTAAAAAATGGCATGAAAATGAGTTATGCTGTTAGTGCTCAGATGCAAGAACATGGTCTGCTTAATTTAATAATACTCTGTCATCTGTGTAAAACTGAACTGGTAGCAATTATACGTTATTGTTAATTACTTGGAGCTGGGTTCTCCCCTCTGTGCTCACACTGAGTCACACCTGGCTCCCTGATGCCCCAAAATCCGTGGGGTTTGCGGTGCAAAGGTGTGCACGATGGAAGGACCTGAACAAGGGGGATTGTGGAAGGTGCTCTTGGGGTGAGCTCTGCAGAGGCAGCAGGACAGCAGAGGAGTGTTCGTGCTGTGCTCACACTCGCCGAGTGTCCGGGGCAGCTGCTGGGGCTGTGCCGGGAGCTGTGCTGGGAGCTGCCTGGACCAGCATCATCAGCCTCTCGGACCAGCATCCCCGGCCGCTCGGACCAGCATCCCCGGCCGCTCGGACCAGCATCACTGACCGCTCGGACCAGCATCACTGACTGCTCCCAGCGCGGCTCCCTGTGACTCACGGGCGCCTGATGCACTCCGTGTTCTCCCAGGCACGCTGATCACAGCTAAATGTTAAACCAGGCTCTTTAATTTCCAACCCCAGTGCTTCCCGGGGTTTCCTCAGCTGTGCTCGGACCGGTGCTGACTGCGCTGGGAGGGGCGGTGATGAAACGTCCCTACATTGCAACAGCCAGATTTGCTTATTTGCATGTATATATACACAGATATATATTTAGAAATTTCCCCAAGGCAAAAGAAAATAATTTATGACGAGCAGCAGCTTGGAAGGTCACCTGGATTATTATTTCTGTACCACAGCTCACCTCGAGCACATAAGCAAAGGCTTCATGTCCTGATGTTAATAATGCTAAAGCGTTAAAAGCCTCAGCAGCACTGAAGGCAATTACCAGGGTGGCTTTGTCATGCACAGCCTTGTTTCATATGCTATAACTAAATTACATTTTACTGTGTGTTTTAGAAGGAGTGACAGTGTTGGTTTGTGGGGTTTTGCTGTTGGGCTCTGCCCAGTCCCGGGGCTGTCCCTCCACAGTGCTTGGGCTGGCCCAGACCCCCAGCCCTGCCCACTCCCCTCTGGGGGGACAGGGCAGCACTCACCGCCCCACAGAGACTGAAAAGGCACCACAGCCTAAAGGAGGTGGTTCTACCAAGTGAGGTGTCTGGGCTGGGGTCCTGCAGCTCCTCAGTCTTCCAGACATTTCCTCTATGGCATCTCTCAGCTGTGTGAGCTGTTTCTACACTCCCAGAGCATTGTGAAGTGGTCTGACTTGAAATCCCAGCTGCTCCAGGGAGAAGCAGAATTTAAAAACTACCAAGGCAGTTCAGGTTGCCATGGAAATAGTTTCAAAACAGAGAAGCCTGGCTTTGCTGTACTCGCTGTCTTGGGAGGGTTTTCTGTGGAAGGATGACAGGGGGAACCTGCCCCACAGCTCAGGGTGTGCTCTGTGTGTGTGTTCTGGGGCCCACAGACTTCTGAGGAGTGTGGTATTTGCATAACATGAATGTTTTTTTCTGATGTCTGTGCGTGACAATTTGAGCCCACAGTGCTCCTTTCACATGGACATGCCATTATTACACCTGATGAATGCAAACATTACCTGGGAAGAAGTTCCAGACTGTGCCATGGCATGGCAAGAGCCACACAAGGTTCTCTGTCAGGAACTAGAAGACCCCAGATTTAATCACACTCCACTCCTTGCAGAGCTGTGCAAAGTCAGCTGTGTATGAACAGTCTCATCACACCCCTCCCACCTTTCCTTGGAGGACTGTGGAATACCTGACATGCCAGGTGCTCTCCTGCCCTCACTGTGCCAGCACAGCACATACCTGGGGCACAGACACAGCCCTGTGATCCTCCCCAAGCCTCTGTCAGGGCAGAACCAGCGCTCCTGGCTCCAGCCACTGCCAGCCAGCACTGCCAGCCACTAACCCCAGCACCTTGGCATGACAGCCCTCTCAGACTCCAGCCTTGCTTTTTCCCCCAAATAATGTCATTACAGATAAAATTCTGCTTGCAGCTGGAATTTCCTAGCAACGCTCATGGTAGTGATAGAAAAGATAATTGATAAAACCCTGCACCCTTTGGAAAGCAAATTTATTTGAAAGGATGCTTATGATGACAAATAAGGAGGATGGAAAAATAGCCCTATTTACAGACTATGCTGAGATTACTTCAGGAACCTCATTCTTCCCTCTCCTTCCCCATTAATTAGGAATCAGCAGCATGTAAACTGATGTGATCCAGTTACAGCAGGCTGTGGGCAGGAGCTGCTGGGACCTAATTCCAGTTCCCAGCACTGGTTCCTCCCGTGGCTGTGAACAAGCTCTTAGCAACAGCTGTCCCTTGGTGAGCCATGCGTGGGCTACTCAATGACAGGTTCCAAAACTCATGTTCTTCTACCAGACATGAAGTAGAAACTTTTCCATGCAAAGTGCTCCAACCCCTGCGGCTCCTGCTGGAGCCCCACAGCCTGCCATTAGCGAGGGGTGGCTCTCACAGCACCGCCCTTTGTTGGGAGCTCTAATAACCACGTGGGGTACTGTCACAAGTGCTTGAGGCTGCAAATAAGCAGGTGGGAGTTCAGAAGTGTTGGCTGCCAGCACCACCTGTGGAACCTCGAGGGAAGCTTGGCACTTCTGGAAATGTGGCTGTTTGGTTAGACTTTGAAAAGCTGTGTTAGATACCCAACCTTTAGACTCCTCTTTTCAAAAATGGTCCTTGTTAGAGCTGCATTTTCTCCCAAGGAACACCTACACATGAGCTACTTGAATGTCACATTCAGCTACTTGGCAGTACACTATGGAAAATCACTGGCCTTGTGCTGTTGAGCCAGACCTATTTGTATTTTTAAGGGAATTAGTATTCTTTTCTCTGTTTAAAACATTCCTATTACTCATAGTGAGTCAAATCCTGGCCCCATTTGGAGAGTGGTGCAGAAATGGGCTGTATGCACAAAGGAGCTCCTCCCAACCCCTCGTGCACCTGCCTTTTCCCAAGGGAAAGAGGATCCTCTCCTGCCCTGCCATGGCTGGGACTGCTCTCCGTGCTGCCCCAGCCTGACTCCATGTCCTTGGGCTTGGGCAGCACTTCCATGGCCTCTGTTCCTGTCCTGGAGCCCCTCACCTCCCAGCTGCTCGTGTCACTGCTTGGCAAGTGCTGCATGTGTGGAGGAAAGCACAGCCATGTCCCCTGGCACTCAGCAGCAGAAGGGCAGGGCAGGGCAGGGCAGGGCACAGCCTCTGCTCCAGCCTGAGGCAGAATCACAGGATTATTTAGGCTGGCAAAGCCCTCCCAGCCCCTGGAGCCCCCCCTGTGCCCGATGCCACCTCCCCATGGCTGGCAGTGCCCCAGGGAGGGGGGCAGAGCACGGACCAGGCTCTGCTTGGGGAGCCCAGCAATGGCACAGGAGGAACGGGCAGGAACTGATGCCCA
>JAWWLZ010000177.1:413289-429278 GCA_035041345.1 Poliocrania exsul
GCAGAACTTCTTTGCTGTGCAGTGACCAGAGAGGGTGTGGAGTCTCCTCACTGGGGACATTGCAGAGCCATCTGGACGCGATCCTGTGCCATGGGATGGTCATCCCATCCAGCTCTGGGGTGACCCTGCCTGAGCAGGGAGGTGGGACCAGGGGACACTGTGGTCCCTTCCAGCCTGACCCACCCCGGCATTGCGGTGCCTGCAGTGCCTGGTGCCTTCAGCCGCCTCATTCCCTGTGGATCGGGAGGGGATTTGGTTCCCTGCGCACCCAACCCCGCCGTGACCACGTGGCGGAGTCGTGTCCCCTTCATGTCCCCCCATGTTCCTCCTATGTCCCCCCATATCCCCTCCATGTTCCCATATCTCCCCATGTCCTCCCCATGTCCCCCCCGTCCTCCCATATCCCTCCATATCCCCTCCCCTATCCCCCCCATACTCCCCCATATCTCCTCCATGTCCCCCCTCAAGTCTCCCCCTCATACTCCCCCCCATGTCCCCGCAGTGTGGCGGTTCCCCGGCAGGGGGCGGTGCGGCGCACCGGAAGTGACGTGCGGCCATTGCCGGTGCGGGCGCGGCCCCGCCCGCGCTCCTTTGTCAGCGGAGCCGCCGCAGGCCCGGCCCGAGGGACCGGCGGGCCCGGCCACCACCACTGCCACCACCATCCCACCGCCACCGCAGGTCAGTCCCAGCCCCGCACCGCCATCCGCGGCCCCGACGGCCCGAGCGCCAACGGGAGCGGGTCGGTCCCGCCGCACCGGGAGGGTCAGTGCCGATTCCCGGGAGGGTCAGTCCCCGTCCCCAGGGCGGGTCGGTGCCGGTCCGGTCTGTGCCGGTGTCCCGGGAGGGTCAGTCCCAGTCCTCCATGCAGGTCGGTCGGTGCCGGGGGTGGGTCGGTCGGTGCCGGGGGTGGGTCGGTCGCTCCCAGTCACCCGGGTGGATCGGTCGGTGCTGGTGTCCCGGGTGGGTCTGTGCCTGTCCCCAGGAGGGTCGGTCGGTGTCGGTGCCGGTGGCCGGGCCGGTGCCCTGTCCCTCCCCGCACAGCCCCCGCGGTGCCGCCCGGGGGTCTCGGCATCGCCCCGGGCAGGGGCAGGGGCAGGGCTGGGGCGCTCCGGTTTCCCTCTCGTTTCATTAACCCGTGCTGGCCCGGCCGGGCCTGGCAGGGTCACCGTGTTGCAGTTTGGGTTTATTTCTTAAAGTTCATCTTGCAGCTACAGAGTTAAATTCCTCTTGGTCTAAAGCTGTGCATGGTGAAGATAACTGAGAAACCAAGGTACGAGGTAAAATCAAACATTAATGTAAAATGCAAAGTTAGGTCTGATTTAAAAATTAGTAAAGACCACTATGATTCTATGGAGGAGGGATGAAATCCACTGCCCTGAGCGGTCCCCGTGTCCGAAGGGAGCAGGATGTGGCCCGGGCGCTGCAGAGGGGCCGGCCCTGCCGCTTAACCTGGAGGCTCCACGTGAAATCTGGGCATGGATATAGCAGGGAAAGCTGCCTGGGCAGTCCTTCCAACTCTGGTAATCTATAAAAATAACTTGTTTCCAGCAGCACTTTTACAGTAAAGTGGAATTGAACCGCTTTGTTTTCCAGACATTGAGAGATGAATTCACCTTCAGCAGGCTCTGAAACAGCCGGGGTTTCTGTCGGTGTGCTGGGGCCTCCAGTGCCTCGGGGTGGTGGTACTGGTGGGAGCTTTCAGGCCCTGGGCTGAGCTGCAGAACCGGCACTTTCGTACAGAAACGCCCTTTAGAAGCAATGCACCGAGCTTTGAGCAGAGAGCGGGTTCTTGCCCCAGACCGCCCGTGTTTCTCTGGCCTGCCTTGAAGCCGTCTCAGCCTCTCTCGGGGCCGGAGCAGTTTGCTGTGGGCAATGACAAGTCTATTTTTAACCTTCACTTTTCTTTTGTTTCCTGTAATCCAATCTTTGCTGTGATCCTCATGCTCATCTTCAGAGGGCCGGTGGTGACCTGGAATGCAGCAGGCACTTTGCAAATGCTCTCCAGGCTCTGTCCTTGAGGGGCTGGAGCTGTTTGAAGGTGCCTTGCAATTAAAATGGGAGAGCCGAGTCCTGCCTGGGAGCGCTCTCGAGTGCGGGGCTCGCCCTTTGATGGCCGAAACTTTGTTTTTTGGGGGAGGAGGTGTTACAGATCTGCTCTAAGGAAACAAAAAGTTCCTGTGCTCCCCCCCGGAGGTGTTAAGTGTGTGCAGCGTTTCCAGAGGTTTGCTTTCCTCAGCAATTGTTCGCTGGGCTCAGCCCTGCATTCCTCTGGTGGGGCTGGGGGCAGGGGGTGATGAGCTCCTTGCCCAGTGGCCCAGACCGGGGGACATTCCTGGCTGGGAACCTCTGGCTTTGTCTCCTCGCGCTGAGTGACAGGTGTGGTTCATTCTGGCTCCGTTCTGAGCCAACCCCACGGTCTGTCAGATCACCCCTCAACCAGTTTGTAAATAATCAGCTCTTACAGGCCTAAACTGTAGTTAGACCAGCATGAAGTGAGGCGGTGTTTAAATGAAACAGCCCGAGGGTATAGAACTGTTACATATTTTCAAGTTTTAAAGCTTTTTACTGCCTCAAAGTTTCGAGCTGAGAAAGGGGAATCCTACTGAGCTGTGCTGATGGTGCTTCCAGAGGTGTTGCTGACAGTCTGTGTCAGTCCCACTGCCCAGGAACTGCGGCTGACTGCTCTTTAATAACTTATTTTACAGGTACATTAGGAAACTGGAAATGTTTTGTGTGCAGAGCTGTTGAGTTGTTAGCTCATGTTCCTGCTCTGTGGAGAACAGGATGGCTCAGTGGTTACTGACAGAAGAACTGGTGAAGGCCCAAATGGTGTGTTCAAAAGTTCAGCCTCATCCTCCATGGGCGTCACTCAGAAAGGGACTTTGGCCATACTGAGCTCCTGCAACTCACAATTCAGCACACTTTGTGACATGAGAATTCTATTTTATGCCTCAGTAGCTGATATTTGGTATTCTGGTGATTGTTTATGCTCTTCTTTTAACACGTCTGGAGTTGTTCTGCTGAGGCAACCTGCTGAAGCTCACCTCTCACACAGAGCAGAGAGATCCTTCCCCAGGAGATGGTGTGTGGAGGAGCTGAGGTGAAAGGGGAGGGCTAAAAATAGCCATTTCCTGCAGAACTTATCTGCTTTTGGGGCCAGCTCTCCAAATGGAACCCGTGTCTTCCAAGCCCTCAGAGGGAGTGGGGAGAGAACATGGGCGGGGGAAAGAACACCAGTGGGGTGTTGTGGGTGGGTTGTGTTTGTGGTTTTTGTTTTTTCCAGCCAGCTGGTGCTCTGAAGTCATGCTTAAATTTAATGAAAGCCCGATGCTAAAATAGGATCTAGGGACAGCCGTTGTAAAATAATTAGGCACCCGTTCAGCCCCCTTGTCCCTGCCAAAAAAAAGAAGCTGCTTGAATTCATTTACGTTCTCAGTACTGGAACTTCCAAATGGGCATCTTGATCTCTGATACTGTGTATGAATCTCTGATACTGTGTATGGACAGGTTACAAACTGACCTGCTCACCTGTGCAGCTGTGGAGGTACTGCAGTGGTGGTGCTGAACAGGGAGATCTCCCGAGTGCCTGTGAGTGTGAGGGCTGATGGATGTCCCCAGGGCGGGTGGCACGCTGGCCTTGCCCAGGCTGGCCTTGCCCAGGGTGGGCACGGATTGGTTGCTTTAAGGCCTGAGGGTAGTCAGGACTGAGACAGTTTGAGCATCTCAGTTACAGAGGTCAATGACTCTGTCAAAACCCTCACCTTTGAACTCTGCTGTCACAGGTTCTGTGGCCACACACTGAGGGCATAAGGCATTTATGTGCTGGACATACCTGTGCATATCTGTAAAATCAGGAATAATTATGTTTCCTAGCAGTGTTGGAAAGCTGAATTCACACGGATTTACAAAGTATTTTGGGATTGTGAATTTATAAAGTGTTGTTGACTGAAATGTGTGGAATTCCATGGAAATGCTTTCAAGAAATTCCTTTTTTTTTTCCCCCCACCGTGTTTGTAGCCAAACCACTATTTTAGAGTAAAGCTTTCAAAGGCATAGGAGCCCAGTCAGACAGCAGTGAGTGGCTGTGGTGCTGTTGTTGTTTGTGTTACCCTGGACCGTGAGCATGCAGGTGACCCCCCTGCAGGTGTTGGTGATCCCTCCCTTAGCCTGTGCTCCTTTGGGACTGTGTGTGCAGCGCTCGCAGGGTCTGGTGTCGGAGTGATTCCCGTCTGTGCCTCACTGGTGTTGGGGACAGGCTCTCACAGTTCTGCTCTAGTAACAAACTGCACAGAGAAGGTCTGTGGGTGCACAGTAGCACTGATCGCCACCTTTGCCATGGTCTCTGCAGGGTTCTGGTTCCTGAAGGAACATCCAGAGCGTGGCCGTGTTCCTGGTGCCATCCGTAGCTGCTGTTCCCCAGTGTGGCAGACACGGCGCTGCAGTTGGGAGGTGCTGGGGCTCTTGGCTGGTGCTGCCCTGAAGGCCAGAGCTGACCATGTGGTGCTGAGTAGCCACCAGCAGGTGCTGCAGCTCGCTCTGCCAGGTAGGGTGGGTCCCTTTTCACCAGGGCTCTCTTGCTGTCTCCTCCCTTTGTGCTGCTCCCAGCTGGGCTGTTGGTGCCTGACCGTGTTGGCTGCCCGGGCTCTGGCCCTGCCTGTCCCTCCCTGGCTGTGCTGGGGGCCAGGGCCCCTGGGACACAAGATTCTGCCCAGCTCTGGACAGGACATGCTCTGCATTCCTTGTGCCTGCAAACTGCTGTGCCATCGGCTCTGAAACTCCTCACAGACCCTCAGATCAAGGCCCCTTATTTCAAGCTCTGTTTGAATACAAAGATGGTGTAAGTCCCTCATCAATTGCAATAATGGTTGCCCTTCAGCTCCACAGCTTCTTCATGCTCTGGACCTGTTTTAGCTTTACGTGGGATTGGTCCAGCCTTGTTCAGGCTGTGTGAAGGGGTGTGGATGCCGTGTGTGTGAGTTACTGACTCTTGCTGAGGGGAGAAATGCCTGAAAGGAAATACTACAGAGGTCTTGATGTTACAATTGACATGGGAGTAAATGGGAAGCGATGACCTTACTTAATTTCTGAAGATGTAAGAAAGGGGGAGTATCATGTGTGGTCAATAGCAGCTTTAAGATTAAAACCAATAGTTTTTGTGTGGTGCCTGTTCAAGCCACAGACTGATTGCAGTGGGACATTGAGGAGAAATTCTTCTTTTAAGAAATAATTGAACCTGTTGGTAAGCCTGTGGGGGGGCCAGTAAATGCAGTGGTTCTGATGCAGTTTTGGGCTTGGGAATTTACCTCCAGCTGGGAAGCCTGGGGTCAGGGGCAGAGGAGGGTGGAAGAATGACCTTTGCATGTTGTGTCCTTACACTTCTTCCTAAGCATCTACTTCAGGAGTCAGGCTGTTGCTGAGTGAGGTGCATGTGGTGGTGTTTGCTCCTGCTGGTACGAAGAGGCAGCTCAGAGGTTGCTCCTCTTGTCAGGGCACCTTCCCTCCTTGCAAGGCCACACCAAGTCACTGGTCCCTGCCTATGGTGCATCTGTGAAGATGCATCTGGGGCTTACTGTGGATTAACTCTGCTCTGCTTTAGGAAAAAGAGGGCTCCAGCTTGCTTGGGAAGAGCTCACTAAAACCTCCAGTTTGGTGATTGTCCAAGGCAGGCTGTGGAGTCATTGGCCTGGTCTGAAATGACCAGAGATGGAGGTAGGAGATGGTGAGGGGGAACACCGAGGGCTGTTATCTGGGCCTTTTTACAGAAGAGGCAGTGCTGCAGCCCTGAAGTGCCTGGAACATTCCTTGCCAGCGTGCTGAAGCCACAGGCCATCCTCAGCTGAGGGGGGACTGGTAGGAGGGCTCATTCCTGGTCTCACAGTGTGCAGCTGTAGAGAGTTGTGCTGACTGGAGGTCGGGCCTTCCTCGTTCTGACTGCAAGCCTCACCTTTGCTAATGAGGTGCAGAAAAGGCCAACAAACACCTGTTGTAATTGCAGGTCTGCAGTTTGCCTGGCAGGGATCGGTGGGGCAGGAGCAGAGCGGGCTGGCAGCCCTGCCAGCTGCCCTTGGCTGGGCGAGCAGTGCCTTCCCTTTGAAGTGCTGGAAGCTGCTGAGCCCTGCTCTCAGGATCGGGGTGCCTCAGCAGGCTGCTCTAGCCCTCCCCGAGTGGCCTGGGGGTCCTGGAGCAGCACTTCGAGCTGGTTGGGGCTGTGCAGCATTTTCTGCTGGCTAGTGACGCCAGGGAGTAAGTAGTCCTGCTTCTCCCTCCCCATGGGCTGCCCTTTCCCCTGCTCTGGCATCTCTGGCCACGTGGGGCACTGGATAAGGTGTTCATTTGGTTAAAACTTAGTCTGTCTGCCAGATTAGTTCTAACCCAAGTTAATTCTCAGCTGGTTTCCTTGTGCTGGTGGTAATGAGGGATCTCTGAGGGTACAAGTGGCTGGGCATACACACAGGACGCTGTCCTGTCTCAGGTGTTTGTGGAAACTGTTGCCTTGCTGGAGTGCCTCAGAAGAGTGTTAAGCTTGTGTTCTTGGGGTGCCCTGGCCTGGTTTGTCTGTGCCAGAGTGGACCTGCTGTGCTCTGCTCCTCAGGGACAGTTCCTGCAGCTTTCCTTGCTGCTGGGCTGCCCTTGGCCTCTGCTGTGGCCTCGCTGTGTGCTCAGACACAGCTTTGGAATTCCCACACACCTGCCTGCCCTCCTGCCTCTGCAGGGTGGTGGCCAGCAGTGGCCAGCCTGTCCCCCAAGGTGGTGGCCAGCCTGTCCCCCAAGGTGGTGGCCAGCCTGTCCCCAAAGTGGCATCCAGCCTGTCCCCTGAGCCACTGCTCAGTGCCAGAGCTGCCCACGTGGCTCGTCCCTCAGGGTGGTGTGTCCTACGCTGTCAGGTGGTGTGGAATGGGAGGCAGAAGAGATGAGAGCGAAATCTCCCTAGGAACAAATGTAAAATTAAACAAAATGCGTGTTTGTATTAGTCAGCCTAAACCAGACTGTGCTATTTAGGGCTCTCCACTGCAATAAACTTGTCTCTTGTGTTTGTGTGGGTGGACTGCAACAATTAAGTAATTTTAAATCTGAATCTTAAAAGAGAAAACAAAATGAAAAGATAATGGTTTGGTTTAAGAGAATATTAATTGTATCATGTTATGTTATAATACTCTTATTTTAGAGTAAGGATAGGTGATACCTTGCAGGTTGGTTATTGGTGAAAGTCACGTCCATGTTGCACATTGAAACCCTTCTTGACTTGATAAGGGGTGATATTTTTGGGGGTTTTTATCCATTAAATTTCAGCCTTTGCTGCTGCAGAGTAGCTCCTGCTGCAGCTGCAGCTGTGGGTAGCAGCCTGCTGAAACATCAGCTTTGGTGGCTGGGCTGGGCAAACCCCAGGCTGGGGTATGATCTGGCAGTGCAGTTCATGTGGCAGTCAGTCCTGCAGTATTGCACTGTGTGCTGCTCCTTATTTCCCATTGTCAGAATGAAAACTTGTGCAACTTGTAGTCCACCAGTCTGAGTATTAAATGAGCTAATTCAGATCTCCTTAGGAGTGGAATTACAAGTTGCACATTTGAAAAAAAAAAAAAGGTTATTTTCAATTTGACTTTTAAATACTGGCTCAAGTTAAATAGTAAGAAAAAGTGTTTTAGATGTACACTTAGCTCATGAAAAAGTGCTGATGCTTGTGAATTAAAAAAAACCCACAGCACAATGGAGGGGTGTGTGAGTGCTCTTGGTGATTGTGATTGCAATGGGTAAATAAAGTAAACTCAGGAAAACTCGGGAAATTATTTTCCAGACCTCCTTTCTTACATATTGAGCATTGATCTAAGTAACTTTTATTCCACTTGACCTTTATTTTTGGATTGAGTTGTAAAAACCTGTGTGGATCCTGAGTCCAAATGAAACAGTGATGAAAATTGCCACGCAAGCATCTTTTACCCCACCCGTTTGCCCTGTCTGGGTGACTCTGTGTGAGTGTGGTCTGGGCCCATCTCTGCCTCTCTGGTTTGGAGCTGTCCTCCCCTCAGGGGCAGCACAGGGCCTGCCTTTGATGTCCTGTTCACTCTCAGGAGCACCTTTGTACCTGGTTGGGCTGCGCTCCGTGCCCAGCCCAGCTCAGCCCAGCTCAGCTCCGTGCCCAGCCCAGCCCAGCTCAGCCCAGCTCAGCTCTGTGCCCAGCCCAGCTCCAGCCGCCCGTCTGGGGAGCAGAGGAATGTCTGTGGGTTATGATGAAGGGTAAATCATTGGGGTGTTGCTGTCTGCCAGCTGCTTTGCATGGTTTGAACCCATCCCTGTCCAGAAACACTCGAGTTCCTTGCAGTCCCTGGGCTGGAAGCAGCAGCTGCCCAAGACAGCCCGTGCAGCAGCGTGGGCTGTGCTGCCCCTGCCTCGAGTCCCTGTGCTGGGGGTGTGTGAAGGCACAGCTGGGGGTGTGAAGGCACAGCTGGGAGGTGCCCTGTGGCTTTCTTGTCCTTTCCTCTGTGTCTGCTCTCATGGATCCTGCCCTTCCTTGGCTTTGCTCTCAGGCCTGTGCACTTCTTAAATTCTTGAACAGCTCCTTGGCTTGGCTTGGCTTGGCTGGGCTTTTGCTCTTGCTCTGCCTTAACCTCCCATTAGTTGGTTGTGAATTAGGCCTTTACAAACGTGCCAGAAATGCCACGTAGACACTTTGGTGTGTTTGTGGACCTGGCATGTTTGCATCAGCCTCCAGTGGGGAATAATCTGAGTAACGTGCCCCAGCTTGCCTAAACAACAGGGTGTTTTTTCTGTCTTGGTTATGTGTTTTACACATTTGTAAGACTCAGGTCATAGCTCTGAAGCAACCTGGGCATGGTCTGCAAAACCTGTTCTAAAATCTGAACCTACCTAGACCCTTCTCTCCATACACCCTCCTTAGGACACATGGAGTATTTTGAAGAATGAGTGAATCAATATGATTGTTCCTAAATGATGGAACTAAAAACCAAAAGGCTGTTTGAAAGAAATATTGTTTTTCCATGCCTAGTGCAAAACAGGCATATTTTAATGACTGGAAAACTCTTTGACTTCTATCTTTTTGTTTGGAATTTGTTGCCTGATGTTGTTTAGAGGTTCAAAGAAAACATATATTGGACTCTGATGTGAAAGTGTCCAGGATTTTGAGGGAACTTTGTTTACTTTCTTCATTGGAAAGGCCCAAGTGCCTTTCAGTGAGGAGCCAGAACACCAAACAGGCTTTTGTAGCTCAGTTTTCTTACACAGTTCCTGGAGCCTCTGGTGAGGAATTGCTGTTCCTGAGGCTGCAGTGCAGTTTTATGCCTTCTGAAACAAAGGGTCTGCAAG
Source organism: Poliocrania exsul (assembly GCA_035041345.1). Taxonomy (NCBI): domain Eukaryota; kingdom Metazoa; phylum Chordata; class Aves; order Passeriformes; family Thamnophilidae; genus Poliocrania; species Poliocrania exsul. The sequence goes on from JAWWLZ010000177.1 coordinate 422,608, forward strand.
GAGTAAAACCTACTTTATTTCCAGTCTGGGGATTTGTCAGATTTCGACGTGCAGCCCAATTATAATCATGTCGGTTTAGTTCCCAAAGTGGATGCTCTTTATTCTGAGAGAGGCCCTCCTGCATGCAACTGGGAGTATTGAAGGCCCTGAAGTGTTAGCATTTGAATGGGCTTGGCTTAGCTTTAAAATAAATACCTACTGGATATGGAGCTCTGGGGAGTGCACTAAAGCAAATGGAAAAGGTGAATTAACTGGAGTTGTTCCGCAAGGCTGGGCTCATAGAGCTGCAGCACAGCAACACGGGCATATGGGGGCAAAGAAAGGGATCTGAAGAGCTTCCTTGTGCTTTCAGGCTGTTGTCAGTGAAGGAGGTGCAGTTCAGAGGCTGCTGTTCCTCTTCCCAGAGTCCCCTCGTTGTTGTTCCTGCTCTGCAGCCTCAGTCCTTGTGTGGCCAGAGCGAGTTTCCTGCCAGCACCTGTTTGGAAAGACTGTGGTGTTTGTCTCCTGGTACTTGATGGCTCTTGTGGGACCTGGGTGAAAGTACCAACAGGTGCCCTCCTTGAGGAGGGAGGTTGAGTTCACAGTTTTTCCTGGCTGTGATGGCAGTCTGCAAAGAGAAGTGAGTGTGTTGCTACAGGGAAACTGAGCTGAACAAACTGGCAAGCCCTCATTTTTCTGGGGAGGGAAGGAGCACCACGCTCAGCTTTTGGCTGCCTTCTGGTAGGAGTTCAGGTGCCTGGGGACTGAACGTGGCCCTGGCACTGGGGCCACACAGTTTGGGGGGTGAAGAACCCCCGTGCTGGGAGTGAAGGTGCTCTCAGGTCTCCTCAAGGAGTGTTCCAGAGAACTGAGATGGAGTCTGGCTCTTGTTATGGATAAAAGTAACTGGAGGGCTGGGGAAGGAGGGGCTCTGATGGAGGCTTTGTGGGACTCGGGTGTCACCGTGAGAGGAGGTGGTGGCAGAGGGTCAGGCAGAGGGTCCCTAACAGAGTAAGTTAGTGCTTGTCAGCTGTTAATTGGTGCTGTTCTCCTCTGCACATACTTCATGTTTGGAGTGTGAATAAACAGTGGCTGGGAAGCCCTCGGTGAGGTTTGCAGTGCTTTGCTGTGCAGTCTGTGCCCTGTGCCCTGTGTCCTGTGCCCCATGTCCCGTGGTGCCACCTGGGCATCGCAGGATGGTCCGTGCTGCGAGTCAGGAGAATGTAATGGCAAAGGGTTGCACATTGGGCTCGGGGTTGTCTCACCTGAGCAGTTCCCAGTGGCACATGTGACACCTTCCCAGGACTGGGACTGGGTTTGTAACAGCCTTTCCTGGGTGGGAGGTGAGGGCACCACTCCCAGGGGTGGGAGCCACAGACCTCGCTGTCCCCTGTTGGGCTGCACTGACAGGACCCTCCGCAGGGGCACCTCGGGGTCCCCCAGGGGAGTGGGGCTTGGGCAGCAGGAGCTGTGTCTGCACAGAAAAGGTGCTTTCTGAAGTGCTGACCGGTGTGAACACGAGGGGAAATAAACCCAAAGCAAAGCTGCAAACAGCAGTGATGCTGTGAGTGAAGTCTCTGAGGGGCTGGTGTGCCAGCAGAGGGAAAGGTTACCAAGTGTGGGGGTTTTCCTCAAAGTTCTGAAATAGTCTTCCAAAAATCTTAGGGCTTTTTTGACAGGATTGATCTTGTTTCAGTTCCACAGGTGTGTTTGGTTGTATGGGAATGAGGGATTCCTCTGAAATTGAGCTTGTAATAGCATATTAATTAAAAAATAAATGTTGGACAAGCCAAAAATGTCTGATTTAATGCTGGTGTATCACAGTTGTATGAAAGGTGTCTGTAGGTGTGTTAACAGCAGCTTGATGCAGCTTACAGGTTACCCAAACTGTTCTTAGGGTCACAGCCCCTCTGCAGGCACCTCTGGTCCTACCAGCTGAAGGAAAAGGTGCTTAATATTTATCTTCTTTTCGGGTGATGATTATGGGTCAAGAGGCCACAGTAGCTGTTGTGTCCAGGAGCAAACCCAGGCCAGAATTAGGCTTGTATGGCCCACCATGAGTTACAGCTCAGTGTGACAGTGGGTTTTCTGGGGTGCTCCATCAGCTTCCTGAGACACCAAGGGAGTATTTCAGTATCTGATGTGTTAAAGGGGATTCTCTTGATTCTCTGATCTTGAAAGGCCACTTTATTACAAAACAAACAAACAAAAAACCCCCAGAAGAGCCTTTCTTTTAAAGTAGTTTAAAATGTTTAAATAAAATAAATAAGCATAGCAAATATTTTCCACATGAAACATGCAAAGAAATAGCAGTTGATTTTACTCTGAATTGAGTTAAAAACTAGCAAGCTAAAGCAGAGCTCTGTGGAAGGATTTGAGGAAATGATGAGATTTGCAGAGCTGGGCTGACCCTCCCCTGGAGCCGCTCCAGGTCCTGCAGAAATGGGCGGCACCTTCGCGGTTGTGAGTGGAGCATAAAAGTTAAAATTACCCTAAATGGCTGAGCTGTTTGGGTTTAATTTAATTTGTGTTTTTGTTTGCTTGTTGTAAAAACCCCGAGTAAATGCTAAATACAGTTTGTTAAATGCTTGCCCCAGCTGCTTAATGAGGAGCGGAGGAGCAGGGTGGTCTGGGCTCCTCCTGCCCAGGTGACCCCGACAGGCTCACCTGGCCAGGCCAGGTCAGTAATCACAGGTCCCTTGGCCTTGGGCTTGGCTGGCTAAAGGCTCTGAGAATTCTTCTTGTGTCATTAGGACAATCAGGCCATTGTAAACCTGTTTTCCAATTAAGAACAAACTTTGAAATAGTCTATTTGTAAGAGTAAATAATAAAAAATGTCTTGCTTTCTCTAAAAACTGGGGGCCTGTGTTTCTGGGTGCTGGCATAGAGGTACGGAGAGGGAATGGTCTTTAAAGCCCATATTAAGTTACTCTTAATATTTTCATTTGTGTTGAACAGTAATTAAGCCTTTCTCTAAAAAGAACAAAAAAACAAGTACAAAATCAGGCATAAAATTCATTATTTAAATTGTACTCAACTTTCTAATTTAAATCACCTCGATCAACTTGGGAGCATTTAAATACACACCAAAACCTGAAATGAATATTCCACCTGTGCAGATGTAAAGTGCTGTTTTGAAAATTTCAGAAAACTAGTTAAAATTCCAAATGTGTGGGTTGGGGGGCTTTGTAGGGGTTTTTGGGGGTTTGTTTGTTTTAAACCTTGAATTTTGCTTAGCTTGCCTCTGAATCATTATGCTCACACAATTACTCAGTAGGGTTTGTTTTGCATTTCTGTAGCTATTTTTTTCCTAGTATTAGTCCAACAAAACCTCCATCCCGAGTGCAGAGTTCCCTGCTCAAGTGAAGCTGCTGCAGAAAAGGCAAGTGTGGCTGTGCCTGTGTGGATGTTCATTCTGGGGATTTATCCAACATGAGCTGGGAAGGGTTGGGGTTGAGAAGTGCTTTGAAATTGTGTCACTGTCATTTTGTGCCTTCCTAAGAATTAGGCTTTGGATTTGAGGGAGGAGACAGGAGGAGGGGGAGGAAGATGGAGTGAGGACTTAATGCAGGGTGGAAGGTCCAAAGAGACCTTTGCCCTCGGTAAGGAAACTTCCCTAATGGCACTGGAGCAGTCTGAAAGGATGAAATCCTCCATACAGTGCTGAGATCACTTTGTGTGCTGTTCCTGGCTGGGAGCAGCTTGTGCAGCCTGGCTGGATTTTCGGGTGGCCGGGGATTGCTTTTCCCCCAGGGCTGTGCAGACCTGCAGAGAGCTCTGGCTCGCCCAGCCCTCCCCAGAATTGCTAGTTTGGCAACTCTGCCCCTGGGAAGTTTACCACAGAATTATTGTGAAGTTGTTTGATTTCTTTGCAGCCCTGCTTGTGGGAACTCGGTGCATTTGGGTTTGTTCAGTGGCTCCCTTGGCCTGCCCTGAGCTGGCACTGCTGGTGCCTGGTCACGGTGCAGTGACAGCTCAGCCTTTTGCAGGGGTGACACCAGGGCTGCTCCAGCATCTTCTGCCCTCTCCTGCCCGCCTGGTGACAGGGGAGCCGAGCCTGTGTTGGTACAGTCCAACACAGACCTTGGAGCAGAGCCTTTGCTTGGAATTCAGGGTTGCAGGCCAGACCTCCCTTGTGCTCCAGGCTTGGCTGTGGTGCTGGTGGGAGCCTGTGTGCCCCTGGTTGTGTGGAGGTGGGACAGGGCAGGGCTCCAGGAGAACAGACCTCTGAGTGCAGGAGGGAGATGAAGGGGTTATTGCTGCTGGAGAAGAGCTGGGAGGTAATTCACAGCTGCAGGTCCAGAAACAGGTGTCCCCCTGAGCAGCTGCAGGTAAGAAGTCCTCTCTTACCAGAGGTCTCGGCTATACCTCGGTGGTTGTAGTTTCTTGCAGCAGGGTGTGTCTCTGTGGCCAGTGTTCGCCAGTGCCCAGCAGCCCTTTTTGTCTTCACCAAGCCCCAGACACTGTGCTGGTGCATGTTCAGTGCCACTGCTGGTCAGGGCTCACTGGCACCCTGGCTGTGCCCCTCAGAGCCCAGCAGGAACAAGGCTACAAAAAAGCTGTTAATCCCAGGTGGAATTTAGCTGCTTTTTAAAAAATGACCAAAAAGAGAAAAGGTGAGAATTTCTGAGAATCATCTGCTATGTAGTCGGTGAGAAGTTCTTCTAGAGCAGAAGGCACCTGGAGGGGAGGTGGGAGAAGGAGTGCCTGGACTGGAAGGCACATGTGAAGGTGAAGGATAGGGCAGATTCCAGAAAATGGAGTGAAAATGATTGCTTTGAGGGACTTGCAGTGAGTGGAAATGATCATGGTGTTAGGAAGGGAACATAAAGAGGAGGAATCAAAGTGCTTTTCTTGGTTAAGTGGTTTGTGCCATGTACTGTGCATAGGTAGCTCCATCTCAGTGTTCTGCATGGTCATGCCCTGGGTGTTGAGGGAATGCTGCAGTGCTCTTGGAATTCAGCAAAATCCTTGGCAGGGCAGAGTTTGCTTGGCTGCATAAAGGGCTCTTCGTGGGAAACAGCCTGACCAACAACCAAGTTCACACGGTAGTGGTTCACTGGTTTAGTTTCAAACCCTGCTAGCTCAAGTCATGATTACCCGTGCTCTGGGAAGCCCTCAGGAGTGTTGGGTGATCTGTCCTGAAAATGGCAGGCGGTGCAAGCAGAGGTCCCTGCAGTGAGAGCAGAGTGGGACAGTCCAGCCCGCAGCTCTGGTGCAGAGGAATGCAGTCCTGGCCCTGTCCCTGGGGACTGTTCTGGGCAAAGGGCAGTGACTGCTCTGCACATCAGTGGGGGTGACTTGTTTTTGCTGGCTCCAGCTGTCAAGTGAGTTCATATTATTCAGTCAGTTCTGGGAGTTTTGGAGATGATTTAGTAATTCCTGTTTTTTCAGCCAACTGACAGAAAAATAACATTTTAAAAGCATTGATAAAGGATTGATTTATTCTGCTCTGATCTGCTGGATTGCTGGCAGTGCTCAGCTTCCTTTGGAGAGCCTGGCTGCTGCAGGGCAGGCTGGGGGACCCGCGGGGACAGGGCCTGGGGGGCCAAATGTCACTGCTGCTGAGTCCCATTGCTGTGAGCTAATCCTGCTTTTCAGAGAGGAAATGGCTAATTCGTGCCTTGGGAACAGGCAACAGCTGGGTGCAAAGCAAAAATCTGCTAAAACATGAGTAATTTCGGAGTGTTGCGTAGAGGGGTTTTGTGTGTGTTCAGCAGCAAATTACCATTAGAGCTTGTGCTGCTGTTGCTTCCCTGGAGTTGGCATGCGCTGTGTGTTTGAACTGATGGTCATTGCTGTGAGGCTGTCAAAGCACTGCTGCAGTGTGGGGGTTGGCTCTCTGTCCTGCCACTCCAGCACGGCTCATTCCCTTCAACGGGAGCTATTTTAATTGGGTTCCACTCTGTGTTATGTTAAAATCTGCTACTGGACGCAGAAACCCATGGGATGTGTTTTGTTTGTTCCTGAAAACATACGCTTTATTCTGCTTTAGCCATTCAAATTGGGGTTACATGATTGTCAGCTGAGATAATGCTGCGATTGGCAGCAGCGTGGCAGCTTCCTGCGGGCCGGGGCTGGCAGTGGGAGAGCTCGGCTGGGGGGCTGAGAGCTGGACATTCCTGCCCAGAGAGCAGGCGTTGCTTAGCAGGAGGCAGCGTGGCCTGGGAAAGGCTGGCCCGGCACCCAGGCAGGCCTTGGCACTCCGTGTCCTGGGCGGTGGGGAACGGCTGGGCCAGCATTGCCCAGCCCAGCTGTGCCTGGTGTTGGGAGCTGTGCTGGGCTCAGCCCAGCTGTGCCTGTGTTGGGAGCTGTGCTGTGCCTGGTGTTGGGAGCTGTGCTTGGAGCTGTGCTGGGCTCAGCGCAGCTGTGCCTGGCTCTGGGAGCTGTGCTGGGCTCAGCGCAGCTGTGCCTGGCTCTGGGAGCTGTGCTGGGCTCAGCCCAGCTGTGCCTGGCTCTGGGAGCTGTGCTGGGCTCAGCCCAGCTGTGCCGGGCTCTGGGAGCTGTGCCGGGCTCTGGGAGCTGTGCCGGGCTCTGGAAGCTGTGCCTGGCTCTGGGAGCTGTGCTGGGAGCTGTGCTGGGCTTGGCCCAGCCGTGGGTGAGGCCGGGAGTGCCGCGGCACATGTGGTGGAGGAGGGAGAGCTTTGGTGGTGAGCCTGGAGTGTGTAACTGCAGTGGGGTGGCTGGTTAGA
>JAWWLZ010000177.1:429378-440469 GCA_035041345.1 Poliocrania exsul
GCGGCACATGTGGTGGAGGAGGGAGAGCTTTGGTGGTGAGCCTGGAGTGTGTAACTGCAGTGGGGTGGCTGGTTAGAAAATAACCAGTAGTCATGACTTCTGTTAATTAACTACTAAGAGTTAAATAAATGTTGTTGCAAAAACTAGTCTGTGTTTGCTTGGCATGTCTTTCTCCAGCCCAGGCTGGTGCTAGTTGGTACACGCTCCTCTGCTGGGCCTGTCTGCAGCGTGGTTTTATGTTTTCCCTCTGTATTGATTTTCATGATTCATAGACCATGATCTAAGCAAAAAGCACACTTAATGGACACTGGAGACAGCTGTCTGTTAAAGTGGGACCTTTATGTAGCCTGAAACGGCGCCAGGTTTTTTTTCCTGTTACTTTGTCAAGTAACACACACCAGTAATATTCTTTGTTTAATTTCCTTTTCGAGGTCACAGAGATGTCACCTCTCTTTTGTATAAGAAGCGATGGTAAATTCGCACGTTCCTATCGGTTTTGATGGTGTTATTTTTCTGATAATCCTCTTTGAGGTTATTTTGAAGTGGAAGGGGCCTTACCCGGTGTTTGGGAGTCTGTCTGGGGGACTGAGTTGTTCTCCCAGTGGAGCTGTTTTGGAAGGCACATGTGGGAAATTTGGATAAAAGCAGAAATGTATAAAGCTTGGGAAGCTGATGTGTAGATTTTTCCAGTTTTAATCTGCGTCTCTTTGTGTAGCAAGCTGACGTTCCAGATGTTGTTTTGGCTTGGAGATAGTGAAGAGGGGAAAAATAAGCATTCTTAATGTTAACAGAGTCAGCCTGTCTGGGTCTGTGCTGACAGGAAGAGAGAGAGATAAAACCTTCATGAGTGGTGCATGTGCTGCCGAAGAGCCAGAGGAGCAGGGCTGTCATCCCTGGAAAGCAGTCCTGGATGGGCAGTGCCCAGTGCCCACTGTGGGAGTGACAGTGGCCGGGCCGGAGCCATCGAGGGGACACCGAGCACTGACTTCCTCGGGGAGCAGTGTGGCTGGTTCGGGTGTGCAAGTCCCCCTTTGTCAGTTAAATGTTCTTCTCACGCCCTTTTCTTCTCCCCCAGCATGCCTCGTGGAGTGCTCCCTGCCCTTGGTAGGGCACTCACTCTGGGTGCTGGGGCAAAGGGCTGTCAGTCCAGCATGTTTTGGGGTCAGATGGCTCTGTGGCTCTGACCCACACTGAGGGTCTGTCCTGCAGCACCAGTGGGGTTTTTGAAGGCCATCCCCCTAATGAGCTCTGTTGAGAGTTGCAGAGCAGTTTGGGCATGTGTGTGCTGGATTTCTTCTGGAGACTGAGCTACAAGCCCCGTTCCTGGTGTGTACCAAATGTGCTCCATCCTAAAACTTGGGTATTGAGTTCTCGGCCTCCTCTGGGCAGCTTGGAGCCACATGTGGTGGCACCTTCTAGTGAGGGGGCCAAGCTCCATCCACTCTGAAGGAAGAGTGCTCAGATGCTTGTTAGGAGTACAGTGTGGGCCAGGAATAGAATTTCCTGGGCTAGGCCATAGGTTATATGTATAATAGTGTATCCATTTTCCATGTTATATTAAATAAATAAATATGCCATGACCTGTGTCTCTTTTGGACCTGTTCCTCTTGTTAGAATTATTCCTAAAATGTATAGGCACTTTATTTTTAAATAATTGCTACAGTTCTGCTGATTTCCTCCATAGTGTTTTCTGTTTTCCTTTCTCCATTGCTGGTTAGGAAGTGGCAGTTTCTGGTCAGTGGGCTGTCCCCATGCCTGTTCCATCCCACCTGGCGTGATGCCCTTCAGGGCCTTCTGGCCTTGTTGAGCAGTTCTGGTGAGGATGCTCAGTTTTCTTGCCTTAATACCGGAAAGCTAAAAGTGAATGGAGCTGACACTGGCTCATGTGAGGGACAGAGGAGCAGAGCTGCTGGTGGCTGAAGTCTGTTTGGAATTGTGATAAATGTGTCCCCATCAGTTTGTGCAGGTTATTGGAACGGGGGATTGGGTGGGTGGGAGGGGAGCTGGTCTGTGTTGGTGTAGCAGGGTACGGGATCCTTGGAGCATGTACAGTGTTGGCTGGTTGGACATGCGTGTGAGAATAGGCCAAGGCTGGAATGGTTTAACCCTTTTTGCCTTGTTTTTGCCTCAGAGGAGGGAGTCCATGCCTGGAGCCAGCTGGCTGACCAGCTGGTCATGGACACATTGCCTGACACCCCAGCAACACCATCCTTAGGCATTGCACTGGGCTGGGCTGCAGGAGATGCTTCAGAGTGAAGGGGATGTGGCATATTTGCCAGAGCAAGGTGCAGAATCTGTGTAGGAGCCTGCTGAGCCTCCCTTTGTGTGCTCGCATTCCTGCCCGGCTGCCCCAGGCACCACTGGGCTGTCTCGCTCATGTGGTTCGTGACTCAAGCCAAGCCCAGATGTTTTCATGCCCAGTCTGGCCTATTTTCTGAGAATAATTTTGGATGCCTCACACCATTTTATTGTGGTTTCCTTAGTGTCTGGTCCAGCTGAAGTTGAGATGATTCCTGGCCTAATTGAATGCTCACAGGCAGACATGGCAGCTCCTGCCTTCTCTGCAGTGTGTTCCTGAGAACTTCAGAGTGCTCAGAATTGGAGCCATGCTGCTGAGGACCTGGGGTTGGGTTTTCATGCCGCTTTTCTCTGAGTAGAAAGTTTTGCAGCATGAAACTCAGAAGTGTGTCTTGTGTCCAGGAGATGGGTGAAAGTGTGACAGGTTCCTGTGGATGTCTGGCCTTCCTAACCAGCCTGGCTTTCCATTTCCACTGAGCAGGGACAGAGACATGTAAACCTGTTTGTACTGACTGCTGGACCTTTCCATCAGCATTGTCTGGCTGACAGGTTGAGGACAGTTACTGTCCAGCATATCCAAAATTTAGTACCTTGTGCTTTTTTGCCCATTTGTAGGAACAGTGTGTGTTAGAGGTTACTGGTGGGAAGTACATTCACTCCTTTAACTTGTGTGTTCTCCTCTCAGAGGGAAATGGCTTTATGCTGAATGCTTCCAAAAGAGTGATGTGGGCACCTGCTCAGTGTGACCAAGCCCTGTGTTGTGTCCTGTCAGAGTGGTCCCTGGCCCCATCACTGCCCAGGAGGGAGGAGGGCTCTTGGCCCAAAGTGTATTGGGGCACTTTCTTTTTACAGGAACAATTGGTCAAGGTTACCTTTAATTCAATGTCTTTGGTGTGGTACGTGGACAGTCATGGCTGGCTCCTCCATATGGAGATGCTGAACCTTCAAAATGGCCAGTAGATGTGTGTCATCAGGTCACTTTGACCATGAGAGTGTGGCCTTGTTTCTGCTTGATGATGGGCAGTCTGTGCGGAGCTCCAAAGCCAGCCTGGTCTGTGCAGAGCTTGAGCTTGCACTGTGCTTCACTCTGCAGCTCAGGGTGTGCGAGCTCAGCCAGGGAACTAATGTTAAATAGGGATGTGATTGGCTGCTTCTGGCATCTGTAACAGCAATTCAACCAAAAGTCTGGATGAGTCTGTGGAATGGTTTTCTGGAGATTTGGCAGATGGTTTTGTGAGTTTGAAAGTGTGCAGCTAAATAGGTGGAAAGAGAACACTTGAAACAGCTCTGGAAAGAAGTGTCAGAGTATTGTGTAACTGGGATAAATTTGGCATTGGAAGAGGTGACAAAAGGTGCCTTATGATTGGACTGAGGGGTGCATAGCACTGAGGGGTCCATCACTGCCATGATGGACATTGGTTGGGACTGTGAGAGGGGAGCTCCAGTACCAGGAGGGACATAAGGGGGAGACCCCTTTGCCTGAGGAGTCAAAGTAGACACAGCCAAAACAGCAAATGAGGAATGCCAGGACATTTGGAAAGGCCTGGAGCTGTTTTAGCACACAGACTTGAACGTTCTTGGATCTGTGCCCCAGGTGAGGCTGCCACAGGTGAAATGTGAGCAGAACAGAGACTTAGGAAGCCTCGAGTGAGAAAGGGGGAGAGCCTGCAGGGTGCTTGGAGGGACTGGAGCAGAGCAAGGGAGAGGATTGTAGTGGAGGGAGAGATCAGACCAAAGCTGTGAGGGAACTGCAAGTGCTTTGAGGGTAATGTTGCTGGTATGGGAAGGACAGAAATACCATTGGAGGGTTCTAGGATGGAGAAAAGCCTCAACTGCTCTTCCTCTGGGTGATGATTGCCCACCTGGTCTGTCTGGATTTCATGAGGCTCTGCGCACCCTGCTCCAGAGTGTCCCATTCCGTAGTGCCAGTGGAGAACAGGAGGCTGAACCACTGTGGCTGTAACAGAACCTGGGCTTGTCTGTACCTTGGATTTAAGAACAGAGTAATGTGGCTCTGGCCTGTCCAAATAGGCAAGACCAACCTGGAGAACAACACTGCTGGAATTCTGTGGGGGTCTAATATAATCTCTGAAGAGTTTGACTTTCTTGTGCAGCGGGGTGTTTCCTCTTTCTTGGGATTGTTAATTGCATTCAGCTTTTTGGATCCTGAGCAGGAGTTAATGAAGGATTCTGCTGTGAGGGAAGGCTGTTCAGCGCCTTGTGCCTATGGAGAGTCAGAACTGCTGCTCTCAGGCCAGTTCTAAAAATGTTGGTTAATTTTCTTTGGCTGGCTGAGGCTGGGAGCAGTTGAGCTGTAAGTGGTGTGCAGGACAAACACCTGACTTTTCTGTGTCCCTTACCCTTTCCAACTTTGTAGCAGCCCATCACTCCTGAGGAACGCTGCTCTAATCCCAGTGTAATCCTGGGCAGTGAGTGGAGGTGTGAAGCCGGGCCCTGCTAGAGCCTTCCTCTCCTCGCTGTCCCTGCCATGGTGTGGTGTTCCCTGCACCTCCAGTGCTCCTGTCCTGCTTGGGTTTACAGATTTGTGTATATGTATGAATAGAAATCGGCAGATAGATTTATGGTATCTACAGCTTTGATGACTCTTTAATGAGTGGCTGTGTTTGCTGTGTCCTGCTGCCATTGTATTTGTCTGCCAGTGCAACAAAATGGATTAAAAAAATATTTTGGCTAACTTTTATCAAAATACCTGAAGCTGCATTCAGGGTAGGGTGCTTGGTCTGAGGGGTATAAGTAGAATATTCAGGTGGTGATGACCCTGTGAAAATGACTGTGGAGGTTCGGATTTATCCAGGCAGGCAAAACCCCGCTGGGATTATTGGTGTGCAAATGAGGGTCCTCTCTGCGGTGAAATCCCGACACAGGAGAGGGGTCACCTGGGCCGTGCTGGGGCTGAGGGAGCTCCCCAGCTCATCCCCTCACTCAGAGCTTGGCTCCGAGGGATCCCACCTGATAGCAGCGTCAGGGGCTGCCAGGACAAAGCATTTGCACCTCTCTGGGTCCCTGCATGTGGTAAAACAGTCAGGCTGTAGGGAGACGCTGTTTAATTAATGCATCTGTAGGAACTGGACGATACTGTTATCTTGCAGCAGGGCTGGCGCAGTGAGAGGTGGTCTCTAAAGCTCTGCACTCATCAGGCCTTGGTTCTCTGCAACCCGGGGGGCAGAAAAGAGGGGAAAACCAGAAAAAAACCCAAACAACTTTTTTGAGGAAAACCCAAGACTTTGTCAGTGATGCTGAAGCTAAAGAATTGTTTTTGGAAATGTTTGTTTTGTGTTGGCTGAAGTATTCCACAGAAACTTCGAACATTATTTGCAAATGCTGCTCTTAGATGAGCAGTCAGTGGTGTCATTCAGACTGTGCCTTCAGCTGTCTTGGTTTTTCCTGGGGATTATAGTGCAGTTCTCTGGGTGAGTGTTCCTGATTTGGAGAGGGGGGTTCCCCGTGCGGCTGGGGTGTGTTTTCTGCTGAGGTGGTCGTTGTTGAGGGCAGGGAGCTGTGGCCATGCCTGGGTGGGCAGTGGGCACTGCCATCCATGCCTCGTGCTGGTCCAGAGGGGCTGTGGAACCCTCTCCCAGTATCACTGATGGTGCTGTGCCACAGTGGGAGGGGCTCAGTGCTCCTGCCCACACTCGTTTTCCCCCCTGTCAGGCCAGACCAGGATGTGATAGGAGCAGTGTGATTGGAATGCCCAAAGCCCTGCAAGCTGTGAGTGTGTGCCCTTCCCTGAGCTCCTTCCTCACACACCGCAGATAACATCTGTAATAAACACTGCAGTGCTGGCTGGAGGAAAGCAGGCCGAGGCTGGGAGAGGTAGGCATTGAATAAGCTGAAAGGAAGGCACTGGTCCTGGGTGCATTTTGGGGTGGCCTAATTATTTTAATTTTTTCTCTAAAGTATTCAGGAACGGCTTTTACAGGCAATTCCTGATAATCTGTCAGTGGAAAATATTTGTGTTTGGCCTTATTCACAGCTGCTGGTTAAATCCAGGTGTTCAATGGCGTTTGTATCTTCACAGGCAGTTTTGTGCTAAGACCTGACAGTACACTGGGTTTGGGGAGAGAACTATTCCAGGGGCAAACATGCTGTATCTGGGGTGCTCTCCTCATCTCCTGGGCCCAAGGCCCCAGCACAGATGAAGTCACAGATGTTGATGGGGTTTGTCTCCCCTTTGTGGGCAGTTGGACTGGCCTTGGCAGGGTGGTGCCCAGCGTTGTGTACAGCTCTGAGATGTGTCTAACAGGGAACATGTCTGAGGAGCTTGGCACTGGAGCCCTTTGCCTGGAGGTTCTTGATGCAGTGTTGGCCTCTGGTAGGAGCTGTGAGCCATGTAAGAGCAGCTGGACAGCAAGGAAATGTGTGTAACATAATAAAGTAACACCTTGGATTACATGTGAAATATGTGCGAGGCCACAGTAATTCTGTATCTCTGACAGTGCAGGAGCAGATTCCCGTGCAGTGCCTGGGGCAGGTGGTGTGAGGTGAGACCTGCACGCCTGAGTGTTCCTGTGATGGCTCAGGGACCTGCATACCCCGACCTGCCCCCCTGCCTGTACCAGTGAAACGGTGTGTGCTGGTTCTCTGCTCGTGTGGAACTGCTGAGCTCACTCCCCAGGTGCTCTCAGCGATGACACGGACACAGAGCCACAGCCAGTGACCAAGGGAGGGGATCGAGGGGATGTCCCTGTGTGCAGGCTCTGTAGGGAAAGCTGTGCCATGGGGCAGGGCTAAGCCCTGATTGCTGCCTCCTGCTGAATTTATTTACCCCACAGGGCAACAAATGGTGTGGGAAGATACACATGTGGCTTCAAAGGCACCAGGAAATGGCAATATATATTGGGGGTTTCAGATCAATTTAAAGGTGTCTGTGTTTGCTTGACCCTTCTGGTCGAACAGACCGTTGGCCTCGGCCCACATGGACCATCAGCTGCCCTGCATGGGGAAGCTGGCAGCACTTGGTGTCTCTTTGGTGCCACTGCTGCATCCTGGGCCTTCCCTGTGCTGCTGGTTCCCTGGGGGTTGCACGGGAGCCCCTGCCCTCCCCTCCATTAAAGAGAGGTTGTGTGTGCTCATGCCTTCCCCACCCTGCCCAGGAAGGGCTGGTGCTGCTTCTGGCTCACTCCTTTGCCTAGAGAAGACGTTTTTCTCCCTTGGATAAGTGGTTGTGTTGTCCTTCTGTGTTGTTGTGTCTGTCCCTCGACCCTGGCACTGTGAGTGTTACTCATGTGTGTCCCGTGCCAGGCCAGTCCTGCAGTTGGTGTGTCAGCTGGAGCTGTGGGCTGGCAGCATGGGCAGGACATGGCTCTGTACCTGCATGTGCCAGGAGGGAGAGCGGGCAGGGGGTTATTTTTGAAGTGACACTCATGCTTTACTACATCTTCCTTTTCTTTGAAGAACCAAGGGAGCAGCTCCTCCTGAGCATGTCAGAGCTACTGAGCTCATCAGGGGGGGCTTCCAGAACACTTTACATTGTGTAGTTTGGTGGTTTTATTCTTGCTCAGCAGAGCTGTGATTTTGCTTTGTTGATGAGGAGTGCAGGAGAATCAGTATTCCATGCTTGACTTTCTCCACGTCTGTGGTCACTTCAATGCAAGACATTCAGCCTTCCTGGGTGGCACTTTGGCACATTTTTGGAGCTGCAGTGCATGGACATGTGCCTTGTGCTCCTGCAGGTGGGTGCCAAATGGAGCTGGTGGCTGGCTTCCATCTTCTGAATTCTGGCAACCAAGTTTAGACCTTAAGAAAGGGCTGCCCAAGGTTGCTGCTCTCGACGCAAGGAATGCCTTTGTGGGGCTGCTTGGGGGCTGGCAGCTCCTTTGTGGGAGCTCCAATTAAAGAGCAAGCTGTGAATTATTGCTTTAAATGCACATTTCTCCCTCTAAAGGCACAGCTGTTGGTGAATTCAGCTCGTGTGTGACTGTTGTGGATGGCAGGACTGTGATCCAGTATTATGGACGTTTTCTTTTGATAGCGATCTAGTGAGGTACATGCAAAATATGTGCAGCCCTTGGGCTCTTGGCCGGTGGCCACGGGGGCTGTCAGCGATATCTGGGTGCTTCTGATCTCACCCAGAGAGTCTGAGCTGCTCTCATGGTTTGTGTTCCCATGTCTGTGTCATATGGAGATGACAGGCAGCCTTAAGTTTCTGCACTAATTGCATCGCCCCGTCTGGCGCGGCCTGCGCTCTGTGTCGGGCTGGTGGCACTGAAGGCCATTTCCCAGCACCAGTGCCAGGGTCTGTGTGGTGTTCTGGGTCACCTGAACTCCTGGTGCTTCTCTTCCTGTGGGTCTTTGAGTTTCCATCCTGACAGTCCTGAGACAGAACTGGGGTCTCCTTCATTATACACAGGCCATACAGGAATGATTGGGCAAGAGACAAACAGGTTTTTTAGGAAGAAAACAAAGTGATACTGGCTGTGAAAGTGAAAGAGGTGTTGGAATTTTGGAATGGATTCTTCAGTCTTGGGACTTTATGAATAGAAACTGTAAGAATTCTATAGATTCTGGTACCTAAAGCAGTTGTGTGTCTGTGTGTGCTGGGTGTCCTCACTGGGTGTTGCATCTGCCTTAGGTCTGATTTATTATTCACTTGGGATTCCAAAGCAGTTTAAGTGATTCCTCCTTTGGAATTCAGATGCTGGCCTGTCCAGGAGCCAGGGTCCTTTCCTTGCCTGCACTGCTTGACAGGTTTGTTTGGAAATCTGGGAGCTGCCACTTGGAAAAGGGGCTTTTCTGCCATGGCCTATAGCAAGTGTCTGGTTTTCCAGTGATAATGTGCTTTTGTAGGAGGAAGTTAAATCCAAATGATGCCCTTTTCCCTGTGTGTGGCTGGAGCTCAGGCACTGTGTCCTACCTCCAGCTCTGCCATAGAGCACGGAGTGTGGCACGGTGTGTTGGGATCCCTGTGGCACAGAGCACTTGGATTGCTGGGATCCCTGTGGCACAGAGCACTTGGATCATTGGGATCCCTGCATCCCTGTGTGTGAGTATGGCACAGTGTGCTGGGATCCCTGTGTGTGGAGTGTGGCAGGGAGCCCTGTATCCCTACATCCCTGTTTGCAGAGCCTGCATCCCTGTTTGCAGAGCCTGGGATCCCTGTATGCATCCCTGTTTGCAGAGCCTGGATCCCTGCATCCCTGTGTGCATCCCTGTCTGCAGACCGCTGGCATCCCTGTGTGCATCCCTGTCTGCAGACCGCTGGCATCCCTACATCCCGGGCTCCCAATGCCCTCTAGTGGCTCCTGCCGCTGTGCTGCGGTTTGTGGGACACGGCCAGGAGCTCCCGTCAACCAGCAAAGATCCACGTGTTCAGAAAGGAAGATAAATTTTGCGCATTTCTGCTGGTTGCTTTTTAGTTCCTCTTTATTTGTCTGGATTAAATCCCAGTCCTTCTCTTGGGAAAAAGTTCTTGTGAATTCAAACACCAGACAGTAACTGGGTATCTCATGGATCTCTAGATCCATAGCAACTTGCTATGGGGGTTTATTAAAGAATGTTTTGTTCCTTATATTAAAACGTGTATTTTCTCTAAACAGGCAGCAGCTGGAATGGGTGTGCTGGCTGCTGTCACTGCAGCCAGACTTTGGTGCTTATGGATGTGTATTAGTTGATTTGGAGAAGTAATTCTTCTTAAGCAATGGGAGCAGGCATTCTGAACTCATACTCTCAAGTAATTTTTGAAGAAAAATAAGTGTTTTGCAAAAGTCAGAGGATCTTTCCCTCCTCCAGTCCCCCCTCAGCGATGCAGTCGGGTCTGAGCTGCTGCCAAAGCCCCAGAGCTGCGCTGGGCTGTGCAGGGTTTGGGTTGGTGCTGAGGGCACACGGGGGGATGTGTTACAGGCTGCTCCAAGTGTGCACAGCAACAGCAACAGCAGACATGGTACTTTTGAGGCTTTTGGGAAAATTAATGGCTGCAGGAAAAAGGTTTCATAGAAGCAGGGTTTAAATTAGAATATTTGGGTTTTTTCTTTGGGAGAACCATTCATGCTGTGCAATGCATGGAATCTGTTCAAATTCTGATTTGCTTTGTTTGCCTCTTTGGAGGGTGCAGGTTGGATGTCCCTCCTCCTCCCTCTGAGAAATACAGAGGGCTTGTGTGTAGGAACACACTTGTGTATATTTATTTATCTTCTTTTCTGGAACTCAAACTGCTTGAAAAGACAACAAACAGGTACATGGACCTGGGAGAGTTGTCACGGTGTCCATGCTGTTGAGTGCTCCCTGTTTCTTCATTCCCCCCCTGCTGCCACTCCCAGTTCACGTGCTCACCTCCTGTGCTGGCAGCGCCGGGCTGGGCTCTGCAGGGCCCCCTGCCCTCCCTGGGCAGGTCTGGCAGGAGGAGGGAGGGCTGGGAGTGCCCTGGGGAGGGAGGGGAGGCCATGCTGTGTGGGCTCTCAGTGCACTGCTGGGCTGTGGGGGCTCCCACCAGCACAACCCCACCCGTGCTGGTGGTAACTGGGCACGGGGCAGCCCAAGGGTCACTTGTGGAGGGTGCGCCGTGCCCGAGCACCGTGTGCTGCCGGTGAACATCTGAGCCCACCCAGGGCTGCTGAACTCCTTTTGTCTCTGTAAAGCTCCTTCTGCTGGTGCTGGGTGTCCCCACTGTCTGAAGGGCTCTCCAGGGGGGCCTGGCTGTCCCTGCCGGGGTCCCCCAGAGCACCGTCCCACTCCCCTCTGTGCAGCCCCCAGGCCTGCATCCTTCCCATCCAAAGGGGCCCTCTGAACTGTGGATGTGCTGAAAGGAACAGGGCAGGGCCAAGGAGCCACCTTTGT
>JAWWLZ010000177.1:442429-456035 GCA_035041345.1 Poliocrania exsul
GCCCCTGCTCCCATGGGCTGGAGTGAGTGTGGCACAGCAGGAGCCTCAGTGAGCGCAGGGCTGGCTGGGACATGGCAATACCCCTCTGAGTGCTGGAAAACCACCTAAGTAAGGAAAGGGGCAGCTTGAGCATAAGGAATGGAACAGACAGGAAGGAGGAGAGTGTCTCTGTTTCCATCTCAGGAACTCCTCACCAGCCATGCTCCAGTTTTCCAGCAGATAACTGGGCTGCACTGGTCCATGGACACATCAGGACCTGCAGTGATTCCCAGTGCTGCTCCATGGAATGGATCCAATGCAGAGTGTTCTGTCAGAGTGTCCCTGCCATCAGCCCAGGCCAGTCCTTTCGAGGGCCAGGCACTGCTGGTTGGGTTTTCCCATCTGCTGAGTGCCCCTGTGCAGATGCCCCTCCCTGGGTGTGTGTGAGAGGTGGTGTAAAATGTCACCATACTCTGGAAATGTGAGTGCTTGGGGTGGGCAGACAGGGCTGGTGTTTCCTTGGTGGTGCTGAAATGACTGAATTGGTATCATTGGCTACTGCTGGTTCTTCAGCACTACGTGCAAATAATATCTGTGCCCTTAAGCAGAAGATTTTGTCTAATGACTTCATTACCTACCTGTAACTGAAGCTGTTAAGAACAGGACGGTGTTTTTATCTCAACTCTCCCTTCTGCAGATGATGAACTGAAGCTCAAGATGGTGCACTACGAGTGTGTGTGTGAAGGCATGTCCTGTGGGAATGGGGATCGGTGCCAAGGCCAGCAATGCTTTGCTTCCCTGAGCATCAATGACGGGGCCAAGGTGTACCAGAAGGGCTGCTTCCAGGTCTATGAGCAAGGGAAAATGACCTGCAAAACCCCTCCATCCCCTGACCAGGCTGTGGAGTGCTGCCAGGGACACCTGTGCAACATGAACATCACTGCACAGCTCCCCTCTTCCAAAGGTGAGAGCTTCATCAGTCACGAGTGGATTTGGAGGAAGAAAGGGGGCTTGGCTTTGATCTGCTGTGGTGAGAGTGAGATGGCTCCACTGCTGGCTGAAGGAAGGGCTAAGTGGGCACAGCAAGGCCCTTTGTGCCCTGTTCCCCACCCTGGGGCCTGCTGGCACACGTGTGGTGCCCCAGGTGGAGTGGTCTGTGCGGCCAGGGGGTGATGGGGTGACCTATCCCAGTGCATGGTTGGGGTCGGGGGCAGGTACTGCCTGTGAGAAATGGCCGTGCAGGTGTGGGTTGTGCAGGCAGCTCTGCAGGGGCACATCCTCTGGGCAGGTGTGCTCACACCTCGGGCTGTGGCACAGCCTCTGTCCCACCAGGTGGGTGCCAAGGGAGGGGTTGCTGTCAGTGCTACTGGTGTTAAAGACTTCCTCTGGGAATCTACAAATTTATTTTTTTATCTCTTTCTTTCCTTCTTTTTCCCTTCCCTGTTCTTTTCCAAGGGCAAACCTTTCAGGGAGAAGCTGCAGGTTACAGTATGGAAACACTAATCATCGTTATCCTGGCTCCTGTGCTGGTGCTGGTAGTTTTTTCTGCAGTAGCTGTGCTGATCATCCGGAGAATACAGAAGAACCACATGGAGAGGCTCAACTCCAGGGATGCAGAGTATGGCACCATCGAGGGCCTCATTGCCTCCAACGTGGGGGACAGCACCTTGGCAGTAAGTGCCCTGTGTGCAGGGGGACAGCACCTTGGCAGTAAGTGCCCTGTGTGCAGGGGGGACTTTCCTCACCCCCAAACTCCCCTCTCATCCCTCCCTGTGGCCACATCACTAACAGGGCCTTCTGCTGCCAGGGATGCCACTTGGCCTCAGTGATGATGTGGTGATGTTCCTGTGCTCCCACAACCGTGGTTTAAGTGAATTTTAACCAAAAGTGCAGCTCCTTTGACCTGGAGAGTTGCTCTGAACTGTTCGTGTTCCTGGAAACAATGTCTGAACAGCAGAACAGAGTGTGCCTGACTGTTGGGTGGCCTGAAGTGCTATAGAAGGTGTTCAACTGTGCTGCATCTTTGATATATGACAGCCTGAAGGGTCGGAAAAGATGTGATGGTAGGGGAGGAAGAAAATACAGAGAATTTTGATGTTTAAAACCTTCAGACCTGACTGCTGTGATCTTCATAGCAGGGCTGTGGGATGGCTGGGAAATCAGTGACATTTTGTTGACAGAAGACCAGTGGGAATTTTAAGATATGTGCACTGCTTATTCAAAGCTCAGTTTTCAAAACATGTTCTTGTTCACGTGATCTCTGGGAGATACAGTGACCTGTGGAAACGTTCCCTTTCTGAAGGGAAACGTTCCCTTTCTGCCCATGCCTTCCCCTTCCACCTCAGGCCTGAGCACAAGAGTCCCAGCAGTGTCTCGAGCTCTATCAGGGCGGAGCAAACGAGGTTAGCCCAGACTTTTGCATCTATAGCACTCTTTTCCTCCGTGGGCATTGCCCACATGTTTGCTAGCAAATCTCGTGTGGTTGGGGTCACCTAGATTTGTTCACCGCTTTTTATCCTGCACCTGGAGGGGCTGTTTCTGAAACCTGTGCAGAGTTTTCTCCTTGCATTGCTGAGGCAAAATCTCAACATTAAGAGACTGGAAAACATTTTCCATTGTGGTGCTGTCCCACCATAATGTACTTTCACTGCAGGGTTGAAGAGTGGCTTATACTTGTCACTATTTTTTTAAAAATGCCTGTGGCTCTCTTTAATTACCCCACAAGACTTGATTCTGTGTTACTGGTTTAAAACATCCAGACTTGATGTATTGGGCATGAACCAGACTTGTGTGCAACTGGCCTTAAGCACCGACTTCCAGCTTTTACCAGCTCTTATCTCTTATCAGTGCAAGGCCATTTCCAGTCATTTGCAAACCTTTGGCACTTCAAGTCGTTTAATTTTACTTGGAAACAGGGATAAAACCTGGGAAGAATAAATCAAAATTCTGTTTCAAAGCGTTGTGAGGAACTGGGAGCTGTGGGGGCTTGGTCTAGTGGAGCTGCCAGACCCTCTGAGTGTTAGTTGTGGTGCCAGTGCTGCTGCTCTGCCTCCCAGAGTGGGTGATGCACAGAAAGTAATTGGTAGTTCATGTGTCTAAATGTTCAACTGAACAGTAAGTCGTTTTTAGATTCCAGATTTTTCTTCTCCATTGTGTTTCAAATCACCGGGTTTGTCACGCATTAGATGAGTTTACATTTAGGATTAGTCTCCACAGTGTAGCAAGTGCTTAGAGCTCTAAGCTGCTTAATGGGCATGGAAAGAGCTGTGGCCTCTTCAAATCTTGTTTTTACAGTCACTGTAGATAAGTTTGGATTTCGTTTTTGGTGGTTTTTTTCCCTTTCATACAAGCAGGAAGAAAAATGAGCTCAGTTTGTGCTGGAAAGCAAGATAGCAGTCTCTGAATCCTGGATTATCTTTTCCTTGAGCACTCCTTTGGATGTTGTTAGAAGAAATGAGATTTCACGGATCTGGTTCAAGTCCAGCAGTGCAGTTTGCTGTAAATAGTAGAAAGTTGATTATACTTAGGCTTTTTTATCCTATTTTCCTTTGTAAAGCAAAAAAAGTCCAGCAATAGTTGTTAATGGTTTGAGCTAGTACAAAACTCCTGGCCATAAAAGTAGTTGGGCATTGGCATTTTACAAGGCTAATGGGATTTTAACATTCAATTAGGATCTCACTTGTGTTTTGTTATAAGCTTACAGTTCAAAGTTTGCTTTCTATGCACCAAGAATACCAGAAACTGATAAAATGTTTGAGAAAGATTTGTTACAGGAGATTTTCTGGAGTATCAGTGACAACTCTTGTGTAGGTGATGCAGGGAAATCTCCTCCTGCCTTGTTTGAAAACTGTTTTCTATTCTAAATACCAGCTCCAAGCCCTGTGGCTTCCAGGGCACCTGTGTGAGTCTGACAGGGGTGAGACAGGGCCTCTGAAGTAGCTGTTCTTCCCTGGGATGGGGTCTGGAGGTCCAGGGAGGTCCAGTGGGACATCCCAAATGGCACTGGGTGCAGATGGCAGCAGTTTGCCTGTGGTTCTCACTGCCAGGGGCCAAGTGTGGCACGCAGGAACAGGGCAGTGAGGTTGGCTGAGCCCCCTCCTCCTGCTCTGCTGCAGCTGCAGCTCCACTCTGAGGGTGTGTGTTCCATAAATCCAAGCTCAGGCTCAAAAGTGGGGAGGGTGGGGTGTGGGTGAGAGGGGTGTGGGTGCCTGTGCACACCCACCTGGGGGTCCAGCTCTCCCAGAAGGGCTCAGTTTGGGGTGTCACCTGCTCCAGCCCCAGGGTGTGCTTCCCCTAGCCCCTGAGTGTGCTTCCCAGGGGCCTGCAAACTGTGTAGGGATGAAGGGCAAGTACAGAAATCAAAGAAAGGTTACTTCTTTTTGAGGTGCTCGGATTAGTGCCAGACATAGGAAACTTTGGAGCAAGAAAGCTGATAAGAACCTGTTTGAAAGTGGTATCAGATACAGAACTGAGGGAGCATAAGGTAAGTAAGAGAACAACAAAGTGCTGACAAAGGGTGGAATCTCATGGCAGAGGATAGCTGGTAGGCCAGGAGCAAGCTTCCAGCTCACAGGCATCTATTGTCATTTATTTATTACTTGAAATGACTTATTAAACAAATGCTACTTGTCCCTGAGTGAGCAAATGGCATCCCCAGAGCCACTGAGATACCCTGAGCTTTACCCTAACCTGTCCTGTGCAGGGTGTACCTTTGTGTGTGCTAACAGGGAAAAATGGGCTTCTCATGGCTTGTGAACTTCTGCTTTCCCTTTTGAACAGGATTTGTTGGACCATTCCTGCACATCTGGAAGTGGTTCTGGACTTCCTTTCTTGGTGCAAAGAACGGTGGCTCGTCAGATCACGCTCGTGGAGTGTGTAGGTCAGTGCCAGCCTCGTTCCCTCTGGTAACAACTGCAGAGTGAAAGCTCTGTCTCCCCTCCTCATCTCTTTCATTGGTTGTTTCTGTAGTATGTGCAGCTTCCCAGGCCTCAGCTGACAAAATGTGCTTGTTTTTGGAAAGTCAAGTGAAAAAATTCCTTCCAGATCTGTGCAGAGTAAAGGGGCAAATACCTGTGCTTTGTGATGGAACAGTTCAAGGTTTTTTCAGTAAGGCAGTGTTAGAAAATACAAACCAGGCCTGTTTGGGTACTGTGTAAGCTAAATAAAGTTTTTAGAAAAGCAAGCTCAGTTTGAAGTATGACACTGTCAGCACCATTTATTCATTAGTGGTGTTCAACTCAAAAGCTTTAGAATTAGAAAAAGGTCACCTGGGTTTGAGATCTGGAGTTGAAACAGCAAGCAAAGTGGCAAACATGGTATTTAAGATAGAAAGCTGTGATTTTGGGCCGTTGGAATGGGAGCATGAACGCGTTATAGTGGGCTTGCTTTGCACTGTTCTCTGGAACCCTGCAGGCAGTGATGTGCTGTGGCTGCTCTTCCACCTGAGAGTGAATCTCCCTAGTTATTCTTCCTGAAAGTCTTCTTGGCCTTTAGTTTTTTGTAGGACTTCAGTGTTAATTTTAAGGATTCATTAAATTCTACTTCAGCGTATATTTATTATTAATTGAATAGTCTTAAATTTGAGTTTAGTAATTTTAGGGGGCATTTGGGTCAGAGATCCCTGGAGGCAGTGACATTGAGCCAAGATGCTGTACTGGCACTGAAGAGGTGAGGAGGGCATGAGAAACGTTTTAGGAGGAAGAAAGGACTGGAATGTGTTCTGTCCTGCTGCTGCTTCAGTGGTTTGAACTCAGGACAGTTTAACACCTTCCTGTCAGTCCTGAGAAGGTTTAACTCACCAGGGCATCAAGTCAAGCCCAGCTATAACAGATGAACCTGGGAATCTGCAGGGACCAGGCCCACATTTTGCCATTGCTTCTGTGCTTTTGGCTCAGAGCGTGTATTGAGTAGGCACCAATGTTCACACTTGCCTGAGATCCAGATGCACACCCTCTGATGCTCTGTGGTTCCTCTTCATCAGGAGCAGTGAGGCTTGTTAACTGACAACTTCTCCTGTTTTTCCCCCCATCAGGAAAGGGCCGTTATGGAGAAGTTTGGAGGGGTCAGTGGCAAGGCGAGAACGTTGCTGTGAAGATCTTCTCTTCTAGGGATGAGAAGTCCTGGTTCAGGGAAACTGAGTTGTACAACACTGTATTGCTGCGGCATGAGAATATTCTGGGTAAGTAGGACAGCCACGCTCTGGATCCTGGTGTGGCTGGTGTAAAGGTGAGTTACCTGGACAGGTAACTTTGCATCACAAAGCACTGCACCTTCACCAGGTGTCTTGCAGGCTTTAGGCTCTTGTTTGTGATAAATAGTTCAAGGGAAATTTTCAGAGAGACTTGCCAGGGGCAGGGCTGGGTCTCAAATGGGGAATGTGTGGTGGCAGCTGTGACTCACTGCCCTGCAGTATTCCAGCAGGAAGCAGATTAATCAATGGATCAGTTGTTGGCAGCACAGCTCATTGGAACATGTGGAGGTGCCACAGACCCCATGGAAGAACTGGCTCTTGCAGTTCTCACCACAGACCTCCACAGGGTGTCGGGGAAGTTCTAGTGGATCTGTGTTAGTTTGTAACTTCAGTTTCCCTGCAGAACCGGAGGCAGAAAGAGTGAGGAGAAGTTTATAAAGAGATTTAAGAATTGGAATACTTTTCCTTATGCCTGAGTAAAATTAAGTACAAATCCATTATTTTCTTCTGTTTTGCGGTTCTGCTCAGGGTCAGACTAAGCTCCCTTGGTGTTTAAACTCCAGCTGTAGTTGAATGATGTATCTCGTTTCCTTGTAAATATGGAAGTACAGTGAACCTTGTGCATGGCTCATACCTCGTGTGCTTGGTTCTGAGAGCTGGGAAAATGGCTTTGTTGTGTGGGGCCATGGCTGGGCTTTAAGCAACCCTTTGATTCCTAATAGACGTGCCCCTCTGTCCCTGCAGTGCCACCTCTACAAATAAAAGCAGCAGCCCATTTTCTGAGTGCTGACACTGCCTCACCCGCAATCTGTCTGTCTCCAATCTGTTTTTCTTTGGGCTCCTTATTCTTGCTTCCTGTCAGAGAATGTTCCCTGGCTCTGTAGCTCACCCTGCTAGACGTTTGTCTAATGTTTCCTGAAGCAATTCCTTTGTTACTGCAAAAATAATTTGATGGCCTCCTGAAATGTGAATTATTGAACTTTCCTTCCCAAGAGAGCAAGTGACTTGGCTGAAATTACATTGCACATTTCCCTTGGTCCTCTGCCTGTGTTTAGTCTTTCTTGATAACTGTCAAATTTGTTGGCTATTTTATAGACTTTTTTTAGATGCAATATTAAACAATATCACAGATTACGGAAGTGTCATGTTGTGCTCAAGTCTGACTTCAGGAGAGAAAGCAGTGGGGGTTCTTTCTGACAAATGTAGTATGTGAGCTTTTAATAAACATGGTTTGTGCCTTTGACTCAGGAGTAAAACTTACGCTGTTCCAGCTAAAGCTGTTGAGGTCACTGTGCTGGTACAGAACCAATGCAGAGGTGACAGGAAGGGAGATCCCCCTGAATTTGGGGTTCAGTTTTAAGACACCACATTTTTGAAGGCAGTTCATGAGATTCATGAGTTTTGAACAGAAAAGTTTCTCTGTTCCTTCACAGAAGATCATTGTGTTTGGCTGCACACCTAACCCTGTTATCAGCAGCCTGCACTGACTGCCCGTGGGCCCTAAAATGGAAATGGTTGCTCGTGGCTTGATCTTTGAGGTGTTGCTGCTTTCCAGTGTGATCCTCTCAAGTGGGCAGCAGCAGATGTGCTTTAACCTTGGGGTCTTTCTGTTTGACTGGGAACTTCTCCACCCCCAAGACCTTTAAAAAGAAGCAAAAAATAGAAATAAACTTTTTTTTAAAGTATGTGATCCTAAGAAGTTGTTTGGTGGGGCTGACAAATACATAAACGTGTTCTTGTGAATAGACTTGAGTTTGAGTTCTAGAGTCTGTCAGCTCTGTTTTCCTCACAGTGGTACCTGCAGTTGTCTGCAGTGCAGTTGTGGAAAAGCTGTAATTAAACAGAGCTTTACATTGCAACAGGGGCCCCAGTACTGACTCTTTCTGGGTGAGTCTTGAAGCAGCTCTCTCACTTTTTTTTGTTTCTCCTTTGTTTTTCCTCCCTCTGTAGGTTTTATTGCCTCTGACATGACTTCCAGGAACTCGAGCACACAGCTGTGGCTGATCACCCACTACCACGAGATGGGGTCCCTGTACGACTACCTGCAGCTGACCACGCTGGACACGGTGAGCTGCCTGCGCATCGTGCTGTCCATCGCCAGCGGGCTGGCCCACCTGCACATCGAGATCTTTGGCATGCAGGGCAAGCCTGCCATCTCCCACCGCGACCTCAAGAGCAAGAACATCCTCGTCAAGAAGAACGGGCAGTGCTGCATCGCCGACCTGGGTGAGTGCAGCACCGCATGGGTTGTGTGGTTGGGTGGATCCAGGGGCAGTGCCCCCTGGAGTAACCCTGCAGTGCCCCCTGGAGTAACCCTCTGGTACCCTCGGGGTACCCCTGCATTGTGCCCTGGAGTAACCCTGCAGTACCCCTGGAGTACCCCTGCGGTACCCCCTGCAGTACTCTATGAATACCCCTGGAGTAACCCTGTGGTGCCCCCCCCGCAGTACCCCCCGCAGTACCCCCCGCAGTACCCCCCGCAGTACCCCCCGCAGTACCCCGTGCCCTGCCCTTACTCGGCCCTCCGTGGCCAGCGCTCCCCGCAGTGCCCGCGGCAGCCGCCAGATGGCGCCTGCAGCCCAACGACGCATTTTGGGACCTTTCCTTGGGTTTCGGTTGTTAAATTCCATCCCGGGGTCCAAGAAGGACGCAGTGATCAGGGTTCGACTGACTTCTGAACTATTATATGTTCTCCCACAGACAGTCTGAGCCATGCATGCGCTGTCCCAGTGCCAGATCTCTGTCCAGCTTGAGTCCTGCCAGGCTGCTCTGAGCCCAGAAGTGGGTTCCTATTGGGGTCCCCCTTTACTGGGGTAATATAGATTGTCTTAGTGGCGGTCGAGGAGGCAGAGAACTCAGGCTGCAGTGGGAACAGAAGGCTCACCCAAGACAAAGGACTTTATTTTTAGTAACACCTTCACTTTTATCTACTCCTGTATCCAACATGCCAGCACACTACTGGTCAGCAGTTCACCTCACATACATGGAGAGATTCTACTGGCTACAAGGCATCCACATTCTACAGGGGGCTCTCTGGTCCTTAAGGATGCATTCATCAGTCACCTCAGACCTTAACAGATCCACACACACTGTCACCAGGGAACCTGTGGGTTTGGAATTTAAGCTGGCACAGTGCTGAGGAGCAGTTGCAGCATAGCTCATTCACACCTTGGAGGGATGTCTGACAATAGGTTTTTCTTCTTTTCTCTGAAGACAAGAAAGAAAATAGTGGTAGAACAGTGTTGAGGAGCTATTGGTTAGACAAAAAGTGTGTCAGGAGATGGGAATTTTTTTTTATAATAATTCCACTGCGTAGTTTCTAACACTTGTGCCTGAGGGACTTGAGAGACAGAAAGGGAAGACATGAAAAACACACTCTTGAGCCTATAGAAATTTGCAGAGAGAAATTTGTAAGTAACAGATAGAGCAGTAAGTTGAAAATAGAGGTTCAGAGACTGGCTCTTAAATCAATTTGTATGTCACACTGAGGAGGGGGCAGCACATCCTGGCATTGATTGACATCACACTGGTAAAGTGAAATCTGCTGCACCATTTTCTAGAGGCTTCAGATGTTTGAGAGATTTTCCAAGACAGCACAGCAGTAAACACTTCCCAGTTAGTTTTTTTGTGGTAAAATAGGTATTTTTTTAAATGTGAACTCCTCAGGCACGTATCTGACACATTCTTCCTGTGTTTCTCCTCTGTAAGGAGAAACACCAAGGGATTTCTTGCTTCTACACGTATTCATGCTGCTTTTATTGTGAGGCTTTGTCTCTTTTCCCTTCTCTGGTCTCCTCCTGTTTCAGCCCCAGGATCTGGAGCTGGGAGCTGCTCTGGCCCGTGGCAGCCCCAGGATCCAGAGCTGCAGGGACAGCATTGCCTGGCTCAGGTGTGCCCTGGCTGAGGAGAATCTGTGTGACAAAGTCCAGGGATGGGTGTCATTAAGCACCACACGTGCCTGGTGATGGGTCTGAGTTGAGTAACTCCATGGAACAGCATGTAATGCTGTGGGAAAGCAGAAATACTCCACTGTGCTGAAAGGGATTTTGTCTTGTAAGCCCAACATGCTTCTTTTCTTTTCTTTTTAAGAGCT
The DNA here is from genome assembly GCA_035041345.1 of Poliocrania exsul. Taxonomy (NCBI): domain Eukaryota; kingdom Metazoa; phylum Chordata; class Aves; order Passeriformes; family Thamnophilidae; genus Poliocrania; species Poliocrania exsul. The sequence goes on from JAWWLZ010000177.1 coordinate 452,692, forward strand.
GATATGTTAAAGCAAGAGCTTTTCTGCCAGGCAGAAGTTCTGTGTGCATTGAGCCCCTTGGGGCAGTTGATGCTGAAGTGGGGCAGGATCTTCTTCCCAACTCCCAAACAGCTCAGACGCCTCCGTGATGGGGACCTGGTTACAACACTCTGTCCTCTGACCTCATTGCACCACGTCCTTGCTGTGCAGTCTGTGGGATGCTGACTTGCCTCCCTCAGCTGTAAACCTTTGACCATTCAGCCTATGGAATCTGTTTTGCCCAATTTGGATGGAGTGTTATGTTTTTTATCAAAGTCTTCTCCAAGGTCTTGATGTCTTTGGAGTTTGCCAGGAAATGTGGTTTCCAACCTTTGTTTGCAGTTGCAAGCTTTTTTCAAAAAATACTACAATCCATATGTGTTGTATAGTGGAATTTAATATGAGTTTACACAAGTACATACATGTATAAATGTGTGTGTCAACATCTGACAAAAACACTTGGATGTGGGAGCAGGCTGGCTGGGGCGTCATCTCAGCAGTCTGGGGGCAGGAGGTGGCACCCAAAGTGTCCATAAGAAAGGGGGGGACAGACTGTTTAGCAGGGCCTGTTGCAATGGGCCAAGGGGTGGTGGTTTGGCACTAAAGGAGTGTTGATTTAGATTAGTTAGAGGGAGTGTTTTACAGTGAGGGTGGGCAGGCCCTGGCACTGGTTGGGCAGAGAAGCTGTGGCTGCCCCTGGATCCCTGGGAGTGTCCAAGGCCAGGCTGGACATGGCTTGGAGCCACCTGGGCTGGTGGGAGGTGTCCCTGCCCATGGCAGGGGGTGGGATGGGATGAACTCTGATGTCCCTTCCAACCTGAACCATTCTGTGATCTTTCCAGAGGTACCATAAGCATTTTCTTAGCAGTTTGAAATTTCTTAAAGTGCGTTTAGATTGGAGGAAAGTGTTTTTCAAATTTTTGTTATGTTGAAGTACAGACTGCTCTTTGGAAAGAAAAGTAAATGAATGGTCTGGTGCTAGGTTAATGTCTGTGGGACTGAGGTAAAAAGCTTTTTAAGGTTCACCTAAAATAAACTCCTGTTAAATGTAACTAGTGTATGTTATTCTTGCAAGATTTGTTGAGGAAATTAGGGAGAGTTTGCGCTGCCCTCTCTGTCGCTTGGCTCTGCCATGCACCCACTGCTGCTCAATTTGTGGTGCTCTCTGTTTACCAGGGCCAAATGAGTGCTCTGTGTGTTTCCAAATTTACAGTAATTTAGTCCCTCACATAATGTTCTCTGCTTAAATGTTTAGTAATTAGTAGAAACCAGGTAGAGTGGTTTTGTCTGAGTCATTTCAGATCTGCTTGAGGATGTTTATTTTTCAAGCAACTGCAAGTACGATGTTTTTTTGTTTTCCAGCTTTATTTTTTTGACTTGTGTGTATCCTCCATGCAGTGTTTTTCTTCTCCCTTCCCCACAGTTCGGATGTATCCACCTACCCAAAAGGTCTATAAATAAATTTCAGTGCTGTGTAGAATTGTTTTCTCCCGAGCAGCAGCTGTTTGGCCTCTGCCTGTCCGTGCCCAGAGTGCTGGGGACATCCAGTGGCTGCAAAACACTTCATGACAGTGTTTTGCAACAGTGCAATAAAATGCTTAATGGTGATCCCTGAGGAGAATAATGGGCCAGTCTGCAGCCTCAGGGCTGGTGTTGGTGGAGGGTTTGGAGCTTTGGACAGTTGGCCCCTCGGCCCCTTCTCCTTCAGAACCAGCCCCTGCTCACGGGGACCTTTAAGCGTGTGCTGCCACAGCCGAAATGGGACTGAGTTGTGACTCTTTCTCTCTGTCCTGCAGGCCTTGCAGTGATGCACTCCCAAAGCACAAACCAGCTGGATGTGGGGAACAACCCCCGCGTGGGCACCAAGCGCTACATGGCCCCGGAGGTGCTGGACGAGACCATCCAGGCGGACTGCTTTGACTCCTACAAGAGGGTGGACATCTGGGCCTTCGGGCTGGTGCTCTGGGAGGTGGCCAGGCGCATGGTTAGCAACGGTGAGTGCCTGGGGCTGCTCCCTGGCCCAGCAGGGCTGAGGGAATGGCAGCTCACGGCAAAGCACCTGCCACCAAATGCACAGGAACGTGCAGGACCTCCCAGTTGGTTCCTGGTGCTGGGAGGAAGCTGTTGGTGTGTTGGGTACAGTGGCCAAATCTTGTCATTTCTGTTAAGGCAGAGAAGAAAGGGTTGCCTGCTCATTCTAAACCCTGCTGAAACATAATTCATACCAAATAGTCAAAATTTTAGATCATTAAGTCTCTACTCTTTTTCCATGTGTCATTAAGCCATAGTGAATACTTACAGGTGGGTATTTCTCATGACAAACCTTAGGAAACAGAAGGAAGTTATGTAGGAAGTGCAGAACTGGTCAAAATTCAGGTCTGCTCTTGGTTCACCAAGTTCAATGCATTCCCAAGGCAGGACTTGGTCCAAGTGCAGTCCTGCTTGGGAAGGGTGTCCCTGCCATCCTGTCTGAAGTGCAGGGCTGCTTCTCTCTTGGCAAAGGTGGCTGAATTTGGGAACCTTCCAGCTGGGTGGGTGTCTGTTGGTGATTCCTGCTCAATTCAAAAATCTTCTCTGACTTCTAAACCTCAGGTTGTGCTCTCTGGACCCCAGTGGGCTGGAGGAGGCAGACAATGCTCTTCAGACATGTCTGCAGACCTGGCAGGGGTTGGTTCTTCATGGTCACATCTTCAAATATGAGAAAATTGCAGATGGTCACGCAGTTTGTTTACTCTGTGTCTGATCTATCCCCACCAAGTCCAACTCTGTTGAATGTGTGTGTGGCTAGTTAGAGGAGGGAGGAAAGGAGGTGAATGTGTGGCATTAATGTTTCTGAGGATGTTTGTTGGTACAGGTGTGTTGTAGGCAGTTTGAAGCCTTGCTGGTTGCATTGTGCAATGTTTGGTCCTGGGTTGCATCACCAGTGTGAGTGCCTGGAGAATTCCAGCTGGAACTTCGGTGTTCTCAGTGCAGTTTTATATCCTGCACTGTATCTCAGCAGTCTGTGAGCACTTTGATGTGTCAGTTGCCATAAAGTGATGTGGTGGCTGGGCAGGGGTTGATGAGTTCCTGTGCCAGAGGTGACACTCCTGTGGTGGGGAGGGAAGGTGTGAGTTGTAGTTGGCTGGAGAGCACGATGCCAGCAGCCCTGGGGGAGAGCAGTGCAGTGTGTTGTAAATGGCAGCAGTCACCCTAAAGCTGTGCAGGAAGCCCAGACTGAGGGTTGTGCTGGAGGACCAGGGTCTCCCTGAGCCAGCAGCTCCCAGGACAGCAGGCAAGGAGAGTGTCACGGGTTGGTGACACTGCGAGGGCACAGTGCTGTGGGC
>JAWWLZ010000177.1:461231-523386 GCA_035041345.1 Poliocrania exsul
TGCCCTCTCATCCTTGGAAAAGAGCTGGAGTGCTCAGGAAGTGGCAGTGCCCTCTCATCCTTGGAAAAGAGCTGGAGCGCTCAGGAAGTGGCAGTGCCCTCTTGGAAAAGAGCTGGAGCGCTCAGGAAGTGGCAGTGCCCTCTTGGAAAAGAGCTGGAGTGCCCAGGAAGTGGCAGTGCCCTCTTGGAAAAAGAGCTGGAGTGCCCAGGAAGTGGCAGTGCCCTCTTGGAAAAAGAGCTGGAGTGCCCAGAAAGTGGCAGTGCCCTCTCATCCTTGGAAAAGAGCTGGAGTGCCCAGGAAGTGGCAGTGCCCTCTCATCCTTGGAAAAGAGCTGGAGTGCCCAGAAAGTGGCAGTGCCCTCCCATCCTTGGAAAAGAGCTGGAGTGCCCAGAAAGTGGCAGTGCCCTCCCATCCTTGGAAAAGAGCTGGAGTGCCCAGAAAGTGGCAGTGCCCTCTCGGAAAAGAGCTGGAGTGCCCAGGAAGTGGCAGTGCCCTCTTGGAAAAGAGCTGGAGTGCCCAGGAAGTGGCAGTGCCCTCTCGGAAAAGAGCTCCTTTATTCATGGGTTTAGGATCCCCTGGGCAATCCAGAGCCCCGAGCAGTGATCAGCCACCCAGATGTGCTTCCTCTCTGGGGTCAAACACTTCTCTGAGGTTCCCTTCAGCGCTTCACATCCTCCAGGTTCTGCTCTGCTGCCTGTGTAAGGTTTTCTTCTGAGCCCCATGCTCCCTGCCCCATTCCAGCCAAGTGGAATGCCTCGTTCTGCATTGCTGCTGTGGGAACAGGTGCCAGGGGTGCGGGGTAGGTGCTGCCTGGGCTGGCAGACAGCGTGGGGTGGAGCTCTGCGGCACAGCCGGGGCTCCCACCACCTGCCAGGGCTCTGATTGGACGTGAGGAGAATCTGAGCACATCCAGTGCTGCAGAAAAAACTAGGAAAAGCCAGGTCTGATGAGTTTTAGTTTTTAATAGGAAGTCAAAAGCTGGAATGTGTTTTGGTTTTCCTTTAAACTGGTGTGTGTTTGAGCTGTGTACTGGGCTGACTGGGACACAGCCTGGGAGGGACGGGATGTGGGGTGGGACTGAAGCTGCTGCATGGCTGGAGGTCACTGGTGACAGGCCCAGCTGCCAGGTGAGGAGCTGCATTGGTGCTGACTCACACAGAGCATTGTCTGAAGCTCTGCAGTGCCTGGCTCCTGGTACACACCCCGTGTTTCTCTAACAAGTGTCTATGGGATGGAACTGGCAGCAGGATTTAAGCCCAGTGGGAAGGGAGGCCAGCTCTTGTGGAGCTGCTGTGGTGCTGGGGATGAGGCCAGTGGTGGGGGGACACCTGGACAGGAGAGGTGGCACTGCAGATGCAGGGGACAGAGCCAGAGGTGCAGTTCAGTGTGAGTGTGAAGTGTATGGTCAGGATTTTGCTTGGATGTGCTGTGTACTGGAACAGCCCAACTTCAGGCTGGAACAGCTCCATGTACATGGCAGTTCCCTCTGCTGTCCCTGAGGATCTGCATTTCCTGACCCAGGGCTGGGTGGTGGCTCCCAGCTGGGCTGGGGCTGGTTGGGGTGCTGCAGGGTGTGGGGCCTGCAGGAGGGACATGCACTGTTCTTGCTCCCCCCTCCTGTCAGGGAGTTGCAGGGAGCGAGAAGGTCCCCCTTGAGCCTCCTTCTCTCCAGGCTGAGCCCCCCCAGCTCCCTCAGCCACTCCTGGTGCTCCAGACCCTTCCCCAGCTCCATTCCCTTCCCTGGACACACAAGGGATGATGGACTAAAGGATAAACCCACAAACCCTGGGAACACCCCAGTCATACCCTGTTTATCCTGTGCTGGGTAAAGAGGATTATCCAGGTGAGCCACTGGCAGGATAACAGTCTGTCAGCTCTGGGACTCCTGGGCTCTCCCCGGTGTGCTGGGCAAGGTCAGGGCACTGGTACTGCTCCAAGGGCTGCCTTCTGCATATGGAAGCATCTAGGGATTATTTTAAACCTATTTCACATCGTGCTGCTCAAGTATTTCGGGCCCAGGCTGTTTGAGGTGTTGGCTGGTGTGTGTGCTTGAATTGGGTCGCTATTCCACAAAAGTGAATCAAGAAAATGGAGTGGAAATTAATCATAAGAAGTAATTTCTTGGCAGCTTCTTATCCCTTAACTTGGGATAAGTCGTTCATGTGCTTTCCTGATGTACAGTGGCTGCTGAGGGCAGTGGGGTCTGTGCTCTCCAAAACCTGCAGGAATAGCTGGGTTCCCTCTTGGGAACTGGAGGGTGGTGTGTGTGCCTGGGAGCAGAGAAGGAAAACTCAGGGATAGCCAGGGAAGGATTGTCTGGTCTGTGCAGTTTAACCTCATTTCCACATCTGGACAGTCACAGGAGAACATTTATTGCTTCTCTTCTTCTGGAGGTGTCAAGGCTTGGGCAGTGGGGGAGATTCCATGTGCAGGGAACACCCCCACCTCCCACACTGTTCTCGAAGTGTGTTTATTAATCAATGCTCCTCTAGTACCTCCACAAAATCTAATCTTCTGAAGAGATTTGGAATGCTTATGTATAATCTGCTGCAGTAAGGGCATCGCTGCATTTATTACTGTGGAGATGGCACAGGCAGTTCCCTCTCTGGAGCTGAATTATTCATGTGTCTGGCAGGTCTGTGCTGCACCAGCCAGGATGGAGCTGGGGCTGCTCAGAGCCTGCTGAGGGGACCCTGCAGGGAAACTTAGCTCAAATGAGTAGCACTACCTGTGGGATTCAGTTGTGTTGGTGGGGACAATGCCCAGCAGTTACATGAGGCAGGCTAGATGGAAGATTTTGGGGCTGGGGGAAATGTTGTTGCTTTTTGTTTGGATTTCTGTGTTGTCTAGAGAAGCTGTGGCTCTCCCTGGATCCCTGGAGGTGTCCAAGGCCTGGTTGGATGGGGCTTGGAGCAACCTGGGCTGGTGGGAGGTGTCCCTGCCCATGGCAGGGAGTGGGACTGGATGAGCTTTAAGGTTTCTGCCAACCCAAACCATCCTGTGATTCCATAATTTTATATGCAGAGTGTTTGTCACTGGTCAGCAATGTGTGGCACTTGGAGGTGTCCTGGGGACAATGCCAGGAGCAGCCTGAGGTCAGGCACTCCAGGCAGTGTAGCTGTGGGGAGGTCACCGAAGGCTTCCTCCCACTCGGTTGGAAATTCCCTTATGGGCCTACTGGGCTGGAATTATCCACCAAAAGTCCATATCAAGCCTTCCAGAATTTTATTTACCTGGATTGAACTGTTTTGATAGGGAGGGACAGTTCTCTTCCCTGTAAGGTGAAACATCTGCTGTGTAAAAACTCAGCCTTGGCTCCGTGGTTGGCAGTGGAGAAGGGAAGCAAAGACATTTCAGGTGCTGTTCCATCTATAGAGAGAGAATCTCAAACTCAGAATACAGTTTTACATTTTGAAGTTAAGATTTGCATGGGAAGAGTAAGTGATGTGCTGTGACAGGTCCTGTCACCTGGGAATAGCTCATTGGCTCTCCCTTCCCAGGTGGAAAGAGAAGCCCCCCACCCTTCAGTGCCGGAGCCAGAGCTGTGCTGGGACAGAAGGCAGAGCCTGAGGAGCTCGGGAAGCAGAGCCTGGGACCTGCTCCATGGATGCAGCTGCTGGCTGGTCATTGTGCCACTGCCCCTGGGTCCTGCCTGGCAGAGCTGTGTGGAACCTGCAGGAGGAGCTTCTGGGGGTGTGGGACCCCTGCTCATGGGTCACCCTGCTCTGTGCCAGCCCAGCTGCCCAGGGCTCTGGGGCCATGGCCTGGGGGGCCACACACCAAAGTGCCTGCCAGCTCTCAGACCTGGGAGACTTTAGTTGGTTGTTTGTTTTGTTTTTTTTTAAAAATCCCACAACCTGGTGTCCCCCTCAGCACTGCAGCCACTGATGGCCATGTGTCACCCTGTGTGGTGTCTGTCTCAGGGCTGTGTCCAAACCCTGGGTGCAGCCCTGGCAGAGCTGGTGCCCCCGTCCCACCCTCTGGGCCACGGCAGCTTCTCAGGGCTCTGAACTCACAGATCTGAGCACTCAGTGCCTGTGGTGGGTGGGCAGTGCTGTGCTGTCCCTCTGCCCTGGCACAAGGCAGGTGGCACGGGCAAGGAGGCCAGTGCTGTGCTGGAGGGGACCAGGCTGAGGGTGCCACGGGGTGCAGGACCAGCCATGGCCCTGGATGGAGTGGGGGAACCTCTGGGAATGCTGGTCCATCCCCCTCCTGCAGGCAGAGCTGGGAACTCCAACGTGTGCCCAGGGGTTTCTCTGGGCTTTACCTGTGTGAGCTGCACAAGTGATGGAGCTGCTGATCTGCTCAGGTGGGTTTTCAAAATGACTTAACACCTGTAATTAATAATTTGTTTCCAAGTGCAGCCCCATCCAAACACCGACCACCTTGTCCAGGGCAGTGACTGAGGGTTTCAATGCCACAAAAGTCCTGGGCCCCTAAAATCAAAAGCATTTGGGTACTGGCATCAGTGTCAGCAAGTCCAGGGGTTGGTTACTGTGCTCAAATCTGTTCCTCTCAAAAAATGAAAAATCTGATGCTGCATTTCAGCTTTAATACTTGGATTTTTCTTCTTCCTGTGGGCATCAAGGAAAGCTTTTTTTGTTTTGTTTTTTGTGGCCTTCACAACATGGGAAAGGCTGTGCCCACCTTCCTCATCCTTGTGAATAGTTAAATTTTCTGTTCAGGCTCAGACATAAGTTGTGTCTCAACCATGAAAAGCTGTGCTGGAAGGAAATCAGACCTAGCAAGGGCTGGGACTTTTTGGTTAAAGACATTAAAACTTGCAGTCAGCTTGTTCTTTGGATTTCAGAAGATGCCAACACCCTTGGTGGCTGCTGCTAATGAGTCAAGGACTTTGCATCACCCCAGGCTCTTCCCTGATCTGGCTCTGCAGGAATCTCCTCCAATTTTCGCCACCCAAACCCCTTTTCCCAAATCTCATAAATCCTTCAGATTCATAGCATAGATCTCTTTTCATTCTTGGAAGGTTCTGGAAAACCTGGAGCTTTAAAGTGCGATTCCTTACCAAAGGTGGTGGTGGAGGGAGAGCGAGCTGTTGGATGATAGAAGGAATTTTTTCCCTGAAACCTTGCAGGAGTGGCTGTGGTGTGACTTTGCCTGCCTGCACTGGAGAGAGCAGCTCCCTGGTGGAGGTGCTGGCAGGGGGGAGTGGGAAGGATGCAGAGCAGTTTTTAGGAGCAGGGGAACTGCTGCCTCAGGGGAGCTCCCATAACTTGGAGAACAAGGAGGGAAAACTGGTGCCTTTTGTCCCCCAGTTATCCCTGTGTGGTCACTGCCTGTGTGTGGAACTTGCAGCCTTCAATGCAGGGAGTTCCCCTGGCTGGGTGTTTGCCCTGCCCTGAGGGCCAGGGCAGTGCCCTTCCCTGCCAGGCTGTGCCCTGCCTGTAGATCGAGGCCCTTCCCTGCCGGGCTGTGCCCTGCCCGTAGATCGATGCCAGGCCATGCCCTGCCCGTGGATCGAGGCCCTTCCCTGCCAGGCCGTGCCCTGCCTGTGGATCGAGGCCGTGCCCAGAGGTCACAGCCCTGTTTCAGCTTACCCTGGGAACGCTCTGGAACCTGGGACAGACTGTCAAGTCTCTTGGAATGAGCTTTGGTGTGAATTTCAAACAGGTGGCTGCCCCTCCTCTTTGGGAGGAAGAACATTGATACCAATGAACAGAGAAAGGTGTTTGGCTGTTTCTAATTCCTCACAGAGAGAACCTGAAATCGTCTTCTCTGCAAGCACTTTTTAAAAAAATTTGCCTGAGAAACTTCACAGAATTCCCTGTTCTCAGTGTTTTCTGCTCAGTTTTATGAGGATCTTGGATTCAATTTAAGCCTGTAGGGAAAGGGCTCTGGCCCTCTCCTGCACTCTGTTCCTTTGGCCATTCCAGCTGTTACCAGTGGATGGTTCAGTTTCCCTTTTGCCTCTCCTCTCACTCCTCCAGGGGCAGTTCCAGACTGGGCCACCAGAAACTCCCCATTGGCAACACGTTGTGCTGGGCATGGGTGGAGGTGCCACCCCACCCCTGGAGGTGCCACCCCACCCCTGGAAGTGTCCAAGGGCAGACTGGACAGGGCTTGGAGCAACTCGGGGTGGTGGAAGATGAGCTATAAGGTCCCTTCCAACCCAAATCATTCTGTAATGAATTAACTGTTTAATTGCACTAATACTCTTTGGACACTTCTTATGCCTGAATGATGCTAAAATGTTCCAAGTTGCTCCATCATTACCCTCCTCATCAAAAAGGCCTCCACTCAGATTAATGGACTACTGTGTAATAGATTTCAGAGCTGTACAAAGCAGCATTTTTGAGGGGGTTGTAACTAAGGATGATAAAATGGTTCTTGGAACAGTTTGGGAATTTTTCAACTCTTTCTAATCACCATGGTCAGCAATATGATGGTTTTGCAGGAATGTATCAGTCTGATGGCAATTTTTGGAAGGTTTCATGGCATTTCTGGATGAGCAGAGTGGGGCAGAGGGAGTGCAAGGCAGCAAGACAGGGCACTGATGCAGAGGACCAGGGGGATGCAAAGGACCCCGGGGAGGGGGAACTGCTGCTCTGCTGCCTCTTCTGGGCTATCTCTGGATTCCCTTTTGTTTTGCTTGCATGAAATTTACCCTGAAGTGGAGCAAAACAAATTACAAAACAAAATTTTTGGCTTTTGGCCAGCTCCAGAAGTGCTTCCAGTTGGCAAAAGTTTCCCTGGTGTTACCCATTTCCAAAGACTTGAATCCCCAGGATGGGCTATTTCTGTCCCACCATGAACCATGCCATGCAAGCAACTAACCAGGGAACACATTTGCCTCACAACAAAGTGGTGGGGGTTTATTTCCCTCCATCCTTTGGTTTGTTCTTTTGTTTTTTGCTGGTATTTGGTGTGTCAAAGGCCTGAAGATGATCAGGCAAAGGGTGAAGGCTCAGTGATGATGGATAACTGGGACCCAAACCTGCTGGTCCCTGGGTGCTCTGCAGGCACAGTGAGCTGGGAGTAATTGAATGGGTTTGGTGGGGGTTTTAATTTGTTTTAAACTCAGTTTCAAACAATTTGAAATGTTGGCAGCTGGTGGTTCTGCATCAGTGATACTCATAAAAATGCCATTTATTTATACTAAACCTGTTGAAAGAGATTAAAACCCAGCAGACAATTTGAAGTGCTTTGTTCCAGATTTCACAGATATCACATAACACAGACTGTAACAGCAGATGAAGTGCCCAGACAATTAGTTTGTCAAGGCCCAGGGGGAAAGCTCTGTGGTGTGTTTTGAGGACGTGCAGCACTATCAGTATTAAATCATGCAAAGGGGCCTTGTTTAAACTGGGTAACAGTGACAGCACATCTGAGTGTGTGAGAAAACACCTGACCTGAGAGGTGGGACAGAGCAACGTGATCTGTGCTCTGGTGCACAGCTTTGCTTTCATAAAACATTTAGAAATGAGAGGGGAAATGTCTATATTTAATTTGAGCTCACGCCAATGTCCATATTGTGAGTGATAGGGATTGATTTGTGGAACAGCCTCACAGCTTCCAACAGGTGTATTGAGGTCCCAGATAAAATGCTCCAGTTTTGGCAGGTCAGAATCTGCAACATTGAGGTTCACAACTCTCCAGTCACCAGAATTATCCAGTCCATGGTCCATTACTCTGCTGGGAATATCTAATACAGTATAATAGGTTTGTATCTCCAAACTGGTGCTTGGCTGGGGTTTAAACTTGTCTTTTACTGCTGAGCAGTTTGTTCCTGCAGCAGGACAAGTGTCAGGAGCAGGGGCAGATCGTGCCGTGCTCCAGCCCAGAGGAGATGCCTCACAGCCTAAATAAAAGGGCAATATTGCAAACGAATATAAGTGGGCTGGATTTCAAAACTGGCACTGCACAACGACAGCCTCGTTCACACCACCCCCAGCCCCAAATCCCTGAGCCACTTCTTTCTAGAAGCTTTGATTTATATATGGTTTTATTTCTCTTTATAAACTTTGATTCTCCTCCTTGACAAGTGCAGGAGATTTTGTTTCATCACTTCTGCAAAGGATGAGCAAATGTGTTCTATGTGCATTTTTTCTTAAACTGAAGAATAATCTTATTTACTTTAATTACATAATTCCTATTTCTATGTCTTTCTTCACACAGCAAAGCAGAATAACTCCATGCTGTCAACCAGAGACGAGCCTGAATGAGTTATATTTTCTAGGAGCATTGAGTGAATCAAGTGAATTGTTTGTAAGTCTTCAGAAGGAGCGGAAGAGCACACGGAGCTGCAGGAGCAGAGCTGCGTTTGATGTGTCAGAGGCTCGAGCAGTCTCGGGAGCTGCTGAGGAGCCGCTGTGCCCTCCTGGCGTTCCCAGAGCCAGCTGGGATCTCCAGGCAGTGACACGCGGCTTAGCAGGTACTTGGCAAGTGCTGGGTGGCTGAGCAGGGACGGGTACACGGGCAGGGAGCAGGTACTGGCTCTGTGCTCTCAGAAGGGAAGCAGTTGCCAAGTTTTCCTCTATTATTTTATTACTCTGACACCCAAACCTTGATAGTTTTTATTAGATCTTGGCAGGTATTTCCTGGCAGTGAGGTGTGCCATAGGCTGCTGAGGTGTGTTTCGGTCCAGTAGTACAGACACCCCCAGGGACTGCTATGAAACAGTCATGTTGGACTTTACTGCACCAAGATGTTGTACTTCCCACCACGTTTAACTGGGGATGTAGTGACATGAAGTCCTGAATGACTCCCCTGGATGTGTTTGGATGACAATAAAAAAAAAAAAAAAGAAAAATAAGTTGTACAAGAACAGCTTTTTTGGTGCTGTTTAACAGCCACTTAATCCCAGACTACTCGGGTTTTCTCTCTGCTCTGTCCGTACCTTGGTGGAGAGTAATTGGTTTTCTTTCTAAAAGCATTTGATCAGATGATTTTTGCTTGTGGAGGAGTAATCCCAGAATCCCAGAATGATCTGTGCTGGAAGGATCCTTAAAGCCCGTCCAGTGCCACCCCTGCCATGGTCAGGAAATCCCTTCCACCAGCCCAGGTTGCTCCAAGTCAGGTCCAACCTGATCTTGGACACTTCCCGGCCCCCAGAGGTGGCCACAGCTCCTCTGGGCACCCTGTGCCAGGGCCTTTCTTCCTAACAATTCATCGAAATCTCTCTCAGTTTAAAACCATTGAAGATATTGCAGAAACACCGCAAACAGCTCAGCACGTCGCTGTTCGACGGGGTTTCGGCGCAGCCCCGGAGCAGATGCCGAAAGCCACAGACAGGGATTTGACCAAAACCCCAAGATTAAAAACCAGCTTTGTTCCGGGCCGGTTTTCCGTATCCCCCTGGGCAGAACCCCGAGGCTGCGGAGCGGGAGCGCTGAGCCGGCCCGGGGGGCTCGCTGGGGGCTCAGAGCGTCCGCACCGCCCGGGGCTGCTCCGCTTCCCCCGCCTGGCCGGGGCTGTCCCTGTTCTCCCGCACCGCCCGGGGATGCTCCGGTTCCCCCGCACCGCCCGGGAATTCTCCTGTTCCCCCTCCTGGCCGGGGCTGCCCCGGTTCCTTCTCCCGCCGGTGCCGGTGCCGGTCCCGGGGGCGGCAGAGCCGGGTCCGCACCCCCGGCCCGGTGGAGCGGGGGGGACAGAGCGGGGCGGGGGGTCCGGGCGGGGCCGGGCCGGGCCCCTCCCCGCTGAAGCCGCTAAAGCCGCGGGTTCGGGCCCGGCGGGGCCGGTGCCCGGCACGGGCGGCGGGAGGAGGACGCGGCTCCCCCGCGGCCATGTGGGGCATGCCCGGCCCCGCGCTGCGGGCAGCGCTGCCGCTGCTCGGAGCCGCCGTGTCCCTCTGCACAGGTACGGCCGCACCGGGAGGGGCACCGGGGGCGGCACCGGGAGGGGCACAGGGATTTGCAGCCGGAGCGGACCCCGGGGGCGCGGTCGCCGGGAGGGCTGCGCCGGGACCCCGCTCACGCATCCCCGCCGTGCCCCCCAGCCGTGCCCGGCGCCCTCGGGCGGGTTCGGGCTCTCGGTGCCTTCAATCGCGGCCGCGCGTACCGAGAACTGGGTCAGCGGGGACTTATCGGAGCTGCCCCGCGCCGGAGCCGCTGATCCCCGGGGCTTCGCACGCCAGCCCGGCACGGTCCGCCCCGGGGGCTCCGGCGGCGCCCGGGGCTGGTGCTCGGGGCAGATGCTCGGGCTGAGCTGCGCCCGGTGCTGTGAGAGGGCCCTGTGCGGTGCCCTGCGGTGCCCGTGCCCCATCCTGGACGGGGCTGTCGGTCCCTCTGGGGCTCCGGGCGGGGTGAGGGACACGCGGCGTTCGGGTCCTCCCCGTGCGGGTTCCTTTCTCACGCGGCAGGTGCTGTGAGACGCTCCCTCCCCTCACACATCCCTTTGAAACCTAAACCTGCGCTCGCAAACAGCGGTCACCGAGCCAATGTGCTACGGAACATTTTACAATTTTTCTCTCAGATTTACTGCAATTTACTTTTTTCTCTGTGTTTTCATCAGAGCAGTTTCCTGTTGTGATGCTCAGGACGCCCTTGCAGAAGGGGAGGTCCCAGCCCCGAGTGCAGGGAGGGACTGTGCCCACTGCCCCATCCAGGTGCTCATGGGGTGTGAAGTACTTCTGTGTAGTATTGCATATCTGGGAAATCTCTGGTACCTTCACAGGACGTAAAACCTGCCCTCTCAGAGCTTTTCTCCTCGTTTCTCTGGATTTTTATTATCTAAGTTTGGAAGTGAACCCCAGGAACAGCCATCCCCGTGCAGCCCTTGTTTTTCTCCCGATGTGCTTGAATTGACTCGGAGCATCGTCAGAGCTGTGGCTGTTACCCCTTCCCTCTGGAGAGTGCCCAGAGCGCTGATGAATCACATTGCCTTTGGTATTTATAGAAAAGTCTTGTATTGCTTTGCTTTCCGGAGTGCAGGACCCTCCTCCTCTTAGCCCGTTCCCCAGCCTGGCTCAGGCACGGGGGGCTGGCACAGCCCAGACAGGCAGATGTGTGGCAATAGAGGGGAGAGCTGGGAGGGCTGTCTGGATGGAAAATTCCCTCTCAAACTCTGCCCAGATGCGACTTTAAGAGCTTTCAGTGCTGGGGACTCTCTGATGCAAACTGTTCCAGACCTGGAATCAGTAGGTGCTGTCAGCCCTGTGTTATCTCAGCTGCCTCCCCGTGGAGTTTGTACCCTCAGCCCCTCACAGACCGGGCCCCGCAGGTTCTTCCCCAGCTGTTCATGTGCTGTATTGCACAGAGTCCCTGCACTCCCAGGGCTTTGCTGTGTCTCTCATGGCTCATAAAGCGCAACCTTTCCAAGGATACCTCACCTGTTCAGAGATAAAAATGTCCTTTGGCAGCTTATTCCAACAAAAGTAATTTCCCTGGCTGTTGTTGCCCTTTCCCTGCCCTGTTAATATTAATTTCCATCCCTGGCTTCAGCTCCTGCCTGCTGGGTTTTGCCAGGGCTGCTGAGCTTGTCCAGAATGGGGATTTTGAGTACCCAGTGTCTGCCTTCTGAAATAGATACTTGCACATGTTAATAAAATCACTTCCCAAAGTGATTTTTTTAGCAATGAAAATCTGGAACTCTGTGATGTCCCTCATTCCAAGATATTTTCTTCACTTCTGGAATAATTACTTTTCCTCTCTTCTCTAAGGCTTTCTAGTTTTTGCCCTGTTTGGTATCAGCCCTATTTGCACTTTGCTTATACAGGAAGCTTTTAATCTGCTATTACTCTTATTGTTATTTTCTTTCAGAGCTCTCTCCAGAGAGGGAAGTTCTCCATATTTTTCATAACAGTCCAAAAAGCAGGTTTGGTTCTTTTAAGACCTCTCATTGCCCAATTTTCTGTTTTCCTCTTCTGAAGAAATGCATTACAGGAGAATGAATTTGAGGGGAGATGTTGTTGCTTCCCTGTCCAGGGATGACTGTCCGAGATGGATCCCTTTGTGCTCGTGGGGTTGGGTGTGTGAGAGGCAGAGGGGTGGCTTTGTCACCCCCAGCCACTGCTGCCACCCTGGCAGATACTGGAGGAGGGAGGGTGGGAGGCATTTGGCAGCTGGTGGGCTCAGGGCTCTCGGGTGTTGCCTCCACCATCATCCATGGCAGATTCTGGAAACCTCTAGTACACCCAGATGGGATTGTGCAGGGCTTGTTGGATGCTCTCCTACTTTATCCCAAGGGGTTGCACGTGCACTGCTGGGGAGGGTGGCAATGCAGCCTGAGGAAGGGGAGAGCTTCCTCCTGCCCTTGTAAATGTGCTGCCAGTGATGTCTGTGCTGCCCGGGAGCCTGTGAGTGAGTGGGAAATGGTGAGTAGCTGATGCCATTCATCTTCTAAATATGAGCTATGATTTTTTATAGAACCTTCACACCTCCTGAATTGCCTTTGACATGAGAGCCCAGTTTCTCAGTCTATGCCTGGTCCCCCTTTTTGTCTGTCCTGCAAATCTTTCTACTTCTGTGCCTTTTTGAGGTGGGTGGGGGCTACCAAACCCAAAGGAAGACCAGGTCTGGAGCTCTTCCTGCTGTCTCCTCTGTAAGCTGGGGAGTTCTCCAGGGCTCCCCAGGAGGCACAGCCCTCTGTTGCCAGTGGGGATGGATGATAGTGGGCTGGTCACTGCTCATGCACACCTGAAGCTCTTTGTTCTGTATGATTTGATTTTCCTCTGGCTTTTGATCCCTCACTGTGGGGCAGTGGCAGAGTCCCCATTCTGGGAGGGATTTAACAGCTTTGTAGTTGTGGCATTTGGATCTTCCCAAGGGCACATTCACAAGGGGAAGTGGTTCAGAGGTGGTGTTGGCTTGAGTAGTGGGGGGAGGATCTTCCATCACCAGGCCATAACCCCTCAAGTCTGTAAGCTGAGGAGAGCATCTTCCTGGCTCCTCTGGGACAGCAGTGGGGGCAAATTAGAGCAGGAATGGTCCAGCTATGCAATGGGAAATCTTGGACTATGTTGTCAGTTGTTATAGATGGGTGGGTTATAGAAGTGACATGGACAATTTTTTCTGATGGAGAAAGTTGTCTTGAATAACCAGGAGCAGCACTGAGGCTTTCCTGGTGGAGCAGCCCAGATAAATTCTGGTGAGTGTCCCTGAGGATGTCAGTGGGGATGGGGATACAGGCTCAGCAGAGCTGGAGTGGTGGCACAGGTCTGTGAGGAGGCACAGCAGGGATGTGACACTGGGTGAGAGCTGATGGGGCTTGTCCCCTCCCCTGTGCTGAGGGACCGGGAATAGGAAAAGCATGGATCTTCCCAGGAGTGTGTTCACAAGGGTCCAGGCTCCTCTTCTCATTCCACAGTGGTGAGTCAGCTGAAGTAGCACAGGTGCAAGAACCCTGTCCTTTCATAGTTAGACTCTATGATCATTCTAAGATCATCTTTCTGCTCTCTTCACAAAGGGTTCTGGATGAACACAAATGCTGTTGGAAACAGGGTCAGGCACTTGTATCTGGTTTGGGATTTCTATCCATTTTTCTACATGAGAAGTCAGTCAGCAGCACAAGCAGGTATTTGGGGAACCCGGGGGGCCTGATTTTATAGAATTGTATTTAAAGTGGTATGTGTAAATCTTCTGGGAAGAAAGCATCTTATCTTTCTTAAAACTCCAACCCTTATCTTGTCTCTGAATAAATTTAGCTACGGTTTTCCTGCGTTTTTCCCCTTTTGAGGGCAGCACTTGGTGAAGCAGAGCCTTGTCATTCTGGCAGTGACTGTCTTGGCTCCGTCAGGGTGAGGGTACAGAGCCCCTCAGCCGTCCTCATCTCTCCTCATCTCCACAGGGCTCAGAGGAGCCACTCTGGAGGTGCTCAGGACAGGCAGGGACAGTTTTGATCAGCTCTGCTCTGAAGCAACTGCAAAATACAGAATGTGGATAAATTCATCAGTTTTCCACCGTGAATGATGTCATAAGGATCATTTCCTATTTTATTTTTAGGCTGTGGGAAGGAGAGAAAAACAGGATAATGACATGTCTGACTCCCCGAGGACACTTGCAGCAGTATTAGACTCCTTTCCGTAATAGTGCTTTTATATTGCAGTTTTGGTGATGCTGTGGCTGTTTTCCTCCTGCTACATCTCCAATTGGTTTGGATCTGATGAGTCTTGCTCCTGGCAGCTCTTCTAGGACCAGGGTAATGTCTTTAAGGAAGAGATTCACCTGTTGTGCTGTGGGTGATGGATGGTGCTCGTCCCTGTGCGGAGGGAGAGCCGAGGCAGCAGCTCCTGGCACAGCCTCACCAGGATAAACATGGACAGGAGGTGCCAAGGAAGTTTGTTGTGGGCCTGAGCTGAGGATAAACACCACAAGCTGTTATTTGAGAAGGGTGGCACAGGACAGAGATTGTTGTAAGGAAAACAAAGAATCAGAAATCAGATTTGCACTGACGTCTGCCAGGACTTCTGTGCTCCTCCAGGGACTGAGATCACAGAATCATGGAAGGGTTTGGGTTGGAAAAGCCCTCTTAGATCATCAAGCCCAACTGTTCCCCCAGCACTGCCAAGCCCATCAAAACTCCATGCTTTACTTTTCAATTCTATGTTATGCTTAAATAAAAGAAACTCTGAACACCCCCCCCTTCCCCCAAATCCCCCAAACCCAATGGATTTATGGATAAAATTACTCCTGTGAGTAGAGCAGGGTTCAGTGTGGCAGAGTTACAGCTGGCCTGGGAAGGGGTTCCTGGACAAGGTGCCTCATCTCAGGAGGGTGGGGCTGAAGGGTCTGTCATTCTGCCCCGTCTGTCTGTCTGTCTGTGGGTGGTGGGTGCTGTGTCTCAGTGCTCCCTCAGCTCGGTGCTCCCACCTGGGTGGCTCTGCCATGGTGGGGTGTTGCTGGGGTGGGCAAGGGGTGCTGTGCTTTTGGAATCAGCAGCAGCTCCCTCGCCAGAAGGTGCTGGTAACGTTTCAGATTTGGTAAATAATGAATGTGGCTGTGTCTAAACGCACAGCTCCTGTTCCCATGTTCCCATGTCTTTGTCCTGAGTGTCGTCCAAGGTGTTGTCTGGAGTGGTGAGAGCTGAGAACATAAACCCAAACCTCTGCCCTCACCTCAGCAAAAGGGAGCTTTCACAGGGACTGCTTTTTGGGGTGCTCAGTCTTCTCCACCAAGCAGGACAGATGATATCTATAAAATTCCCTGGGACCAAGATTTAAAATCTTGTCATCTGTGGGTGTGGGGGACCTGTGCTGTTGGAGGGTCTCCTGGGACTGGCTTCCCTCTGCAGCCAGGAGCCCATTCAGGGGCGCTGGCCCTGGCACCGCCCTGTGATGGAGCTCCCATGGGGTGCTCATGGTCAACCAGCTGGCAGGACCGGCTGGCACAGTGGCCGTGGGGCTCTGCTGTCCCAGGGTCTTCTCCCACCCACTGCCCCCTGTTTTGCAGGCCTGCAGTGCGTGTGCCAGCTGTGTGAACACACCAACTTCACGTGCCACACGGAGGGCGCCTGCTGGGCCTCGGTCATGCTGACCAACGGGCGCGAGGAGGTGGTCAAGTCCTGCGTGTCCCTCCCGGAGCTGAACGCCCAGGTCTTCTGCCACAGCTCCAAGAACATCACCAAGACTGAGTGCTGCTACACCGACTTCTGCAACAACATCACCCTCCGCCTGCCCCTCGGTGAGTGCTGGGCAGGGCAAGCTGTTCTTCAGTGCTGCTCGGGGTGAGGAAATGCTGTGCAGGGGACACAGCCCCCACAGCCAGCCCGGGGGGCTTTACAGGCTGTCTGCGGAACAGCAGCTGGCTTGGCCCCAGCTTGTTTCAGACAAGCAAACCTGAACTGCAGCTCTGGGGGAGAGGGAATTTCTTGTGTCTTGTAAAGATATCCCTCACACTCACTTTGGGTGCCATGAGCACTAAACACGAAGGGAAGACGTGAAGATGTGCCCTCAGGCACATGGTGGGACTCTTGGTTCTGTCCTGTGCAGGGTCAGGAGTTGGACTCAGTGATCCTTGTGGCTCCCTTTCAATTCAGGACCTTCTATGATTCCATGATTCTGAGATTCTATGAGGTGTCTGAAGAGAACAGGCTTGTAACAGGTTCTGTGGGCTGGAATATCTTAGGGGAGTTTGTGATTTGGACTGGCATTAGGCTGCATGTTGGAAAGGTGATCTCTGAAGCACTGGGGAATCAGCAATGATGAGGAGCCAGGAGCTGTTAACTGGGGCCTGGTGAGGGAATAACAGAGCCCCTGCCCTGGCTGAGGCCTTCCAGCCTCCAACACCTCCACACATGATGGAAAGCTGCTCTGGGTGGCTCTGGTGACAATCCAGACTGGGGCACTGGGAGGAGGTGGTTGGTTGTAGGTGCTGAGGGTGAATATGGGACACACACCCCCGTGGGTTTGGGCACACAAGGGCCTGGGTTGGTGGTGAGGTCTGAGCTGTGATGGGGCATTCCTGGCACGTGGGAAGCTGCTGTCCCTGCTGTCCTTGGCTGGACTGTCACCCAGTGCCATGTCTGTGTGATGGGCACTGGGGAGCAGTGGCTGCAGTGTCACCTGTGGGTGATGAGCTGAGGCTCTGCAGGGCCAGGGAGGCAGAATGGGCCTCTCCTATGGGGGTCATGCAGCACAAAGGTGTTCTGGGGGGGCAGGAGGGACCCCAAATCTGCTGGGGACCCCTTTGTCTGCTGCAGTTCCAGCAATCTGAACCTTGGGGTGCTGCAGTGGATGCTGGAAGCTGTGAGGCAGCTGCTCTTTGCTGCCAGGGTAGTGTCACTGAGTCCTGCCCAGGAGGGATGAGAAGGTGTGAGATTCCTGGTCCTGAGGAGAGGGAGGCAAAAGGCTGCACTTCCAGGAGCTCTGTGCATTACCTGACTGGGGAGGTGTGTGAGTCTGCCAGGCTCAAAGCTGTGTAATGAAGTTGATTCAGTGCGTTTTAAAAATAAATGTTTATACTATTTTTAGGTTTAATATTTTTGACCCTCCTCTCCAAGGTTTGTGTTTAGTCCAGGCTTTTTTTAAAAAATTGTGAAATATATTACTCTATCAGTGGTTACCTCTTTATATTTATACCAGTGAGAGATATTACAAGTAAAGACATGCAAATTAATACATAATTTACAATTATAACTTGAATTTAGGCTGCTATTGCATCGTTCTTACTAGAATTTGCAAGGCTGTTGCTGTCCTGTCAATACAGGAGGGCAAAGCAAGGCGAGCCTCGGGCACTGTCACCTCTTGCTGACCCCTGGTGTCCAACCTCAGCTGTCCTACAGGGGAGAATAAGGAGTATTTAAGTGTTTTTCTTTCAGCTGACCAGAGAAGGGACACACTAATTATGGTTAGAAATAAAGCACCGTGCTGGGGTTTTTTCCAAGATGTGATGTCGATATCTTGGGATAAAGCTGCTGTTTCTGGAGGAGCAGTGGAGGCACCTCTGTCCTCCCAGCACTTGAACTGACAGTTGCAAACCCTCTACTTTTGTATTCCAGTATCCCCCAAAAAAGTGACTGAATTCTTACCCTGAGCCCTCTCTCCCCAACCCGCTCTGTGTGCCCCCACAGCGTCCGAGTCCCCCGGCAGAGCTGGCCCCAGGCCGGTGGTGCTGGCGGTGATGGTGGCAGTGCCGCTGTGTGTCCTGGTGCTGGTGGCAGTGCTGGCCATGTGCAGCTCCCGGGGCCGCCGGCGCTGTGCCCGCCGCGGTGCCAAAGCCCCCAACGTGGAGGAGCCGCTCTCCGAGGGCAACCTGGTGAGCTCCGGGAAGACACTGAGGGATCTCATCTATGACATGACAACCTCCGGCTCTGGCTCTGGTACGTGGGTGCCCTGCATGCCCAGGGGGTCTGTGCTGGCACACGTGCCCACCCCTCACAGCAGCGATGGGGCTCTGTGTGCTCCTCTTCTCTCACATTGCAAGAGTTCACTTCTTTGTTGGAATGGAGGAGTTAAAGAAGTGAGCTCAGAAATCATATTCAGTGTGAAACCCAACGCTGCTGGCTGATGTGGCGTAGCTGAGAATGAAAGGTGACATTTTTCTAGTGTTCTATAGCAAAGTAACGTTCCCTCAAATTCTTGTTTTGAGCAGAATGTCCACCTTTCTAACACTTTTTCCCATTTCTGACATCCTGTCTACTGTGATGCCTCCATTGCTACTGAGAACTTGTCAAACCAAAGAAACTCAAAGATGAGGCGGAATTCATAAATTCCAGCTCATCCAGCCAGTGGCACATCTGGGGTACACAGCCCAGCTTTCCCTAACTAGAGCTTTTGTTGAAAAATATGCAGGTTGTGTTTGCTTTTATTTATAAGTGAAAAATGTAGAAATGGTGCCTAATTTAATTGACTTTATTTCCATGAGCTGCATACCTGTGAGGATTAAGCTGTTGTTCTTCCCTAATACCCTTTCACAGCTATAATGAGCAGACTTTGGCTTTATTTACCCTGGAGTTTTAACTCTTCTCGGCTGTCCCTGAGCCAGGAACAGGGCTGGGCTTGTTCTGACCTAGAGCCCTGAGCACCAGGGTGATTTGGTCTGATTTCAGCCAAAATCAAGGTGGTCTTAATTTTACCAAAAACAAACAAACAAATTAATAACTGGGGTTTTTTTTAAGTCCTCAGCAAATACAGAATCAAACCAAAGAGGGTGGGGGTTATGGCTGGCAAAGGACAGTGAAGCTGCTATGATAATTTATTTTATTTTTGAAAATTTCAGCCAGAGCAGAGCAACTAATTGACTGCAGGACAGCTGCAGTTCCTATCAAACCAAATTGAGCGGCTCAGGCCTGCTTTTTTATTTTTATTGGTTTTGTTTTGTTTTTTAAATACATTTTTAAATGCGTGGACGCTGGGAAGTAACATTTCAAAGGCTGATTTGGGAAGATGTTCATGGGGACAGGACTTCCCCCTGGCAGCCTTGGAGAGCAAAGCCAGGAGTGCAGCTCCCTGGGCAAGGTCAGTGCTGGGATTTGAAGATCAGAGCAGAGCTGTTGCCCAACTTGCTGTCTCTCCTTTTGACCAGGTTTGCCTCTGCTCGTCCAGAGAACCATCGCGAGGACGATTGTCCTGCAGGAGATTGTAGGAAAGGGCCGGTTTGGCGAAGTCTGGCACGGGAAGTGGTGTGGGGAGGATGTAGCTGTGAAAATCTTCTCCTCCAGAGACGAGCGCTCCTGGTTTCGGGAGGCAGAGATTTACCAGACAGTCATGCTGAGGCACGAGAACATCCTGGGCTTCATCGCTGCCGACAACAAGGGTACGAGACACCGGGGGCTCCGTTGGCTTGGAGGGCTTTGCAACCATGCAGTTCTGTGGTTCTGCATGGTGGCCTTGGCAGTGCTGGTTAATGGTTGGGCTTGGTGATCTTGGCGGGCTTTCCAACCCAACTGACGCTGAATCTCAAGTGTCTGTCTCAGAACAGCTTTCGCTGCCCCCACTCCCACCTCCAACACCCCCTTGAACCGTGCACTGCCCTGAGCCCCTTCCTGGTGGCACAGCTGGCACACTGGCTTGTTTGCATTCCTCGGGATGGGAAGGCTTTCCCCAGCCAGTATGTTTAATAACCTCGCTCTCCCTGGGTAGATAACGGGACATGGACTCAGCTGTGGCTTGTCTCTGAGTACCACGAGCAGGGGTCGCTGTTCGACTACCTGAACAGGGGCACGGTGACGGTGGAGGGCATGGCCAGGCTGGTACTGTCGGTGGCCAGTGGCCTGGCCCACCTCCACATGGAGATCGTTGGCACTCAAGGCAAGTGCTCCCCTCCCACTTTTCCTTCAAGTATTTTAAGGCCCTTTGATGTTGT
Source organism: Poliocrania exsul (assembly GCA_035041345.1). Classification (NCBI taxonomy): domain Eukaryota; kingdom Metazoa; phylum Chordata; class Aves; order Passeriformes; family Thamnophilidae; genus Poliocrania; species Poliocrania exsul. Next base: position 480,929 of record JAWWLZ010000177.1, read on the forward strand.
TTGCAAAAACACTCATGGGTGATGTGGCATCCTGAAGCATTTGCCAAACTGTTAACACCAAAAGGAGCAGTGTGTGAGTGGGGCAGGGGAACAGGGGTGGCACCTTCCCACCTCCATTGCCTGCACCTCATCCACGGCTTTACATACCTGTGGGAGCAGCTGTGCTAGAGGGGAGTGAGTGGTAATGAAGGAAAAATTAGGAGAAATTTCTTCCCCAAAGGTGCTGTCCATCTCTGGCACAGACTGCCCAGGGCAGTGGTGGGATTTAAAAGCTGTGTGGATGTGGCATTTGGGGACATGGGTTAGCGGTGGCCTTGGCAGTGCTGTGGGAATGGCTGGACTTGATGGTCTGGGAGGACTTTTCCAACCCAAGCCATTCCACGATTCTGTAATTTTCTAAATTAATTTGGAAGGTGAACTTCCAGTTTCTCTTTTTGTGTTTTATTCCTGAAATGCAGATATGGAATAAATATTGAAAAAATTTTTTTTGAAAATGACATTTAGCAGAGCTTTGCCTCATTCAAAATAGGCTTCAGTATTTCTATAGGGTTTAGTAACAAAATTCAATCAAACCTGTTTGGCATCCATGCTCATTCAATTCAAATCCACACTGTTCTTACCGAGACTGGGGGTGGTTTCTCTCCTTGTGCACAGGGAAGCCAGCGATCGCACACCGAGATCTGAAGTCCAAGAACATCCTGGTGAAGAGGAACGAGACCTGTGCCATTGCTGACCTGGGGCTGGCAGTGAAACACGACTCGGTGCTGAACACCATTGACATCCCGCAGAACCCACGCGTGGGCACCAGGAGGTGGGTGCTGCCTCCTCCCAGCCCCTGCCTCCATCACTGATGTCCCTCCACTCCTGGGACCTGTGGGGGTCCCACAGACCCCGTCCCTCCATCCCCAGTGGGTGTGAGGGGAGGTGGTTGCCGTTCCCATGGGATGGAGCTCTCTGTTCCATGTGGGGTTTGGCTCTGGCACCGACATCACGTGTTGGCCACTCCGCATGCTCTGGGCCCTTCAGGGCACAGCTCCAGTGCCATGAGGGGTCACCTGGCTCTAACATGTGGCAGCAAAACCTGGCCTTCTGTGGGAGCTGCCCCAGCAAACTGCCCCTGTGTGCTCCACAGGTACATGGCTCCCGAGATCCTGGATGACACAATGAACATGACCATCTTTGAGTCCTTCAAGAGAGCAGACATTTACTCCTTGGGGCTGGTGTACTGGGAGATAGCCCGGAGGTGCTCCATTGGAGGTGAGGATTTGGCCTCTTCATACAATCCCAGAATCCCAGATTGGTTTGGGTTGGAAAGGACCTTAAAGCTCATCTTCTTCTAGCCCTGCCATGGGCAGGGGCACCTCCCACCAGCCCAGGCTGCTCCAACCTGGCCTTGGACACTCCCAGGGATCCAGGGGCAGCCACAGCTTCTCTGCCCAACCTGTGCCAGGGCCTGCCCACCCTCCCAGCCACCAATTCCTTCCCAATATCCCATCTATTCCCAATATCCCATTCCCTGTGTCCTGTCCCTCCATCCCTTGTCCCCAGTCCCTCTCCAGCTCTCCTGGAGCCCCTTCAGGCCCTGGCAGGGGCTCTCAGGTGTCCCTGGAGCCCTCTCTTCTCCAGGTGACCCCCCCAGCTCTCCCAGCCTGGCTCCAGCCCAGAGAGATCCAGCCCTGGGGCATCTCCAGGGCCTTCTCTGGACTTGCTCCAGCAGCTCCACGCCCTTCCTGTGCTGGGGACCCCAGGGCTGGCTGTAGCTCATTTTGTGATCCACACCACTTTTATCTGCAGTAAAACCAAAGCATGCCCAGATATTATGGAAGTAAGTGGGGGCAGGAGCTATCATGGACCCGTTGTTCAAGGTGCCTCTAAAAGTTCCTCTGTTCTCTCTCATTGCTTGTAAAAACAATTAGAGTTTATTCTGGAGCAGGTACTCTGTATTTTGCATTACTCCACAATAATCTTCCCTAGGAATCACTGAGGAGTACCAGTTGCCTTACTATGATGTTGTGCCTTCTGATCCTTCAATAGAAGACATGAGAAGGGTTGTCTGCGAGCAGAAGCTCAGACCAAATATTCCAAACCAGTGGCAAAGCTGTGAGGTAAAACCAGTTTTCCAGTTTATTTTAGTTTAGTTAGTTTATTTATTATTAGTTTAGTTTCTAGTTTATTTTTTCTAGTTTTATTATTTATGTTTTCAAACTTCAATTAAGACAGATTTTGTCAGTGAGAAAGGGCACTTGGTTCCCAGCCTCTCCTGAGTTTAGATGTGTCAGATGTGTAGCTCTCCTTCAGCTCCCAAGCCAATACAGGGAAAATTCTTTGCACCAAGTGCTCAGCTCACTCAGATCTTACCTAATGCTGCTTCTGCTGTGCCACTGTTTCAGACAGCTGCACTTTATTTTTCTGTGCTGCACTTGCAGAACAAATAGTGGAAGGTGCTGGTTGTACTCCTGACCCGTTGTTTGCTCCTGTGTCTACACTGTCCTTGTGAGGGGGAGAGGAGGGGCAGGCACTGATCATCTCTCTGTGGTGACCAGAGACAGGACCTCAGGGAATGGCCCGAAGTCATGTCAGGGCAGGTTTAGGTTGGATATTAGAAAGAGATTCTCCCCCCAGAGGGTGGTGGGCACTGACCAGGCTCCCCAGGGCAGTGGGCACAGCCCCAGGGCTGCCAGAGCTCCAGGAGTGTTTGGGGGATCCTCTGGGGCACAGGGAGTGACTCCTGGGGGTGGTGCTGTGCAGGGCCTGGATGGGGGTGGGTGATCCCCATGGGTCCCTCCCAACCAGCCCTGCCCCATGCCCCGTGCCCTGTGCCCTGTGCCCCTGCAGGCGCTGCGGGTGCTGGGCCGGGTGATGCGGGAGTGCTGGCACCCCAGCGGCGCCGCGCGCCTCACCGCCCTGCGCGTCAAGAAGACCATCTCACAGCTCTGCCTGCACCAGGACTGCAAGGCCTGACCCGCCTCCCTGCCTGAGGACACGGGAGGGGATTCTGCTGTTCATCTTTCCACATGTGATAGTGTTCCTATTTCTGGTCTACCTCAGCTAACGTGGTTCAGAATTGCAGTGCCAGAGCGAGCACTGACCTCGAGCGGTGCGTTCGGCCGTGGGAAGAGGCAGTTTGGGACTCCAAGTTGGGTTTGATATGGCAAGTCCGTGACTTGCTTTGGTTTTGTCAGTAAATCAGACACCAGGTGAATCGCAGGAAGGAGCTTAAAGAATCACGACAGTGTAAAAATACTCTTTGCTGTTGTGCTTTTCATTCTCATCAAACCCCAAAAGTCCTGGAAATGTCTGGTGTTGGTTAAAGCTGTTTGCAGGAAAAACCCATATTCTGTCCTCAAACCAAGTAAAAGACCAAATCCAACCCAGCTTTTTACCTATTTTTATACAGGAATCTGAAAAGGGACTGTCAGTGAAGACATTTTAAGTTACTGTATTTATTTATTATTACCTTAGTAATTAAAAAAGCTGGAAACTCCACTAAGCATGTACCTTGTGAACAAACCCATCAAGTCAGTTCTCCAAACAGTTATTTTTGTTGTCTCAGTTTCACAGACAATGTTATAGTTAGGATTTTGGTTGTTTTACTCTGTTCAATTGTCCATTGAACAGATTGACCAAGGGATGACTTTTCTTTCTAACAGTCAGTAGGAAACACAACAGAGGCAACACTTGTCCTGTAGTCACATATGGGTGGAATAGGAGAAATTCTACCTAACCTGAGAAAATATTTATTTTTAATAATATCTTGCTAATCATTGGTAACATTTATTTAGTGCCTTTTCATGTGCTGGGGGAAGCTTTAACAAAAACCAGTACAGCCTGTTCAGAGGATTCTTGTGGAATTCTGCAGCAAGGCTGGTGACAAGTATCAACATCTCTGATCAAGCTTCCATAACAACACAAGCCATCAAAGCAAGGTGGGGTATCAAAATTCATTGATATTCTGGCATTTTGTGAATTCTGCCCCCACTCCATGGCCCAGATATTTGAATATAGAATTCCAATGTTTTTAATAGCCAAAATTATACATTTCATAATTGTGTGGTTCTTTAAATCTTTAAATCCAGTTGGTCCATGGAAATTAAGCCCAAAGATGGTTCCAGACTAGCAAAGTTGTGCAAGAATCTGGTGTGGCCCACACAGCTCCGTGGCACTCTTGGTGGCTGATCACAGTGTGGCAGATCAGCCTTTGGGTAAAATCTCCTGAATTGGAGCTGTTGCAGGGAAAAATGGGTTAAACTTCTACTGAGTGGGGTGGTCAGTAGAATCAGCACTCCTGGTCTCCTCCTGACACATCTCCAGGACACTGTGGATACTTTAGGGCTGTTAATTGCCCCTAAATAGGCTCTGATGTAATTTACCTGTTTGCACAAGGTTTAGTCACCCCTGCTTGGGTTAAATTGTGCAGGTCTTTCTGCGGGCTGGAGCTGAGTAGTGGAGAATATTTCCCTTCAATTGCTGGTAGATTTTTCTCCAGTGTGGTTTCTGAGATATAATTGAAGGAGCCTCACAGATTCAGCCCAGGTTGGACAGGGCTTGGAGCAATCTGGTCTAGTGGGAGGTGTTCCTGCCCATGGCAGGGGGTGGAACGAGATGAGCTGTAAGGTCCCTTCCAACCCAAACCATCCTGTGATTTAATTCTTATGTGCTTCAACTACATGAACTGTCCCATGGAGCTCAGCTCACGTGACTTTCTAGGCTGTTTGAGGGGTAATTTTAGTGTGATCCAAAGATTGATGCTGACGTGAGTATCAAAATATTTGCAAACGGATGATCCAGATTGTTCTCTTAGAACATAACTTGAAAAAATTCCTTATTGTAAAAAGGAGCTATGAATGATTTTTTTTTTAAGTGGGAAAAGGGTTTCAGTTTTCAGTTTCTCTCCTGGAGTCTCTAAAAATTGTTGATCAGCCCTGTAATTTGAAGAAGACCTTTTTGGCCCCTGGATGGAAGGTGTGAGTGGAGGATGCTCAGACTCACCTGCCCCTGGCACCTGTCACAGCTCCAGCCCCGGGAACACTTTAGCCCTTTTCCTGCACAGATCTTGTGGCCTCAGACATCATGGTCTGTTTGCCCTGGCTTTCATCTAACTCAGTATTTTTGCACTGGTTTTCTTTTTTCTTTTGTTGTTGAGAGGTGAATGTATATTTTGGTAAACTAGAGTTGAATATAACTGAGCCACGGGCCGATGTTGTTGTACTGAGCTTTGAAATGTTTGTAAACTTTACACTCCTTTAAAAAAACCCCAAAGAACCCTTGTTTTAGTGGCCTTTCCCCTCCATGTGGATTTGTCCTGTTCTAATTCCAGCACAGAGGTTATGCCAAGGCACTTCTGTGCAGTTTGGGGAGGCCTAAGTTTCCTCAGAGGTTACAGGGTTCCTGCTAATCTTCACTTAAAGCACAAGTTCTTAAAGTCATAAAAATTTTCAAGGTCAAGGATGCTACAAACCCACCACCACATTCAGCCTCTCCTGATTGATCCTTCTCGTGGGGGAGTTACTAATATTTTATAGTTTGCTTCTAATGACAACCTAAAGCTTAATGCAGGGATTATGGACTGAAAGGGCAAGTTAATTAATGTTTCCTCTAGCACTCAATTTTGTTTGTGTTTCCTGAACTGCTGCCCCAAGACACCCCTTGAGGAATTTGGGCTGTAATCTCCTCTGCATTTCAGTACTTTTATTATTTGCACTTAAACCAGGTTGTTCCCTCATGTAACCCTATAATGAACCTTACAATACTTTAGTCATTGCTATGTGACTTCTCTCCTCGGTAATAGATTGAGGAATTATAGATAAATTTGTTTAGAAATATGTCCAGTGCCTACAATGGGCCTGAACTTTGAGCAGGGCAAGTTTTTCTCTCAGTCTGTGTCTGCCAGGAGCTCCTGTGCCACTGGTGGGCTGGGGGCTGTCCCCAGGTCACCCTGGCTCACAGGAAGGAGGGGTTTGGGTTTCAGCCCTTGCCTGGGGATGGTCTGTATGAGCTGCCTGGGCAGGACGTGGACAGGTGTAGCCCCAGGGGCCGCTACCAGGGCAGGTGGTGCTTGTGCAGGGCTCACACCACGGTGGGTGTCACTGGGTGGGTGTCACCGGGGGCTTGTCAGGGAGGGGGTGTCACAAGAGGGGGTGTCACGGGCAGGTGTCACTGGGTGGGTGTCACCGGGCAGTGGATGTCACCAGGGGGGTGTCACTGGGCAGTGGATGTCACAGGGGGGGTGTGTCACCGGGTGGGTGTCACCAGGTGGGTGTCACCAGGGCGTGTCACCGGGCAGTGGAGGCTCCGCTGTGTTGTTCGGGTTCACAGGTACAGGGGCACAGCTCATTTCCATGTTGATGAAGGTTATGGCCCAAACCCCCCTGCTGTGGTTTGGGGGGGGGTCTGTGAGGCTGTCCCTGGGTGGTCCTTGAGGTGTCCCTGGGGAGCCTGGGCCACCACCTGATTGTCCCCAGCAGCACCAGAGTGAGTCCCCTCCTCTGCCCTTGCCTGCGTGTCTGTGATTCCAGGGATCCTCCCCACGGGCTGTGGTATCCCAATCCTCCCAAGACTTCTAGGGAAAGACATCCAAGTTCTGCCCTAGCAGGCAGAACACTTTATGAATGTACAGGGAATAAGTCTGAAGTACAATATATTTCTACAGAATATAAGAATTGTGCAATAAGTTGTAACTTACACTGAATGTATTTTTGGATAAATGCACCGGATGTATTCTGAATGTAGCCATGACTTTTGTGTCTAAACCTGCTGTGGTTCTCAGTCCCTACAGAGAAACACGTCGTGTTTTGTCAGTCTGCAAACCACTTCCTGAGTCGTCTGTTTTTAAAAGAAGCATTCATATTTTATCTGGAACATTGTAATATTTCAGAACTAAGTGTAGTGGTGCAGTGCTCAACTTCAACCCTCATGTTGTGAAATACCCAATCTGTGTACACTGCAGAGTTATTTTTGAAAGTATTGCTAAAGTTATTGCTCGATATTGCAGCTGCCTGGATGTAAATAATGGTTTAGCTGTTGTATTTTGTATGCCAATTTTTCGCCCCATATACTTTGAGGAAGATGTGGCAATTTTAATAAATTCAGTGTACTCTCCTTGTGTTCCTGTGAAGTGTAAAACTGGTTTTATGTTCATTTGTGTGAGGGCAGAAGGGTTGCTCCTGTTTCAGGTAACTTGTTGAAGGTTTCGCACTGAATGAAAGTTCCTCTGCTTCCTTGACTTCCCATCACTGTTCCTGGCCCACGTGTGGCAAAATGAGTAAGTCCTGTCCATGGGGGCATCCCACACCCTTCCCAGGCTGCTGTGCTGGTGGGCAGTGCTGGGGCAGGAGCGCTGCTCCTTCTCCCACCTGCCTGTCCTGGGGTTTGTTGGACATGCTGACACATGGAACATGCAGCTCCTGCTCATGGCTGTGCCCAGTCCCGGTTCTGGCAAAGGTGGGAACAGCTCACAGGCCTCGGTGCTGAGCTGGAGCATTCCCTGTGCCCTCCTGGCTCCTGTCTGGGACACAGCAGCTTCTCTCCCACACTGGGAGCAGCCTTCCCAGAGAAGGGGCTGGGGGCTTGTACCCATAGAGACCTTTGCTCAGGGCTCTTGCACCCACACCAATGTGAGCTCTGACTGAGCTCCCTGTCATACAACACTCTCTGCATTTTGTTCTTCCAGCTATTGAGGTTTTCAGTGGTGTAAACCTGAGTGGGACCTGCTCACCCTGAGCACTTCAGTAGTAGAGTCTGAGTGCTTGAAACCCCTCCTGACATAGCCATGATCTGGGGATTTAAATCAGATTTTATCTGAATTTCAGACATATCAAAATGAAATCTGCCCTGCTGTGACCCAAGAAACTTCTGTGGCTTTTGAAGGAAACTGTGGGCTTTTATTTTTTTTCTTAAAAGGACCATTGTATCACAGCAATTGCTTGTGAACTCTCACTCTGGTCCCCGCACATCTCCAGGAGGGTGTCATTGCCACGGTGCTGGCTGTGCAGGTGTTATGGTTGTGGCCAGGCAGTCGGGGCTCCGGAGCGGCTCCCCATGGAACAGCAGCAGCCGGTGGCTCTTGGGTGAACATCGGCTGCCCTCGCCTGGCCACCGCCGCACGGGAGAGCGGTGCCGCGCTTTCAGCAGCCTGAGAAACTCCTTCCCCGGAGAAACCCTTTTCCAGCCCACCAGGATGGGGGACCAGCTGCCCCTGTAATCCAGGTGGGTGTTTCTGTTTGTGGGTGCTGTGCCCGGGCTGCTTCATCCCGGCTCGGGGGCAGCAGAAACACCTGGGGAGGGATGACCATGAGAAATCACTCGATGGAGGGTTTGGGTCTGAAAGAGAAAGGGGATAATTCTTCATTTTTTTGTTACTGGGTAAACCAACTCCCCAGGAGCCATCGGTGCACAGCTGGTAGCAAGGAGAGGAGCCAGTTCCCGAGTCCCTGAGGGTTTGTGTCGTGCAGAGACGACCCTTTGCTCCTTCCTTCTGTGCCAGTAAGGTGAGTGTGGGCAGACCCACTGCAGGCACGGGAGCTTTGGAGCTGTGGCTGTTCCATCCCTGGAGGTGTTCAGGGTCGGGTCGCACCGGGCATGGAGCAACCTGGTCTAATGGAAGGTGTCGCACCATTCGAGCCCTGATCCGGAGCGAGCTGCGTGCTGGAGAGGAGGCTGGGCAGGGGCACCCCTGTCAGCTCCGCGGACACGAGTGAGCCGATGCCGTGGGCAGCAGGGTCTGCCCTGTGCCCCCCTGCCCCTGGCTCGGCCCTGTGTAGGCTCTGAGCCCGGCTGGGAGGGAGGGGTGGCTGGGGGGATGGGGGGTGTGGCTGATGTGGAGTGCCTGCTGGGGATGTGGGGTGTGTGCCGAGGTGTGGGGTGTGTGCAGAGGTGTGGGGTGCCTGCCGGGGCTGTGGGACCCTGCCAGGGCTGTGGGGTGCCTGCCGGGGGTGTGGGACCCTGCCAGGGCTGTGGAGTGCGTGGCTGCCGTGGGGCACAGGGCAGCACAGGGGGCACACGAGGCAGCTGGGGCAGCTCACTCCGAGGTCCTGCTTGGTGCTCTGCTGGGAGGTTTCATTTGTTTCTGCCCTCAGCCTGTTTACAGATGAGTCACCGGGTTTCAGGAACGTCAGAGAGCTGACAGAGGAACCGAAATGTGCTTTGTTTGTTACCAAAGCGCTCACCGGAGTGATGGTGAGCAGGAAAAGGGGAAGAGGCTTTGAGTCACCGCTCCGCGATTGCTCAGCGTGCTCTGGCAAGTGAGGAGATGCCACTCTGCGGTACAGCCGGTTCTCTAAGGAAAAAAGAGAGAGCTTTCCCCCTCTCCTCCAGTGCTTTTTAAACACCTATTTTCTGCTCTTTAATGCAGAGGGGATCCCCCAGGAAACTCAGAGGTGGAGGACAGACATCTAAACCTGTTGCTGCAGAGCTGCTGTGGTGTGTCTGAGCTCTGCCGTGGCAGCCCCTCGTGTCCCTTCCTACAGCCCCTGAGCTGACTTTGGTGTGTCCCCAGACTGGCTGTGTGTAAGTCCCTGCTCCTCACTCTGACCTGCCCTTGCTCCTCACTCTGACCTGTCCTTGCTCCTCACTGTGACCTGCCCTTGCTCCTCACTCTGACCTGCCCTTGCTCCTCATTCTGACCTGCCCTTGTTCTGCCACTTTTTCAGCTCCTGCTCTTGGCCTTCAGCTCTCATTTCCCCCTCCAGCTCTGGAAGTCCTGCACTGACACCATTAGCCAAAGGCAGTGTTATTTTCCCCATCTTTGCCAGAGGGTGATTCTAGGGATGCCAGGAATGCCGAGCAAGTCAGAGAATAAGCAGGTTGAGTTCAGATGAGTGCCTGAGGCAGGCAAGGCCATGAGGACAAATCCTGGCAAAGCAGCAGCTGGTGGTGAGAATTGTTGTGTGCAGGAATGGAAAAATTAAGCAGATTTCTGTAACTGCCAAGCCTAATTCTTAACTCCCCTGTGAGCACAAGGCACACCGAGAGCCTGGGGCTCTGCTCAGAGGGATTTGTGTAACGTGCACCTAAACCACAGGTCACGTGGGGGCCTTTCCGCTCTCAAACTTCTCGGCAGCGGGTGCAGTTGGGTGGCCATGGCGCAGTGCTCAGCAGTGCCCCTCTGAGCCCCCTCGCCATGGCCCTGCTGCCCCTCTGAGCCCCTTTGCCATGGCCCTGAGACGGTTCCTGCAGCAGAACCACAGTGCCAGCCCCCCAGGCTCCAGCCCCGACGGGGAGGAGGTGCTGCCCATGGATGGCAGGAGGATCCAGCACTTGGCCAGCACGGTGGGGACGCTGCCCCGCGGGCGCAAGCAGGTATGGGCTGGGCTGGCCACAGGAGGCTGGGGCTCCTCCTGCCCCGAGAGCTGCTCACCACCTCTGGGTGACCCAGGGCCCAGGAGGGACCGTGGGGGCTCCCTGTGGCCCCTGGTTTTGGGTGATGAGGGGTGACTGCTGGGTGCCGTTGGCTGGGCTGGTTTTGGGGATGGCGATGGAGTCTTTGCAGCACTGGCAGTGTGGGAAGCTCCACGAGCAGAGAGTGACAGGGTGTTGTACCTGTGGGACTTGGGCTGTGAAGGGCAGCAGTGGCCAAGATCCAGCCTGGCTCAGCTCCTTTTCCATTTCCAGCTGTGCTGAGGGCCAGAGGGGCTCGTGCTGCCTGGGTGTTCCTTTAAATGTGCCTTTCCCTCAATCTAGTGGCCTGGCTGCTGCCTCTGCTCTGCAACGCTGGCAGAAAGTGCCCACCATGAGCTATTCCCATCTGGATTTGGGAGTGTTTCTGTACAACTGTTGGGGCTGCTGGGGATGTGTCTTTCACTGGGTCTTTCCCCCAGTACAGCATAGAGCACCATATTGCTGCTGCTTGTCCTGGGATTCCCATGTCCTGCTGAGGCTGGAAATCATCAGCTGAGCAGTTCCAGCTCTGGACTGTTTGTCTGACATGAAGAAGCCTGAATAGAAAGTGTTTGACACACGTTATAGTCTGAAATTATGATCAGAAAAATGGTGCTTAATGTTTCACTTTCTTCAGCCACAGAAATGCACTTAATCCTTTTCTTAGTACAGTGTGGGAAGAGAAGGGAAAGCCAGAGCCAGGCCTGTCTTGGGAATGCTGCTGCTGGATGGCACCAGCTCCCATGGCCATGGTGGAGCTGCCCTTGCTGTGGCAGAGTCACTCTTGATGTAACTTGTCCCCTTGGTGTGGCAGTGGCTGCTGGCAGGGGGAGGCTGCCAGTGATGGCTGTGATGTGGCTGTGGCTGGTGAAGCTGAGTTACAACTCACATCAGAACCAAGGATGCCCTGCAGGGACCGTTCCCAGCTCAGGGCTCCATAGTCCTGGAGTGCCCCTGCTGTGAGCCCTCCCACCTACCCTGCAATGGATTCTTACACAGGTGGCCTCTCCCTCCTTTCCTTGTCCCTCAACAAGTAAATGCACGTCCACAAAGTCGCTGTTTCTGTAGGAGATCACTCTGTGACATCACTTTATCCAGCTGAAGCCCAAGACATTGGCTGCATCAGCTACAAACCTTTCACTGATAATGTAATTCCTTATTCATGGTTTACTTTTATGGGAAGAATCAATATTTAACATTGATCCTGGCCTTTCCCAGAGACCTCTCCAGGAAGTGCCTGAAGTGGGATCCTGGATGTCCATGTCTGGCTGGGAATGCTGTGCAGCTGCCACGAGACCCTGCAGAGCTCACTGTCTGCACTCACCTGCATTTGTGGGTGTTTTATGCCTCTCTTGGCAGGAGCTCAGTCCATAAATGCTCACAGATTTTTAGAGGAAAGGTATAAAAATGAGGTGAGCTCTTGGCACAACAGAGACCTGATCTGGGTGCTGAGCTCGGTGCCAGCACCTGATGGGTGGCTTTGACCCCCAGGGGCTTTTCCTCCAGGCTGGAAAGTTCAAGCTCTGGTTTGACCAAGGCAGTGTGTTGGTTCAAGGTGCTGGTGAGATGCCACCAGCTGGTTTTAGGTTTTCTCCAAGCTGCTGATTTTAGCTGTGTGCCTCCAAGAGCCACAGACCTACTGACCCCTGTCCTCTCCCGTTTCTGGTCACAGCTCACCTTAGCCAGATCCAGCTCCTCAGATGACTCCTCCAAGCCGCAAAGGTATGTTCTATCATTCTACAATCACTGCTATTGGCTTATTCTGCATGAAACATGTCCTGGGAATCTTACCAGCCTCGATGGGATCAAGGTGCAGGGCAGAGAGTGGTACCCAGCACCTGGGATGTGCAGGTGACCTTTAGTTTGAGTTAGTTTGAGTAAGGAAAGATGCAGCACCACCACTGCACCATCAGAGGGACAGTGAGGGGACACCCCAGAGGCACAGGGAGGGATGATGGTGGGGACACGATGGTTTTGGTTGGAAATGCAGGTGCACAAAGCACAGCACCCCGTGCTCACAGGGAATTCTGTGCGTTCTTCCTACAGACACCTCGTTGCTATATTGAAAGAAGATAAAGAGACATTTGGGTTTGAAATCCAGGTAAGACTTAAATGACAAATTGATTCATTAAAAAACAAAATGTGGTGCAGAGTCTAAAGTGTCACATCCTTAAAACCAGGTTAAGGCAGCCCAGAGCAGAGAAATCAACTGTCAGATCCTGTGCAATTTGAAGAGCTTACAGCAGTGATGAAGAACTTGGATGTTTTTCCAAGGATTTTTTCATAGCAAAGGTCACAGATGAGAATTTCTGGCACTCTCACAAGTCAGAGTGTTGAATGCAGGAGAAATCCCATCCAAAGCCGGATAAGAGGCAATGGCAGTGCCTTCTTACCTCCATAAATTAATATTTTTGGGAGAATTGTATATGAGAATATTGTCATATAAAATGTGAGACGTCAAAAAACTCACTTCAAAAAATACCTTATACTGGCTTTTTGCTACCTCCTTTAACATACAGAGAGAGGGATGCACTTTTGAAGATGTAAAATATTGGTAAATTTTTCAATAAATAACTGCTAAGCATAACTTTTGGGGGGGCTAAATCATATAGGAAGAGATTCTATTCAATGTCGAAGTCAGTAAATCATCAGGTAGGAAATGCAGAATTTTATCAGGAGTATCAGGTGAATTTTTATTCCCTGAGTTTTTGAGAGAAAGGTGACTTTCTAGGTCAGCAGATTACTAAAATTCTGGCTGTATCTAAAATGATCCCAGGAATAAAGGGATGCAGTTTGGGAGCAGTGGGATCTGCCAGCAGCAGGGCACCTTCAAAGTGCTCTCACAAAGAGAAACAGGATTTTCAGTGAAATCAGTGTATTAGGAAAAGCTTAACTTTGCCCAGTTTGGGTCTGAGACTAATGAGGGGTCAGCACTCGGCTCGGGAACAGAGGAGAGCTTTCAGCAGGGAGGATAATTGAGTCGATTATTGGGCTTTTGTGTAAATTGCCAGAGCAGATTTTCATTGTATGTGACATTCTGATTAAAAATAATTGTTCTTGGCACATTTTCTTCCTGAACGCACATTTAGCACGAGCACTTCATAGAAAGGCCGGGCCATGGACAGGCAGCAGCTGATCCTGAGGATAACCACTCTTTAGAAGCTGTAGTTTTGGTGCTCTGAGTTAAATTTAGGCAAAGCAGAATAAGATGATGTGAAACTTTAGATCTTTATCTGCAGGGAGCTCAGGCTTCACTGGGTGCTCTCAGTTTAACCAGAAGTCTCCCTGCTGGTCCAGGAGCTGGAATGCAGCCTCGGGGGGATTTGGCCAGATGAGCTCTGAACTCACCCAGTCTCCAATCCCTTTGCTCCACACGGACTGGAAATACTGGGAATCCAACGGGAGTTGCTCAGCCTGGGCAGGACGTGGCAGTGGCAGGTTTTCAGGAGGCTCAGCCTCGGTGCTGGGGCAGATGTGCCGAGGTGTTTGCATGTCACCAGAGGAGGTTTCCTGCCATCACAAGAGCCAGGGGGGCTGCGGCGCCGGCTTTTGCATTTCTCTAAATTCACATCAGCACCCAAAACCACACCAGGGATTTATAGAGTTACTTGATGTATATTTAAATGTGTAAGTCAAGAACAAAAAGCACTATTGAGGAGTGTGGGGATGTGTGCAGATGATGAGTTCCAGAGACCAGGAGAGCAAAAGTAGGTTCAATTCTTCTTTGGTTTTGGCTCCCATTGCAAACTGAGCTCTCTGGCAGCAGCAGCTGCCTCTGCACGGCATTCCCAGTGAGGAGGAGTCAATCTCTTGAAAAGCCCCATTCCATCCTGCCATCTTCCCATGGCTGGGAACACAAAACACCCTTCCATCCCCAGCTATGCTGACACATATCCTTGGTTAAAGTTACTGAATTCTTAATACTGAACAACAAACTTGCTTTCAAATTAGGTTATTTTTTTGCAAACACAGTGGACAGGCACCTGTCAGGTATCTGCTGTTCTCTGCCATAAAAATGCATTTCTAATTGTTGGGTTATAACATTTTAGGGCTCATCAAAGCCCTCTCATTGAAAAAGTGTAAAGGATGACTGAATTTTCAATGGTTTCCATGACTCCAACATTGCTAACTCTGTCCCTTTGGCATTAACAGACTGTTAAGTTTCCAAACCAAAATGATTTCTCCCTGGAGGTGTGCACTTGCATCTGCAGAATTCAAGAGGAAAGTCCTGCCCATCTCTCTGGCCTTCAGGCTGGTAACTATCCACGTGTCTTCCAATCCTGGGAGGCCTTACCCTCCATTCTTCCCGTCACTGTTCCGTGGAGCAGGTGGAAGATGTGCACGGGCTGCAGATGCTCATTTTGGCCTCTGTGTATCTCCAATAGGCGACATCCTTGTCAGCATCAACGGCATGAACATCGAGGGGTTTGGTCACAAGCAGATAGTGGACTTGATAAAGTCTTCAGGAAACTACTTGAGGTGGGTGTCCCTCCTTCACATGGGGATTGGCTTCATATCCTCTCCCACTGAAGCCAGGAGAGCTCCTTGTGCTGTCCCACAGCCCTGGGCTGTCTGAGGCAGAAATTCCGGAGGGCTGGGCTGGGCAGAGTCTTTGCACTTTGGGGCCAGTGTCACCTGTTCCCCACAGGTTAGAGACGGTCAACGGGGCCTTGTTCCTGCGGAAAATGGAGCTGGAGACCAAGCTGCAGGTACTCAAGGTAATATGGTTAATTAGTTAGCTCATTGTTGAATGCAGAGCTCTGTTACTGCCAGTGGAGTCAGGTGGGTGTCTGTGGGACTGGGGCTGCTGGCAGGGGCTGACACCCATGGGTCCTCTGCAGCCAGCACCCCCAGCACCCCCAGCACCCCCAGCCTAGTCCCTCTGATATTTTTCCTAAATGGGGAGTAGAAAAGAAATGTGGCTGCGATTCCACAACTGCCCAGGTGAGCTTAGCCCGGCCAGTTTGGGTGTGGGAATGTCCAGCTGCATGGAGTTGGTCAGCTGGTGGGGAGGAGCCTCCTGTGACTGTCCCCAGGCACAGCCTCACCTGCTTGGTGGGTGTTTTTATTCAACTCTGCCACGGTTTATTGTACATCAAAAGCTGACCTGCACAGAGGGAAGAGAAACACTGCTGGGTGTTGGATGGCTCAGGGCACTGGGGGGCTGTGAGGATGCCCAGGGTGGTGCGTTCCCAGTGCAGGGCAGGGGTGTCTGGCTGTGCCAACCCCACACCACGCTGCAGGACCCATGGAGGAGGAGTGGGCTGTCAGTTCCAAGTGGGGGTCTGGAGCTGGGGAGAGCTGTGGAACCCAGGGAAGAGGAGCAGGGTGCCCATTCCCAGTGGGGTCTCTGCAGCTGGGGAAGGCTGTGGAGGAGTCACACACCTGCCAAGGTGGGCTGCATGCTGTCTGGGTTTCAGGCTGCTCCTTTCCAGATTAGACATGGCCAGTGCCTCAACCAGAGCACCCTGGGCAGGAACAGACTCTGTTTTCTGCAAGAAATGTGCTAAACTCTGGGAAAATTGTGTCAGTAAAACTGAGACACACCAAGTGTTTCCTGTGGGTGACCTGCACTTTTTAAGAAACTCCGTTTTCTTGACAAGTGCCCTGTGCTTCCGCGAAGTGACAGCCTCTTCCTTGTCCACAGCAAGCGCTGCACCAGCGGTGGGGGGAGCTGCGGGCGCTGCTGGCCCGGGAGCGGCGCTTGTTGCACGGTATGTCCTGGCTGCGGGCACCCAGCGCTGCCCGGCCGGAAACAGCACTGCTGCAACCTTGGCATTCGCTTCCTTTCCCCCCCGCAATGAGGGCGTGGGGCTGGCCCTGGGAGTGCTGTTGTCCTGACAGTAATGAACTGTGATGCTGCTTGGCTAATGCAGACCAAGGTGTCTTCGCAGCAGTCCTAGAAAATGAGTTTATGTGGGTGGCAAAGCTTTTTTCTATTCTTGGGGTTTATCAAGGCAGAGGTTTGGTTGGGTTTTTTATGTGCTGTCCAGGGAGCTGGTTTGATTCTGCAAGTGAGACGTAGGGAGCACCCCACAGCCAGAAAGAGCTCCCCGCGTGGAAAGGGGCTGCTCCCTGTGCCAAGAGGTTGGGCGTGACCCTTCCCGGTGCTGCCCCGGCACGGGCGTCCCGCTCCTGGCCATGAGGGAGTGCGGGTGCCTAACGCTGCTCTCCGGCTCCTGCTTCCAGGGGAGGTGAATGACAACGCCGTGCTGGGCGCGCTGCAGCTGGAGGAGCCCAACCCGTGCGGTGGCTGCGGCTCGCCAGGACCCCTCCGTGCGCCCAAACCCCGCTTCTCCAGCGAGAGCAGCTCCCGCAGCCGGCTGAGCTCCATGACGGTGGGCAGCGAGGACAGCTTCTCCCAGGGCAGCGCCTTCGAGGACTCGGCCGCAGAGAGCCTGAGCCGCCAGTCCAGCGTGGATGAGGACTGTGTGTTCCCCCGGGACGGGGACGGCGCTGGCGGGAGGCGCTCCCTGCGCAGGAACCGCAGCATCAGCCTGGCCAGCAGCGGCTCCATGTCCCCGCTCTGGGAGAGCAGCAGCTACTCCAGCAGTTTTGGGACCCTCCCGCGGAAGAGCAGGAGAGCCAGTGTCCGAAAGCATCTTTTGAAATTCATTCCAGGGTTTCACCGGGCAGTGGAAGAGGAAGAAAGTCGGGTCTGATGTCACGCGTGTCACCCTCGATGTCCGGGCTCTGAACGTGGGACCGAGGCAGCCACTCACCCCGGGCACTCTGCGGGTGAAGGGAGGTGGCACGGCAGGGCACTCCTCCAGACAACAGCACTGCTGAGAATTACACAGGTCTGGGGCTTCAATTATTTCCATTTTAATCCAAGCATGCTGTGGACCTCTTGATTATCGTGACAAGTGAGTGACTCCAAAATGCGAAGAACTTTCTCAGCGAACTTTAGCGTTAATAACCATTTTTAATTGAATCTGAAATGGATAGCTATTTATTTCCTATTATTGGAGTCAGTGTCTTCCAAAGGTCTTTAATAAAGCAAGTGCTTCTACTAAAAGCAGTGATGGAGTCCTGTTGGGAAGAGGATGGAGCCGAGCAGGCAGAGACCACGGGCAGGGACGTTCTGGAACGGAGGTTTTGCCTCTCCTGGCAGCTGTTGTACAAACCCTGCAATAACCTCTGTACATCTGGGGAGGGAGGGTTGTTGTAGTGCCCAAAGAGAAGGAACAGCACTAGCTCTGAGAAAGGGACCTTAAGTTATTGAATCTTTATGGCCTGAAGCTGTGATTCCTTTGAGTTGGAGGGTTAACTTGCCACACCTTGGGAGACATGCACTTGCTGAGAGTTTGTAAGGCTGGATGAGCCTGGACACCCAACCAGCCTAAGAGAGACCAAAGTAACGATGCCCTCCCAGCAGTGGTGAGAGCACACTTTGGGTGCTACAAGATGACAGTGTGACACGTTCATGGCTGTGATCACAAACAGGATGTGGGTGACAGGCGCCTGTGTGGGTGCTGAGCCCTGCAGGGCCCCAGCCTGGGGGGGAGGACACAGCTCACAGGCCAACCAAAGTGCTCAGAGAGCAAAGAAACTGCAACAGCTCTGGAAAATTATATTTCTCCTTGCACAGATGACTTAAGGAGTATCCTCCTCTGCCTCCTGGGAGTGGGGCAGGGGAGAGGGGGAGCACAGACAGCATGGCATGGTGATGCCAGGATTTGGGTTTGGGGCTCCAGGTGCTCTGGACCTCCAGCAGTGGAGATCTTCTCACTGATCATGGGGGTGCTGGAGGGTTTGGTGAGTTTCTAATAGCTAAGGGGAACTTTTTTCTTCTTGTTCCAAACTGCCAAGGGATTGCTTTTCTTCTTCTTATCCCCTGTGGGCAAAGGGGACAATGCAAGTTTACTGCAGAGGGAAGTGTGTGTGCTCTGAACAATACTATTCCTTTTTAATCTGAAAATTTTAATTGATTTGCTGAATGCTACAGAGACTGATGTTGTAAGGGTGCTTAACTGCTCAGCTGGGTCTTGCCCAGTGTCCAGACCCTCCCACTGGGTCCCTGCCTGACATGCACCATCCTGCTCCATGGCCAGGGACCGTGGATCCTGCCCCCTGTGTGCCATCCTGCTCCATGGCCAGGGACTGTGGATCCTGCCCCCTGTGTGCCATCCTGCTCCGTGCCATCCTGCTCCATGCCAGGGATGGTGTATCCTGCCCCCTGTGTGCCATCCTGCTCCATGGCCAGGTACCGTGAATCCTGCCCACTGTGTGCCATCCTGCTCCATGCCAGGGACGGTGGATCCTGCCCCCTGTGTGCCATTCTGCTCCACTGCTTCCTGCAGCTGCACCCAGCACTCCCTTTCCCCCAGACCTGCTGGTCTGTGTTCCTGTGTGGCAGCAGCTGTTTGTACCCAGCTCTCACAGCTCTGAGTAGATCACACATGTGGGTGTTGTGGGTGGCTGAGTTTGCCCCGCCAGCGCTGCAAGGCAAAGGGGAGTCACCCCTTGCCCACAGACAGAGCCAGGAATGTGTTGCTGTGCTCCTGGCTCAGACTGGCTGCTCCTGCTCTGCTGTGCCACACCAGACAGGCAAGAATAAAAGCTTCACCTTTTCTAAAAGCTCGAAGAGGCAGAAATCCACCCCCTCAGGTGTGTGCAAAAGGCATGTTTCCCTGCCCTCCAGAGGTGGCTTTGCCCAGCTGTGTACACAGAGCTGTCTGCAGTGGGAGGAACCCACAGCTGCTTTTCCTTCTGCAATCCCACTGGGGATGCTGTGGGATCCCAGCAGCTTCAGGCTATCTGTCCCTGGGATAACCTGGGTATGACCGTGGCCCCTCAGGTCCTGGGGACAATCTGGGGAGGACAACCTGCCTCAGAAATGTCTTCACACAGGCCAGGCTGCCCTTCCCTCCCCAGTGATCCCACTGGTGGTGATCCCGCTGTCTTCTTGCACAGCTCTTCCCAGGATGAACACAGCAGCTGTTTGCTTTGACACTGCCAAAACTTGAATTATTCTCTGGGTTCCCATGGTCTGTAACCAGTGTGTCCTTGCAGCATCACTCTGGCAGGTATTCCTGGAATCTCACTGCCCATTCTGCAGCTCACCACTGGTGCCAGCACAGCCAGGGGAGTGTTGAGGCGACAGCTCTGCCAGGGAGATGCATGGGTTCCCACCTTTCCTCTCAATTCCTCCCTGGAGGAAAAGTTAAAATTCTGAAATTTTCTGTAGAAGAGGAACCCCAAGGTATGTTTTTTTCATACACATAAGGTATTTATCTTGTTGACAGAATGAAAAGCACAGTCACAGTATCATTTAGGTTAGAAAGGATCTCTAAGGTCATGCAGTCCAGATGCTTGGAGGTAGCTTGTTGGCATAGTCCACAGTAGAATGTCATAGGTGTTCCAGTGAAATGTAACCCTTAGTCCCTCCTGGCTGTGTGCAGGGGTTGGAACATTTGGCTCCAGTAACACTGTGCCTGTCATCCTGCCCTGGCTGTTGGGTGGCATCTCCCATGGTGACCTTGGGAATGTGGCTTCTGCTCTAGAGCTGCTCTGGGGCCTCTGCAGGGTCCAAATGCTGCCCTGAGCTGCTCAGTTTGTGCACAAGCTGCTCCTGGAAACCTGTGGCTGGAGCAGGAACTGGGGAGCAGAGAGTAGATGACAGAGGAGCCTACAGAGCTCTGCCAACACCCTGCCCCTTGAATGGTTTGGGTTGGAAGGGACCTTAAAGATCTCTTGTTGCAAACCCTCTGACATGGACACTCCACCAACACTGTGCCATGGTGGCCCCTTCCTCTTTCTGGAATGACTGGGAGTTACTGGGGCTCTCATCATTTTCCTCACTGACACTCAGATCCCTGCTGTGCCCTGATGCCTCTGGAAGCCCAGGCACCGGGTCTGAGATTTTAGCAAAGGGTTCTGATAGCTGGAATGGAAACTTCCTGTGGTGAAAGTCACAGGGAAGAGGCTTTATGTGATTGATGCAAATGGTGCCTCAAGCAAGGGGCACTCCTCTGGAAAAGGTGACTCAAGAGCTGGTGTGTAACCCATAGACAGCACCAGGGAATACCTAAAACTCTTTTAATATCTTTCTACACTCAAGAAGTTGGGGATAGGGAAATAACTTGATAAAAAAAATTAAAAATTGTTGTATGTATAAGATCTTTATAACTCCCTGACAGGAGGGTGGAGCCAGATGGGAGTCAGACTCTGCTCCTGGGGAACAAGGGACAGGACGAGAGGACACAGTCCCAGGTTGCACAAGGGGAGGTTCATGTTATATATTAGGGAAAATTTCTTGGGAAAAGTTGTTCAGCCCTGGCACAGCTGCCCAGGGCAGTGGTGGAGTCTCCCCATCCCTGGAGAGAGTTAAAAGCTATGTAAATGTGGCACTTGGGCACATGGGTCAGTGGTGGTCTTGGCAGTGCTGGGGGAATGGTTTCCAACCTAAATGATTCAGTGATTCTGTGATAACAGAAAGGACCCTTCTTCCCTCCAGCCATCAGACCTTGCTGGGTACTCAGCCTCTCCTGAGGGCACCAACTGCTGCATGTTGTCAACTCACTTTCAAACCTCATCATCCATTTTTTCTGGGGCAAATGTTGCCAGCAAAGGATGGATTTTATAAATCAATTACACCAAGCTCATTTAAAAACAATAATGAAAACTTGTTGATTTAAAGATATGAACTCACAGATGAATAAAACCAGTGGAAAGGCTTTGGGTCTATTTCTAATCAAGGGCTGAACTTCACAAGAGGATTTCCAAGCCCTAAAGTCCAAAGATATCAGAAATGTTGTACTGTACAAACACAGACTGTCATTCACAGCAGGAGATTACACTCTTATATAAACCTGGCTTTGGGCACCAGGGCTGAGATGAGTTCAGCTGTGGTCAGAAATGCTCCTGTGCTACTCGGGTGATCCTCCTGCTTCCCTCTGCAAAACGCTGTCCTCTCACTCCTGCCAGCCTTGGGGCCGAGTGACAGTTACTGACAGAGCCATGGAATCCTGGAATGGTTTGGGTGGGAAGGGACCATTAGCCCATCTCGTCCCACCCCGTGCCATGGGCAGGGGCACCTCCCACCAGCCCAGGTTGCTCCAAGTCCCGTCCAACCTGGCCTCGGACACTGGCAGGGATGGGGCAGCCACAGCCTCTCTGGGCAGTGCTGCCTGTCCACGGCGTGGGGCAGAGTGTGGCATCTCGCCGTGTGCGGGGCATGTGCCCGTCCGTCCGTCCGGGCTGTCCCCTGGCAGGGCAGAAAGCTCCCATTGTGTGCCTGGCAGCACGGCGAGGTCCAGCGGCACAAACCCGATGGGGAATGTTAAGCGGGTTAGGTGGCAGCGGCGCTGGGGAAGGTGGTCACCCTCCGGGGATTAGGGGTCGGAACAATGGCCGTCCCTGTGACCAGCGGGGACACAAAGGGCCATTGTGCCCGGAGCACAAACTCCTGTTTATTCCCGCGGGGCTGACATGCCCACAGCCCCGCTCTCCAGGCCAGCACAAAAGCTTTCTTGCTTCAGATTGTTTGTTTATGTAAATTATAATGGTGCATTTAATTATGCAACGGGCAGAGCCTCAGCGGAGAGGGAGGCGGTGATTGGGCTGGCAAGCCCCGGGCACAGCGGATGGTGCGGCCGCGGCCCCGGCACAGGAGACGCGCCTGGACCGCTCGGGCAGCGGGACAGACCCCCGGGGCGAAGGGGTGAGGAGAGCGCTCCCCACCCCGGGGCGCAGCAGCGGGGCCCCCGCAGTGCTTGGCCCCAGTCGGTGGGCACGGCACGGCTCGGCAGGACACGGCACTGCCCGAAGCATGACCGAAGAAGTGCCCGTAGCACCCCCCATGCCCGCAGCACCCCCCATGCCCGCAGCACCCCCCATGCCGGCGTGCAACGGGAGCGTTCCCCCGGAGGATGGGCCGCTCCAGGCCATCGGGGCGAGCGGTGACAGAGCAAAATCTCTTGGGACGGTCCCGTATGCAAACGCGGAGAAGAGCCCTGATGCTCCACCTGGAAAGGAAAATCTGGAGGAAAATAGAAATTCATTGGCAGAGGACATCACTCCGGGGGATTTTGCTGGAGAGAAGCGATGCCAAGGTACCGTACGGGGCCGCCTGTCTCTAAGTTCCGGGAGAGAAAAGCTCTGTCTTTTTCTATGATGAATAGCGGGATGTGCTATGTCTGTTAGTGAAAATTCCCAACCTACGGTAGCTGTAACAGTGACTTGGAGTAATTCCGGGGACACGTTTGAGGGACAAGCTTGTAACTAAAAAAATGAGAAATTTCTAAATCTGCTCTGAAAATCTGACAATCTACAGCCATTAAAACCTGATTATCGTCACTAATTTGTCCATCAGCCCATGTCTTGTGCTTTGTGTTTCCCAAAGAAAAGCGAGAGGAGAAGGCTGGGACGCTGCAGCAGAGACCAGCGGATGTCCAGGACACGGGGACCGACGGGCAGGGATCAGGGGAAGGTAACGGAAAACGCCGCCTGATCCGGGGTTTCCCTGACGCGTAGCAATGGGTAGCCTTCAAAGTCAGTGGATACAGGTGGTCATTATTTTTTTTTTTTTAATTGGGTCAGATCCTTCTATTTCAGAGAGCAGCCACTAATTTCTAATGCCTGGAGTTGCTGCACCTTAGAAACCACAGCTGGTTTCTTCCTTCCCAAGGTATTGCATCTCCATGACCACGGGGTATCAGAGCACTGTGGGGTCTTTGACCAGGAGATCCCCAACAGCTTCATAAGGTTGGGAGATGCTCTATCTTCTGCTCCATGCTCAGAGGAGAACCTTGGGAGCTGCCAGTGGCCTCAAAATCCAAACTCTTTTCCTGCCTGATTTATTAAGTGCTTAATCCCATTGGGGTTATCTGCAGAAAATTGCTCTCCTAAACACCTGCTCCTGGGTTTTGCTCTGCTCATTTCTGGATGAAAATGGCAGAAATCAATGGGAGCCAAGGCTGGACCCTCAGCCACGTCCTGCAGTGAGCCCTCCCTGGTCCTGAGTTACAACTTACTGCCTATATTCATAGATGAATATATTTAATTACATAGTGCAAACTGCAGCCACTCCTCCAAAAGGAGGAGGAGTATTTTATGGAGGGTTACTAGAGGAGGAAAGTCATGTTTCTCTGAGGGGGGCTCTAGGCATTACTCCTTTCTGTATCTCCCCCCATGGTCTCCTGTCTGTCTTGGCTTTGGCAGTGGTGGGACGAGGGCACTGGGCTGGAGGCTGCTAGAGATGCTCTGCCCTGAGCTTTGAAGGTGGCTCTAAAACAGGAACAGGCTGTACCCTGCAAAGAGAAACTGCTTTATTAAGAAAAGGAAAAATACCTGAATATTTGTTATGGGCAAATTAATATTTCATAGCAACTGCCTAGACTGTGAGGAGGTGAATCATGGTGGAGGCTTTCCCACGTAGAGCTGATAACCATATTCCAGCTGTGCTGCTTTAGGAGCACACAATAAAACCTATCAAAGGCTCTCACAAGGCTCCCCCGCACCCGCCCCGCAACCACAAGCACTTTATCTCGAAATTGCAGGCAGCTTTTTAGTACCCAACCAATTTAGTCTAATTAATACTCTGGACCCCACAGGCAAAATGTTGAATAGACTATTTGTTGCGACACTAAAGCATCATTACCGCAGAGACGTGCCAAACAGGACAAAAGGGAGATGGCATCGCAGCCGGGGCGGCCACCGCCGAGGGAGGGACACGTCCCAGGGGGCACAGCTGGCCACTGCCTGCAGAATGGCTCCCTTCCACTACCCCTGCCCCTTCCCCTTCCCCTTCCCTTTTTGCTTCCCCTTCCCCTTCCCCTTCCCCTTCCCCTCCTCTTGGTGGGAAGGGGGGTAGAACAGAGAAAGGCATAAAGAAAGGAGCCCAGCCTGGTGGTGCAGGGCTCCGCTCACCTCCGGGGCTCGGGGGCTTTGGGCAGGAGCTGGTGAGTCACCCCCAGACCCCTCCGGACGGGGCCCCGCGGGGTGCCGACCCCTCCTCACCCGCGCCCTCCGTGTCCCGCAGGGCCGGGTGGCACAGCGGGACTGCCCGCAGAGCCGGGCACAGCGGCCGGCCCCGACGGGGAGAGCCCGGCTGACCCCACAGGGAATGCGGCCCAGGAGGAGGAGGAGGAGGAGGAGGAGGATGCGGGTGAGGAGGACACCGAAGAGGACGAAGTTCAGGTGATTGAAATCAAGAAGGAGAGCGAGGTGTCCCGCCTGCAGCAGAGGGACAGCCGCAAGGAGCCCCCTGCCCCGGCCAGCGCCGGCTGCAACTCCCCGCTGGAGAAACCGGGCGAGCAGCCCAGCCTGGGCAAAAAGAACGACATCTCCAGACACAGCTATTCCAGATACAACACAATCTCCTACCGGAGGATCCGGAAAGGAAACACCAAACAGCGGATCGACGAGTTTGAATCCATGATGCACTTATGAACTGAGGGGGAATCGCCTGATGCCCCGAGCCCAAGCTCTGGGTCTGGGTTTATTTTGTTCCCACAGGACGTGTCTCTTCACACAACACGAGTCACTGCTTTCCTCCTTTTTGTACATGATTTATAATACACTGTGAGAATTTAACATCTTGGCTTTGATGGGGGCAGAGGTGTCCATAGCACAGGAAAATAAATAATCAGTTTGCTAAATACAAACCCATTTGATTTCAAGGTTATCCTCTTATTTTCTCTCCCATTTTATAACTGTTC
Organism: Poliocrania exsul; assembly: GCA_035041345.1. Classification (NCBI taxonomy): domain Eukaryota; kingdom Metazoa; phylum Chordata; class Aves; order Passeriformes; family Thamnophilidae; genus Poliocrania; species Poliocrania exsul. Next base: position 505,966 of record JAWWLZ010000177.1, read on the forward strand.
AGAACACAGGGTGGCTCCAGCTGGTTGGGGCTCCTCTGGCTGCCGATGCACACGTGGCCTGTGCCCTCAGCTGCCTGTAATGAGCTGGCAGTGGGTGGCACCGGCCAGGGCTGGGAAACAATAAGAGACAACTCTTGGCTAAACCCCCAGTCTGGTTTGCTGTGTATCCGTACTGGTGCCTGAGAGTGCCCTGACAACCACTGTCCATGCCCACCCTGTACTGCAGAGCTGGAGGGGGATTGGCATCCTGGGCAGATGCTGATGTGTGGGAATTGGGGATGAGAAGGCACTGAGGCCCCTGTGCCCTCCCTGCTGCCCCTCATACCTCCACACTGAGGTGTGATAGTCAGCACTAGGTAGGTCTGGCACTGCCTGCTGGCCCTGCCCATGGGTTCAGAGGTGCCAGTATGACGTGGTGTTGCCTGGCCTGTCCACACCATGTGCACCACTGGGCTCACCAGTGCTGCTGTGCAGCCTGCCCTGGGCAGGACAGTGACTCTGCAGCACAGGCAGACTGAGCTGCCACCTTCCCCTGCCCCCCTCTTCACTTGGCAGCCACCAGTCCTAGGCTGGGGACCCTCACACAGCCCAGGGGCAGCTGCAGGCAGTGCCATTGGAGGTGTCTGGCTGCAGTGCCAGCCCTGCCAGCCTGGGGTGGGGGGGGTTGTATCAGTGACCAGTGCCATATCCAGCATCAGAGCCAGGGTCTGGCCCAGCTCTGAGGGCAGCAGCCCACCTGGCACATCCCTGTGCATGCCTTGGGGTGTTCCTGGCAAGCCTGGCCACTACCAGGAACCTCTATTTGCCCAGTGCCACAAGGTCAGACTCTTTTATGTCTATTCTCGAATTTCACACTAAGTTTAGATGCAAAATTAAAGATTGCTTTGTCAAAGCCAGGCAAGTTTTAACCATAATTTTTATCTCATCTGAACACAACCCCTCTCCATTTTGAAAGATCTTTGTGTAACCCCCATACAGTTGTTGCAATCTTTTTTTAAAACTGTTTTACAGTCAGATTTGTTTGGAGTTGGGACTTAGGTTTGCAATTGTCATCCCAGAAAGCACCTGGGAAAGCTGAGAACAGCTGGCAAGGGCGAGGAGGTAAGGACAGAGTTATACAGTGGCCTCCTGCAGCCATAAGGGCCTTTTTAAGGATTAGTTTTACATCTCCAGCAGCACTGAATATTGTTTTGACTTTTTTTGTTCTACATAAAGGCAATTATTTATTGGCAACGTGAAAATAATACAGGGCAATTCTGCATTGTGCCAGCAGACACAGCCCTCATTGTGCCATTCACACTTGTTTATTTGCCCCTTAGGCTGGGGAAGTTCTGAGCTTCGCTTGTACCAACTTATACTGTAGGTCTGTTCCCACTGCCAGCTGCCCTGGTGCTGCTCTGGGGGTGACACATCCCTCTTAAAGATGTGGTCATGGTAATTCCAGCCAGGGCCAGGCTGGACAGGGCTTGGAGCAACCTGGGCTAGTGGAAGGTGTCCCTGCCCATGGGCAAGGATGAAACAAGATGAGCTTTAAGGTCCCTTCCAACCCACATCATTCTATGATTCTATCATTCTTTGTGACCATTCCCAGAGCTTTTGGTGGGAAAGGTTGAGACTTTCAGTGGCCTTGGACTCACTCCTCGCAAAGCTGCACTTGCTCAGCTGAGAACTGCAATGCCCTCTCCTGCTTTCCTGGGTAGCTGGAAAAATAAAATGAGAAGTTCTGGGATGCTCTGGGGGCCTGAGGGCCTTTGCCACATGCATCCCCCCTTGTCAGACCCTCTGGGTGGGTGTGTGTGGTGGGAACAGCAAGGGGTTCACAGGTAGAGGAATGAAGGAAGAGGCAGAGATGGGTTGCTCGCCCTCTGGCCATCGCTGTGGTCAGCGGGCAGATGTGGCACATGGAGGAGCCAGGCAGGGAGCTGCCTGTATGGCGTGTGAGGTGAGGGGACATTTGGAGATCTGGAAAGTTGTCCCTTGGAGCAGAGGCACTTTCAGGCAGATGCTGATTAGGGCATGGTGGTCACAGTCCCAGCTTAGCCTGAAAATCCTTTCTCTCTATCTGCACCATTCCAAGTGCAGGCTGATGGCAGTCAAGAGTGGGAGCCTTTTGGAGGGTGTTGATGCCAAATGCCACAACCTGCAGCAGCTGCAGGTGCAGCAGCCAACGAGACTATTGCCCTGCCCTGCACTGAACTGGGATTCAACATGGCCAAAAGTCGGGGGAATTGGTGCTTTGAAGGTTCTTCCTGGAGAGAGGCTTTGTGGTTCAGCCTGGCAGTAACCTGGAGTCCCTAGAGAGAGTCCATGCCAGTCAGTTAACACGCTGTGCTCAGAGGAAGCAGCTTCACCTGTCAGCATTTATTCCTTCTTTTTAAACCTTTTTTTTTTTTTTTTTTTTTTTTTAGCAAAGCAAATGGGGCCTCCCACTGTGGCCACTCTGGTTCAGGGCACTCACTGATGTAAGCACAGCATGACCTTGTCCTGCCCCACCACAGCTCCAGAGGAATTTGTTCTCCTCTGGAAAAGCTGTGCCCATCTCCCATTGCTGACCCAAGGGCCATCAGGGGCTTCCATCCCCACCCCAAGCAGTGGTTGGTTCTCCCACCTGTGGTGGGTTCACCCCTGACCTCAGTGCTCACAAAGCTGCCCAGCCCCAGCCTCTGAGCACCCCAGGGTGCGATGCACACCCCAGAGTGTCCGTGGGGCCGGTGGGAGCAGCACGTGGGGAGCAGCGGGAGTGACGCCCATCGCCGCGGCTGCCGAGCCTGCCGGAAAAATGCTCCTGTTTCTGGAAGACTGGGCTGACCGGTGCCATCGGAACGCTCCCAGTACTGAGCAACAGCAGGGCCCCAGCTCAGTGCCAGCAGCCCTGAGGCACCCTCCAGTCTCTGAGCAAAGATCCAACATGGAAGTGAGCATTTACACGAGTGGGGCACGGGCGTGCGAGTGACAGGGCTGGCGATGGGATGTGACCGTGACATACGAGTGCCTGGTGCCTGCTCGGTGACAAGTGATTGAATGTCAGCAAACAGAATTTGATGAAATTCATGCTCCTGATAGGAGCTGACTGCCCAAATGTCGTCTGTGTCATTTTTCTGATGGTGACTGCGGGCTAGCTGTGCTGAAGGAGGGAGAGAAAATCAGCAAGACAGCTGGAATAGGAGTCAACTGGGAAAATCTGTTGGGCCAGTCAGTATTTTGGCAGACTGAGCCTGTCAGATGCTGTCAGCACTGATCCACCACATCAGAGGCAACAATGTGCCATGGCCTTCTGAAGAACCAAAGCAGAGGTGTGGGGGTGTGTGAGGTGGGATTGCAGAGGCTCAGCCATGGTCACCAGTGCTGTGAGCACTGAGTGCGATGCTCAGCTCTGGGTACCTCAAGAGCTTGTGCTGTAGCAGCCCCTCACCTCAGCACAGGGCAGTGGGGCAGAAGTGCTGCCTTTCCCCACAGCCCTGCAGCAGTACAGGGAACAGCCTCTCACAGCACAAATTCCCAATGGGAACAGGGGGACAAACCCTGCCTGGGATGCACTGGAGTTACATACCCTGGATCTCACTGCCCTGGCACACAGAATTTATTCTCCCATCAAATCCATCCCATCAATGACTGGTGACGGCTTTTGGAGATAGTTTCACACTAAGGACAGAACCTGACTGTGACAGTCAGTTCAGAGGCAGTTTGGTGTGTGGATCCTGGCTGTGCCATGCAGCATTGGCTGAGGGAACTGGCAGTGCTTCTGGGGAGCCCCCACAAACCCACAGGGGCCCAGAGACAGAGCTGGGGTCCTGGCAGCCCCAGGGTGGGACAGCCTGGCTGCCCTGGCATGAGGAGCCACCCGGCTGGCCTCTGGTGTGTGCCACTGGCAAGAAGCAGGACAAACCTTTGAATCCCCCTGCCAGCAGCTCCTCTCCCTGCCAAGCAGAGCCAGGCATGAGTGTCCTTGCTGTCCCCAGGGGGTGGGCAGGGCCTGCTCCAAACCTCTTCCACAGCCCTTGGGTAACCCAGTCAAGCTGGATTGGCCTCCCACTAATAAAAGTGGCTTTATCAATACACAGTCAATTCCTCACAGAACTCTGATTCTCATCTGTCAGACAGCAGCTCCCACAGGATGGGATCCAGCACAGGCATGGCCATGGATTTTTTGATGTGTTGGTCAATAAACTTCCATTTGCTGTGGAGGAATAAGCAGCCCAATTTGCTGCTTATGGAATTATAGGGGCCTGGAAGTATTTCTGCAGCTTATGCTGCTGTCAGGGGGAACTGAGGGATGTTTGCTTACAGTAGGATGGGGACTTCAAAAAATATTTCCATTTAATAATACAGAAAATGAGCTTCTGCCAAAGTCTCCCACGACGAAGGAAAACCAGGCAAATCTGCTCAGGCACTGTGAAACCAGATGTGCTGCTCTTGGTGTTCTGAGCCCTCAGTGTGCTGGTATTAGATCATGGATTTCAACTGCCATTTGGAAATGCACTTCCCGTTCGGAAGTCACTGTCACAGCCACGCTGATGTCCTCACTGAGCTCACAGCTGAAGCCATGGCAGTCCTGGTGCAAGTGGGCTCCCCTCAGTCCGCGTGGTAACTGCCAAACTGCCACTTCTGATAAGGGTTTATGGAGTCACAGGCCTTCACCCTCAGGGCTTTGTACGAGGGATCCACTTCCAAGCAAGACGGCTGCGGGAGGTGCTGGTGCTCGGAGATGATGTGGTCGGTCTGCAGGGGAGAGAGGGAGGGCTTAGGGGGGCTCAGGCTTTAGTGCTGCAGCAGCTCAATTTTCCCACTGAGAAAGCTTGATTCGCAGAATCACAGAATCAATTTGGTTGGACAAGACCTCTGAGATCATCAAGTCCAACCTATTCGTTATGGTGTGCCCCTTTTTGGCATGTCCCTAATACGTGAGATCTCTTTGCTGACTTACAGGGAGTTTGGGGTGGGATCCACCCCTGCACCTGTTGCTGAGCCAGGATCACACCCCACCTGCTGTGCTTCCTGGCTTTTCCTTCACTAGGAATGGAGATGAGCTCTCTTGCTGTCAGTGTGGCAATTACCATGCAAATGGAATAATTCGGATGGCATTTGCTACGTGGGGCGTGTACAGCAGGGGAAGGATTTTTGTGCTGTGGAGTTTGCTGGCTGATGAACTCAGAGCACAGTTACTGTGCTGAAAAGGATGTTGGGTAATTCAAATGCCAGTACCTTAGACTGTGAAAGAATGAAGAGTCTGAGTGATCTCCATCCTTTTGTTCTTCACAGACCTGACTCCCATGGCCAGCCAGGTGATGCTGAAGTGCTGCCACAGGCAAGGGACACTGTCACTGCCCTGCACTGCAGCAGCTCTCAGGATCAGCTCATTAACACCAAGAGGTGTTAACACTCCTGATGTGAGGTGTAGAGTGGGGTCTGGGCAGAAGCTGCATCTTTGTACAGACAGTAATTGCACTTCACATCATTAAACAACACAATGACTGATGTCAGGAGAGGGTAAAGCACCAAGACTCCTTCAGTGGGCAGCCACTGAGCTCCCCTCTGACTCATGTTGCTGGCACCAGTACAACGGGATCACCAAATCCATCTCACCCACAGCTTGAGATGAACTCGGGCTGGAATGGGAGACAAGACCTGCCTGTGGCCCACACAGCTCCCTGGACATTTTCACATATTTTTGACAAAGTGAAATGAGAATTTCACCATTTTCAGTAAGTGGATGACAATTTTCTTGTATTTTTCCCAAAACACCCAAGGTGAGCCTGTGACATTCTGGCTCTGAACAATTTAGGCTGAAAAAAACCAAAGAGGAACAGGAACTTGTCCATACATTGTGTAACTCAGCTGCAGTTTTTCTTTCTTAAATGAAGACTATTTCTTAACTAGAAACTATGTAATTTCAGAGCCTTTTGGACAACTACTGACAGAGATACAGCCGTGACTCCTTGTGCAGTGCAGGCAATTAATGTAAGTATCCATTCTTTTCTGTTCCATAAATGCTTTCTTTAAAGCCACAATGAGCTGAGAGCCAATCAATACCGAGCCATCTCCCTGAAAATGCTATTGACAGTTTCCATGTAAAACCAGGACATTTTGTTACTGCTGTGGAGGCAGCAGCAGAGCCTGGCTGGAGCAACTCGGCAGTGCCAGTGTCCCTCTAGCCTGGCACATGGGGTTGGGGCACTTGTCCCTTGGACTGACACAGTCCCAAGGCAGAGGGGCATGAGGAAAATGGCAGAGGGGACAGGGACAGGTGGCTTTGGCAAAGCAGGGACCAGAGGGCCAGGGTACCCTTGTGCAGGGCTGTCACTGCCTGTCAGTGTGTGCCCCAGATCAGCAACCCATGCCAGGACAGCCAGGGCTGCATGGTCGGCGCAGCACTCACCAACCCATGCCAGGACAGCCAGGGCTGCCCAGCCAGCGTGGCACTCACCAGTCTGTGTAAGGACAGCCAGGGCTGCTCAGCCAGTGTGGCACTCACCAGTCTGTGCCAGGACAGCCAGGGCTGCATGGTTGGCGCAGCACTCACCAGCCTGTGCCAGGAGAGCCAGGGCTGCCCAGCCAGCATGGCACTCAACAGTCTGTGCCAGGAGAGCCAGGGCTGCCTGGACAGTGTGGCACTCACCAGCCTGTGCCAGGACAGCCAGGACTGCCTGGACAGTGTGGCACTCACCAGCCTGTGCCAGGACAGCCAGGGCTGCCTGGCCAGTGTGGCACTCACCAACCTGTGCCAGGACAGCCGAGGCTGCCCAGCTGGCACATCACTCACCAGCCCTGGCTGGACGGTGGCCAGTGACCTGTGGAGCCAGGCCAGGCTGCGGCTCCTGCCCTGGCAGCGGCGCAGGCCCACGGCTCCCACGACGCCTGACGGGGCGAGGCAGAGCTCTCCGTGCTGGATCAGCCTCAGCCAGGTGTAGTTGAACTTCTGGTTCTGTGGGGAGAGACCGGGCAGAGCTGTGACTCCCTCAGGCTCCACCGCAGGGCTGGCTCACTGGGGCAGCCAGCAGCTGGCAGAGGATCTGCTTGCCCTCCCCTGCCCTCACCCAGGACTAGGGCTGAGGAAAACCATCAGCCATGGGAAGACCTTTCCTGTGAACTTGCAGAGCTAAAAAGATCGGGACAGCCCCAGCATCGGCTCTGGAGTGACTCCTGCTGAGCTGTCCAGACCCCCAGCCCTGACTGTTGTGTGCCCTGCCACCTCCCCTGGCTGCTCCCAGCACTGGGGCACAAGGGGATAAACACCCCAAAAAAACAGGCCCCCATCCATGTACTGGCCTGTGCCCAAACAGGCAGCAATTAGCCAGGAATTGCCTAAAAACACGGCCTAGGAAGAATCCCAGGAGAGATTGGAAGGGATCCTAAAGCCCATCTTGTTTCACCCCCTGCCATGGGCAGGGACATCTTCCACTAGTCCAACCTGGCCTTGGACATTTCCAGGGATCCAGGGGCAGCCACAGCTTCTCTGCCCAACCTGTACCAGGGCCTTACCACTCTCACAGGGAGGAATTTCCTCCCAAGATACCATCTAACCCTGCCCTCTGGCAGTGGAAAGCCATTCCCCCTTGTCCTGTCCCTCCAGGCCCTTGTCCCCAGTCCCTCTCCAGCTCTCTTGGAGCTCCTTTATGCACTGGAAGGGGCTCTGGAAGGGAAAGGCTGGTCACAGTGGCTGCTTCCCATCCAGCCCAGAGTGCAGCTGGATGTTTTGCAGCTGCAGCACACAAAGCACAAGCTGATATTTCAATGTTTCTCCCTATTTGCACGTGCAGGCTCATGGATTCATCAAACTTCCCTATTCCAGCTGAATTTGCTGGCTCTGGGGTTGTTGCCTGGCTACAGACTATGCCAAAGGGCAATTCCTGCCCCTCGCTGCTCCCAGGCATCACCTGGCCATGCTCCCAGGGTGGGAATGGCTGTGCTATCTCCTGGGGAGGGTACAGGAGCTCCATGCCATGCACCACGAGCAGTGTGACAGTCCTGTGCAGGGCATCCTTACCCTGTTGTTGACATCACACTCCTCAAAAGCCAGAGTGGTGCCTTCCACAGCGATGCATCCTGCCGAGGCCACGTTAACAAGCTGGAAAACAGTAACAAAACGCAGACTTAGACAAATGTCCAAGGAAGTGGAGGGACTTACACTGCACTTAACCTGGTGGATTCTCAGGACTCTCATTAATAACTGTCCTTATAACTAAGCGAGGCAGAGAAGAGTGTTCAGGACAGGTTGGACAGGCTTGAACCAACCTGGGACAGTGGGATGAGCTTTAAAGTACCTTCCCACTCAAACCATTCTGGCATTCTGCCATGGAGAAAGGGAGCCTGACCCTGTTCTGCTCACCAGCCGCCCAGCAAGAGGCTTGTGGAGGCAGCATTGAATCCAAAATGGACTTTAGGGTGTTTTGTGCCCACTGCCCGCGCCGAGGTACAGGTTCCCTGCCTGCCTCCCTGCCGGCCCCGCAGCGCCAGGAACGCGGGTGGCTGCTGCGCTCTGCTGGCGGCGGAGCTGCGGTACAGCCCCTGCAGTACAGCCCCCGCATCGCGACCCCCGCGGTACAGCCCCCGCGGTACAGCCCCCGCATCGCGACCCCCGCGGTACAGCCCCTGCAGTACAGCCCCCGCGGTACAGCCCCCGAACCGCATCGATCCGGGCAGGGAGAGAGGGAGGGGGGATCCCCGAGACCCCCATGCTGTGTGCGACCTCCCGCCATAGAGGGACTGAGAGCCCCTGGGGCACATCCAGCCCTGGGGCACATCCCACCCACATGAACATCCATCCCTCAGGCATATCTCATCCACACGGACATCCAGCCCTGGGGCACATCTCTCCCTGGGGCACATTCAGCCCAGGGGCACATCCCGCCCAGGGACACATCCCTCCCTGGGGCACATCCAGCCCAGGGGCACATCCCTCCCTGGGGCATCCCGCCATTGCACATCCTGCACTGCAGGCACATCCCACACCACAGGCAAATTCCACCCTGGGGCAGATTCCCCCCCTCCTGTGGGCACATCCCCGTCTGGGGGCACATCCCCTCTGGGGCACAACCTGCCCCTAGGGCACATCCCAGCCCAGGAGCACATCCTGCCCTGGGGCACGTCCCGCCCCTGAAGGCACATCCTGCCCCAGCACTGCCTTGGGGACAGCTCACTGTTCAATCATTGAACTGGCTCTCCAGTGGGAAATTATCCCTTGTATCTGTGACCTATTTCTTTATAAAAACACTGTGGAATCCAGACCTCTGTGCTGTATCAAGTCTTCCAAAATGCTCCCAAAGGCCAGGGAACCCATGCAGTGGCAGCATGCCAAGGGCCCAGCCAGCTCCTGACAACCCGTGGGAAGGAAGGACAGTGCCCTTGGGTACGTACCAGCCCACTGGCTTTAACCAGGGGAGCCTCCAGGTCTGGGTAGACGTTCTCCAGGTACCACCGGAAACTTTTGCACTGGAGCTTCTTCCTCAGCTGGATTTGTTGAGTCAGGTCTCCAACATCCACGTTTTTCAAGACCAAGTGGTAAGCGTGGCCGTAGAAGAGCTCCTTGTACTCGTCCAGCCAGACCTCTGCCACACGGGCCAGGTTCCTCTCCACCGTTCTCACACGGTCTTTGGGGAAGGAATAAGGATTGTCATTCCTGAAAATGTGCCCAACTCTGGAGCAGGGAACAATCTCAATCTCTCCTCCGCACATCCAGACCTGAGAAACAGAGGTCACTGATAGAAATATGGGCAGATGTTGGGCACTGACTTAGTGCAAATCAGGAGAGAAGCAGAAAGCTAAGTCAGGTTCCAGGGAAGATGGGGTCTCTGGCATGGAGCTGCCCCTGGGGAGCTTCTGCCTGAGCCCCATCTCCCACCAGGCTGGAAGTGATGCAGACAATGACAGTGACCTACCTTGAATGAAATCTCCATATTTTCTCCTCCCCAAACATCCAGTCCAGGGTCGTACATTCCCAGCTCAAAAAAATACTTCTTATCGATGGAGAACAGGCCACCTGCCATGACAGGGCACCTGGGAACAAAGTGTGTGTCAGCAGCTGTGGCAGAGATGGTATTTGGGTGGCTTTACCCAGCCTGAAAGCTGCAATGGGGCAGGGAAAAGGCAGTGGAATGTTCTCCCAGCCCTGGCAGCACTGCTGACATGGCAGCAGTGCTGTGAGTGGAGAGAAAGGCTTCCTGGGCTTGCCTGTGCCTGGTGGGATTGTCCACCTTGTATCTGTGCCTCTGCTGTCCTGGCAAGCAAAGGAACAACACTTGGCCTCAAGGGGACAACACCTGGCCTCAAAGGAGCCTTTGTTGCTGAATTATTACCAAAGGAACAGACTAGTTTGCAAAGTTCTTGCATGTGCTTTTTTTACCTTATTATATCAGTCTCCTTGATTTTATTTTTCTCGATGACCTCTTGTGGAATCTGCCTCCATCCAAAATTCATTGGCCAAGTGAAAATCCCACGCTGGAAGTTGTCCACGGTCATGTAACTAAGCAGAGAAAAGATCAGGATGACTAATTCTGAGTCACATTCCTGATTGAAATGTCACCTCTAATGAGTAAAGATGAATATCTGTATGTAATTACACCAGGATTTTAACAAATTTCATCAGGAATCCTCTTCATGTACTAAAAGTCATGAAAAAGGGAAGAGGGGTGTGTGTGATAGTCACAGGGGCCACGTTCACAGCAAATGTTAATTTCTGGTGTACAGCAACGCTCCACGTCCCCTGTGGAACGCTGCTGGAGGCCAGTTAGGAAGGCCAGAGTCGTGTCTTCCTGTAATGAATGCACTGGTGGTCCCAGTAAGGGGTTTCACTCGAGCCTCCAGCATGGATTCTGGGACTCTCAGGGATGCCCCACCTCATGTCCTTGTCGCTGATGACCTCAATGACGGGGCAGGCGACCTTGGTGCGGCGCAGTCGGACCCTCTCCAGCAGCGGCTCCAGCCACCCCACGTTGCACTCCACGTGTGAGTCCAGGAATGTCAGGACAGTCCCTGTGACAGAGGCCGGGGGAGCGTCAGGCCTGGGGCACCCCGACCCCAGCCCCTGCTGACCACCCCCCCCAGGCAACCTCCCATGATCCCCAGAGCCTCCCAGCCACAGCCCAGAGCACGTTCTCACTGCTTGGCAGGGCAGCTCCTGACAGAAATGGCCATTTTGGTGTTGACAGGGCTTAGCAGGGCAGGCAGTGGGTCTGGGGCAGCACTGCTGGATATCCTGATGTAAGGACACCTTCAGTGCTTTGGGAGGGACTAATACCCAGTGCTGGAGATGCCTCACTGACACCTCTGGGGGCTCCCAACCAGCTGGAACATGGCTCTTCTCCTACCTCTGGCGATCTCTGCTCCTGCCAGCCTGGCCCGTATCAGACCGTGCCTCTCCTTGAGGCGCAGGATCTTCACTTTTGGGAACCGCGCCATGTACGTGTCCAGCTGCTCCTTCAGGTACTCTGCAGAGGAGGAGGAGAGGGCGAGGCTGACTTACCCATTTCCACCCACTTCCAGGGTGAAAAGCAGCAGGCAGGTTTTCCCTGGAAGCATCTCCAGACACACCAGGATCCTCAGGTGTGGGGTGTGAACATCTGGACATGGCTGCAGGGCTTGTGGTGCACGGTGTCGTGGTCTGAGCCTGCTCTCCAGGGAAACTCCCAGTTGCTTCAGTGCCAGCTGGTTTAGGCTGTAGTGATGAGTCTGAAAACCTCTGGGGGAATTTCCTGTGTCTCCCAGTACTCGGTGATGGTTGTGCTGCTTTGTGGCCTCACTCGGTTAGTTCATGATCCAAACCCAGCTGTTCAAAGACTTCAAAATTAGGGTGTTTTTAGTTCATTGTACTATAATTGCATTTAAAACCTGGTTGTAGATTCTTTTCCTTTGCCTAAAACCTTCTTTTTCTGTGCTCTGCAAACTTCTTAATATTAAGCACGACACCTAAAGAAAAGACTCAGGGTTTAAACTGCACGAGGGTTTGCTGTGGCTCATCTCTTCTGTTCAGGTGCTTTTGTCATGGTTTCCTATGGCTGTGGAGGCAGCTGGTAGGAAACTCTCAGGGAAAACCATGTGAGGAGGGTGGGAGTGCCAGGCAGTCCTGCTCAGGGGCAGAGGATCCAGAGGCTCTGCCACAGGGCTGCAGCTGCTCCAAGCACTCCATTTGGACCCTGACCTCCCTCACCCATGGCCTCCTTGGTGCTCCCTGGTTTCCTTCAGGAGAACAGACGTGTTTGCATTTCCAAAGCCAGTTAAAAGCTTTGAAAGGCTCCAAGGCTGAAGTATTTGTGGCAGGTTTGCTGTGGGCCACTGTTGCTGCTCCCGAGGTTCCAGCAATGCTGAGCACTCCCCAGGTTTTGGGTGCAAACTCCACATGTCAGATGTTCTGTGGCTAACAAGCACGTACAAAGGGAAGCCTTGGGGACAAGTAAAGAGAACACTTTAAAATATGCTTTTGAGGGTGAGAATGTGCTTTAATGATTTTATTACAAATTAGCAAGCTGAGCCTTTTTCCTCTGTGTTGCGTCTTGTTGCATTGATGGCTTTTTTTGTGTGGCAGGAGCTCTGAAGTCCATCTGAGACAGCATTTTCCCTCAAGAACCAGTAGCAGGAAAATGACATCATTCCTAAATTTTTAAGGGCTGAAGTCAGCAGAGAGCTGAAACATCACAACGCAGAGGTTTGGTATCACTTGACATGCCAATGAAAGGCACTGTGCAGGGCAGAGCCCAGCTCACCAGTGCTCCCACTGCAGCTCCCTGTCCCCTGAGCAACTGCACACTGTGTCCCCTGCACTGGGAACAAGGGGGCTCATCTGGGAGGTGCACAGAGAGGGGTGACAGTGTCCTCCTGAGTGCATGAGCCCTTGACTCAGGGATGTCCTGTACATGGGTGGGCTGGGCAGGGCTCAGCTCCTGGTGTTCTTGGAGCCTGGTGCCTCCAGCAGCCCCTGCCTTGATCCCTCACAGCTGTGCCTGGCCTCTGATTCCCCTCAGCCCCCAGCGCAGGCTGGGGATGCACTTCAGTACAGCCTGACGAGAAAATGTGATTTCTCTCTCCTATTCAGAATTGAATTACAGAGAACAAATTGCATTTTGCCCTCAAGTTATATTAGTTTCATAAAGGCAAAAGAAGCTTCACCTACCCTTAGTGCTGAAGTCATCCACCAAAATGACTTCCTCAATCAGGTGAGGAGGAGACCGGCTGAGGACGCTGTGCACGGAGCGGAGGAGGGTGGACCACACTTCATCCACGAAGCACATGATGATGGTGGTGGTTGGGAGGTCGTTGTGGACACGCTGCTCGGAGCACCTGCAACAGCAGCACAGGCTCAGAGGTGACAGCCGGTCACGCTCCTGAAAACATCCGGGTTTAGTGGTTTCTGGGAAAAGGCACAGGGATGCTCAGAAAGCCAAACATGAAATACAGAGGCAAAGCTCTGCAGTGTTGGGAGGGGGAACAGAGAGGTGAGGGGGAAACCCCTCCCACAGACCCAGGGCCCCTCTCATGGGCAGCCCAACAGGACAGGATGTGCTCACTCATTTCTGACAGGGACTTCTGAACAAAATTCAGAGGTATTTCAGGGCTTCAAAGCTAATCAGAAGTGCTCTGGGTAAGTGAAAATTACCCCAGACTTACTCTCTGTCACAATCCTTGAGATGTATCTTTCCATCTCAGGGGGATCAGTGGGTAGAAACCGTAAAGTTCATTTTGCATTCAGTCCTGCTTCCACAAGCCCCTTGTGGGGCAGGTGGTGAGCAGAACCAGCTCAGGCTCCCTTTCCCCTCTTACCACAGAATCCAAGACTGGTTTGAGTTGGAAGGGACCTTAAAGCTCATCTTGTTCCACCCCCTGCCATGGGCAGGGACACCTTCCAGTAGCCCAGGTTGTTCCAAGGCCTGTCCAACCTGTCCTTGAACACTCCCAGGGATGGGGCAGCCACAGCTTCTGTGGGCAACCTGTGCCAGGGCCTGCCCACCCCCACAGGGAAGAATTTCTCCTTAATCTCTCTCTAATCTAACCCTGCCCTCTGGCAGTGGGGAAACCATTTTTTCTTGTCCTGTTACTCCAGACCCTAAAGTCCCTCTCCAGCTCTCCTGGAGCCCCTTTAGGCACTGGAAGGGGCTGTAAGGTCTCCCTGGAGCCTTCTCTCCTCTCCCTCTCTCTGCCCCAGGACTCCTGATCTGGGGTCTGCAGGGAGTGCTCCCCACCAGCCCCGTGCCCATCACACTCCTCCTCAGGGCCCCTCCCCACACACCTCCTGCAGGGACAGGGTCCCTGTGAGCACCAGCATCACCAGTAAGCCCCAAAAGAACAAGCATTGTGCACAGAGAGGCAGGCTGGAGGCTGGGACAAGACACGTTTCCTGTTGGCCAGATTTCAGTGGTCTAGTCCAGCACTCCAGCAAGAATCACAAGAGGAACTGGAGTCTAAACTGGGAGAGACTGGAATACACCAGAAAAAAGTAGCCTGGTGTTTGATTCCCGAGAGCTGCCAACAGTCACTGCCATGAGCTGGCCCTTACAATGCAGTATGTGCTGTGCCAACGGGCTGAGGGCAGAGCCCACAGAGGTTCCTGCACCCAGGGCAGCTGTCCATGGCTCTGTCCTGCTGCAGCAGCACACGCCCACAGGGATGGGCCCTGTTTGGCCAGGGTGTTCCCCATGACAGCAAAGCATCTCCTCCCGTGCAGGTGCGTCACTTCCCGTAGGTACCTGCTGCTCCACAGCTCCGAGGCTTTGCTGGCTTTGTGCCACCACGGCTCTGGAACTGTGCAAGGGTGGCATGAGGAAGCAGCCCAGCAGCCTCCCTCCTTCCTGTGCAGGGTCTCCTCAGCTCAGCAAGCACCAACAGCACTGTGGGAATGTCTGCACTGTCCTGTGGGATGGGGACACTCACGGCACAATTCCCACCCCACCACACTCATACTCCTTGAGCCCAGGAAGAGGGACACAGAAGATCTCTGCAACAAGGCAAGACTCTCACGTGCCCAGGGGCTGAGAGACATTTGCAGCAGGAAAGGTCGAGTGTAAGAGACGAACCTGCCACTCACCTGAGCTGGCACCTTCCCTGGCCCTCCCTGAAGTTGTACCAGAACCACAGAATGGCTTAGGCTGGAAAAGACCTTTAAGACCATCAAGTCCAAGCATCAACCCAACACTGCTGAGCCCACCTGGCACAGCAGCTCAGGATGGAGCCCTCCCTGCCCCTTGCCTTTTCATCAGTGAGGTGCTGCCCATGGCTTGTACTGCTCCTCTCTATTGGCACTATGGGAGCAAGTGACTTCTTTGAAGTGCAATCCTGAGAGCTGCAGAATCAACTGTACCTTTCATGGGAACAGTTGTAACTGTGTCACAGTTTTCCAAACCTGAACTCCGTGTCCCTCCCCACGTATACCCAACCCACAGACCCGAGCCCTCTGGACTGCCTTGCCAGTGCATGCCCATGGAATTGCACCAGCTCTCAGCATGTGGCTTTATTTCCTGCGGGGTCTTGTGGAGCCACAGTAGGGCTCCTGGGAAGGGGGGCCCTTGGGGTGCCTCTTCCTCAAGGGAAGGGCTGAGAGAGCTTGCAAGTGTGAGAGCATCTCCAGGCAGCGGGGCTCCTGCTGCCCAAACAAACCAACTGGGTGCACCATCCAGAAACCAATGAAAGAGTATTGAAAGCAGCTGTGCTCAGAGCAGCACCTGACACACCAGGTACAGAGTGCTGAGGCACAGAGAGGCCTGAGCCCCACCACCTGCCCTGTGTGCCCCGGCTCTTTGGCTAGCAGGGCTCAGCGGGTTACAACCTTCAAACTTTACTCAGTTTTACATTTAACAACAAAGGGCTCTGACTTGGACAGGCAAAAGGTGCCTGACAGGTAGCATGGCTGAAGCAGAGGGCTTGGTGCCCCCAGCAGCCCTCCCCAGAGCCACTGAGCCCATTCCCAGGGTGCAGCACAGGGGTTTGTGCAAGGGGAGTGGATCTTACCCGGCAGGCCTGGTGTCCGCAATTGCTCGGTCCACAGGGATCATGTCACTGAGGTAGACATTAAAGTTTCCTTCTTTCCATCTACTTTTTGCTTCTTCTTGTTTATCATCAGGGACTGCAACAGGGTGTCCAAACTGGCCAGGAGCTCGGGGGTCTCTCGGGGCAAGTGTTGCATCCACAGACAGGACCTTGTGCATTCCTGGGCTGCCAGCCACCTGCTCCTGCCTGTCCTGGCCAGTGCCAACCACCCTGAGAGATGCTCCTGCATGGTCCTGCCCATCCTGGTTGCTGCCAGCCGCTCTGGGAGCTGCTTCTGTGTGCTCCTGCCCATTCTGTCCAGCACCAGCTGCTCTGGGAGCTGCTCCTGTGTGTTCCTGCTCACCACGTCCAGCACCAGCCGCTCTGGGAGCTGCTCCTGCATGCTCCTGCCCATCCTGGCCGGTGTCACCCGCTCTGGGAGCTGCTTCTGCGTGCTCCTGCCCATCCTGGCCAGTGTCACCCGCTCTGGGAGCTGCTCCCGTGTGCTCCTGCCCATTCTGTCCAGTACCAGCCGCTCTGGGAGCTGCTCCTGCGTGCTCCTGCCCATCCTGGTTGCTGTCAGCCGCTCTGGGAGCTGCTCCCATGTGCTCCTGCCTGTCCTGGCTAGTGCCAACCACCCTGAGAGATGCTCCCGTGTGCTCCTGCCCACCCTGGCCGGTGTCACCCGCTGTGGGAGCTGCTCCTGCATGCTCCTGCCCATTCTGTCCAGTACCGGCCACTCTGGGAGCTGCTCCTGCGTGCTCCTGCCCATTCTGCCCAGTGCCAGCCGCCCCAGGAGCTGCTCCTGGTGTCGCACTCAACTCCCGGCTCCGGCCACCCAGCGTGGTGGTCCCGGCAGTGGCAGTCGCAGGGTGGGCACCATCACTATTCTTGTTGGAAAGTTCTTTGTGCCTTTCGTGTCTCGCTGTGACGTTCCCCGCAGAGTGGGGTCCACGATGCGGGGCTGCGGGGCTGGCGAGGTTCATCCTCTCTTTGCTGATGACGATGAAGTGACTTTTGGAGGCAGTTGCTTTCTGTCCCCTGTTTGTTTCCTCTGGTCCAGGCTGGGCTCCCGCTGCTCGGGCTGCTGGGCCGGTGTGTCCCGCCGTGTCGGGGGGACGCTGCTCACTCCCGTTGGTGGCGTGTCCGAGTGCCCCGATGCCGGTGCCCCCGACCCCGGCCGGGCGCGGGGGCTCGCTGAGCCTGGGGCCCGGGGGCTGGCGGGGAGCCGGCGCTGCCCCCCGTTCCCCGGCCCCGCGCCCGGCGGGGGCTGGTGCCGCCTGCCCCGCTGCTCCCGCCGGCGACTCGGGCGCTGCCGGTGCCGGTGCCATTGCCATTGCCGGTGCCATTGCCGGTGCTCCCGGCCGACCCGCTCCGGCGCTCCTGCCCGCGGGGGCGGCGGGCGGGGGGCTCGGCGGCGGCTCCCGGCGGCGGGGCCCGGAGGGGTCGGTCCGGACGGTGCCCGGCGGTACC